>QEPC01004713.1:936942-979968 GCA_003113815.1 Sphenodon punctatus
CCGGCGGGCAACCCTCCCGGAGGCTCACCCCTGCTCACACCAGGGGTTCCCCTCCACACCACCCCCTGGCCTCCTTCTCCTGCCACCAGAGGGGGGTCAACAACCCCCACACCACACGCAAACCCCCAGAATTGCACCCCTCCAATGTCAAAATTCCCCACACAATACTCACAGGACCCCACTCCTCTGTCTGTGGCGGGCAACCCTCCCACCCCGGGGGTCACCCCTGCTCATACCAGGGGTTCCCCTCCACACCACCCCCTGGCCTCCTTCTCCTGCCACCAGAGGGAGGTCAACAACCCCCACACCACACCCAAATCCCCAAAATTGCACCCCTCCAATGTCAAAATTCCTCACACGATACACACAGGACCCCACCCCATTCCTCTGTCTGTCAATATCTTCACTCCCCTACTCCCACCCACATAGGGGAGGGGGGTGAGGCAATATCCCAGCCTCTGTCACCACACATGCAGGGCGCTCTGCAGAGCAAGTATAATGTCCCTGGTAGCCACCTCCGCCGCCTCCGTCCACTAACAGCCCACCAATGGCACTTCGTCCGGCTGCCGCCCTCAGGGGCAGCTCCCCTTTGTAAAGATGGTTACCTGCAAGGGGGAGGGACAGCAGAGTGAATGCAGCAGAGTGGATGCAGGTGGGGAGGATTCCCAGGGCCTTGGCCAGGGAGCCCACACCCCACCCTCCTTCCCAGTACTTCTGTGCTTTTATCACCCACACCCCACCCTCCTTCCCATCATCTATGCTTTTATCACCCACACCCCACCCTCCTTCCCATCATTTTTGCTTTTATCACCTCTCGGCTAGACTACTGTAACGCGCTCTACGTGGGGCTACCTATAGTGACAGCTTGGAAGCTGCAACTGATGCAGAATGCGGTGGCCCGGCTCCTGGTGGGGCTGGGCCGCCAAGAGCACATTACACCAGTGCTCCAATCTCTGCACCGGCTGCCAGTACTCTTCCGGGCCTGATTCAGAGTGTTGGTTTTGACCTATAAAACCTTACACGGTCTGGGCCCTGCCTATTTGCCAGACCGCCTCACTCCTCGGGCTCTGGACCAGCCCCTGCGGTCATCTGGGGGTGCCCTGTTGGAGGTCCCTCAGGTTTCCCGGGGGGTCAAACAGGACAGGGCATTCTCAGTGGCTGCGCCACGCCTCTGGAATTCCCTCCCGGTGGGGTCCCGTCTGGCCCTGGACCTCCCAGTTTTCCGTAGGAATTGTAAGACCTGGCTGTCCCACCAGGCGTTTGGTGAAGGAGAAGGGTGGTGGGTTGGGGGGGGAGGTGTTTGGGGTTTTTCTCCTCATTTTTACTATTGTAGATGATGTTTTTATTGGTTTTATTGTATTTTACTGATTTGATTTTGTTGGCTGCCCTGGGCTGCCTGGCAAGAGGAGTGGGGTATAAATCTTTTAAATAAATAAATGATCTGCACTCCCCTCTCCCAGCTGGCTGACAGCTGAGAAGGGTGCTCTAGCGCTGGCTCCAATGGAAAAGGGGGATCACGGTCAGGGAAGAAGCCTTCCCTGACTGACACACACACACACACACACACACACACCCTGTTCCATCAGAGCCAGCAAGGATCATGTCTCACTCAGCTGAGAGGCGGCTAGGAGAGGGGAGCACAGAGGCCGCGTGCTACCTTTGATCTCTGTTCCTCTCCTTTTTTTTTACCCCGCTCCTCCTGCTCCAGGCAGCTCAGGGCAGCTTACATATAAAAACAATAAAACTGCAAACTAAAACAACACAATAGAAGAGAAGGCAAAAACAACAGATCTCCCTCCCCTCTCCCTAACCCACACACCCCACCCTAAACCCATTCTCCGCGGCTGAACGCCTGGCGGAACAGCCAGGTCTTAGTCATACGTTGGAAGGAAGGGAGGTCTGGGGCCATCTGGGCCTCTGCCAGGAGGGTTTTCCACAGCCAAAGTGTGGCCACCAAAACGCCCTCTCCATAGTGCCCCCACGGGCCATACGGGGGTCCTCAAGGAGGGCGCTCCCGGCTGACTGCAGGGGGTCACTCCAGAGCAAGGAGAGTGAGGCGGTCCCGTAGGTAAGTTGGGCCAAGGCTGTGTAGGGCTTTATAGGCCAACACCAACACCTTGAATCGGGCCCGGAAGACTATAGGCAGCCGGTGCAGAGAATAGAGAACCGGTGCAATGTGCTCACAGCGGCCCAATCCCGTAAGGAGATGGGGCGTCGCATTCTGCACTAGCTGCAGCCTCCAGACCGTCACCATGGGTAGGCCCAAGTAGAGCACCTTTTCCCTCCAGAAAAGGAGAGCATGGGAAGGGGGCGGGGTCACAGCCAGCGAAGAAGGCTTCCCTGGCCGTGACCCCCCTTTCCGTCGGAGCCAGCACTAGTACGCTCCTCTCAGATGATAGCCGGCAGGGGGGAGGGAGAGGCATGCGAGTGGTTGCGCTCTCCCCGGAAGCCGCCTGACAGCTGGGGGGCTGCACCAGTGATCTCGCTGCCCCCAGGCTTCCTGGGGACAGTGAGATTGATGGAGCGGCTGTCCAGCTCTCAGGTAACACCAGGATTGGGGAGTGTGCTTGAGCCTCTTGTGGTGGCTAGTGCAAGCCCATGAACGGCCCCCGCTATCCTCCCTTGTGGCTGCTCCATTGGGACTCCCTGGGGCGGCTCCAGGTTCTGGGGTGCTCTCTGCCTGTGTGTAACACCCAGTGTTTACTCTCCGTGGCTGTGTTTTGGGACCAGTTCTGTTTGCTACAAAATGTTGATAGTGCACACACTTTATAGCACTTTCACTTTTCAGAGTGCTTTATAGTTCTGGTCTAGCTCACCCTTACAACAACCATATGAGGGTTGTTATTCCCATTTTACAGGTGCGGGATTGAGACTGAGAATGACTTGCCCACAGCCACCTACTGAGTTCATGGCTGAGAAAGGATTTGAACCCTGGTCTCCCAAGTCCAACAACTTATTTCACTAAGCTACATTGGTTCTTACTACTCAGTGAGAAAATGCTGTACAATACTAAACTTAGGAGACAGGGTTCAAATGCTTTCTTAGCCATGAACTCACTAGGTGGCCGTGGGCAAGGGTAGGGGGAAATGTGTGCAAAAGGCCTTCATGCCTCATACCAAATGGTGTTCATTCATACCAGCTCTGGATGGGGGGGAAACAAAGACAATCCTAGAGAACAGTAAGGATGTGCGAATGCGGTTCAGATGTTTGGAGTTTGGACCGAACTTGGTCTGTTCAGACGGCCGAACCGAACGGCCGAACTGAACTCGAAAATGGCCGACAGTTCGGTTGTGTTCGGGTGAGTTCGGATGAGTTCGGGAGTGGGAAAAACGTGCCTTTGGGCGGGGAAAAACGCATCTGGAAGGGGGAGGCAGCTGAGGATCAGACTTCCTGGCACCAGGGGTGGAGACCAGGGGTTGTTTCAGGGCCAAATGATACTGATACCGAAAATAATCTTTGAATTCGGTATCGGTATCGATAGCGCTATTTTCGAATGTTCGGCCAAGTTTGGCCGAACCGAACAACCGAACCCGAACTCAGGTTTCGAACCGAATGACCGAACATCTGAACCGCATTCTGTTCGCACATCCCTAAAGAACAGACCAGGAACCAGCATCCCAGGTTGGCTGGGATAGTGACATTACTGTGACAAGAGTAACATACAGTCACAAGACAAAGCAATGACCAAACAGAACTGGCTTGCTGGGAATTGTGGGTAAATAAAGCACCCCTAATGTGTTTAAATGAAGAGCAGTTCTGTGGGAGCCCTGCAGCCCCCTGTCCTGCTATATTGCCAGAGTTATAAGAGAATCACCGAATTCTCTGCAGCTACACACGCCCATCCTCTGCTTGACAAGGAAGGTTCTTGTCCGTTCAACACTCATCCTTAGGAGGCAGTATGGAACCTTTAACGGATGCTTGTGTCCACACTACAGTGCGGTCACCCAGGAATCCACTGCGGAACAGTGGTTAATACAAACGAAACACATCACAGAATTGTAGAGTTGGGAGGTACTTTCAGGATCATTTACTCCACCCTGTGTTCCCCACTTGTGCTTTGGTAATGTCCCTTTAAGAGGGGCCCAGGGAGCAAATTCCAGCAATATTACATTGCAGGCAAAAAGGTGTAGGATTAAAGAGCTAGATGGTCAGCTGATGTACATTGGGGTAGTCGTCCCACAGAGCAATGCCAGTTTATGCTAGCTTAGGATCTAGCTCACAATCATTTTACACAAGGGAGGACGAGAGCCTCAAGGCTCTGTTCTTGGCCCTCTCCTCTTCTCGATCTATACCTCATCCTTAGGCAAACTCATTGCCTCCCATGGCTTCCAATACCACCTCTATGCTGATGACACTCAACTCTATCTCTCTACTCCCTCTCTCTCTCCCTCTGTTCAAGCTCGTCTCATCAACTGTCTCTCTGACATCTCTACCTGGATGTCTCAACGTCAACTCAAACTCAACATGGCTAAAACTGAACTCCTTATCTTCCCCCCTCATCCTTCCTCTCCTTCCTCACTGTCAATAACTATTGATGGAGTCACCATCCTGCCTGTCCCCCAAGCCCGTAGCCTAGGCTTCATCTTTGACTCAGCCCTTTCTTTTAAACCCTACATTGACTCTGTTGCTAAATCCTGTCGCTTCTCCCTCCATAACATTGCTAAGATTCGCCCTTTTCTCTCTGTCTCGTCTGCCAAAACTCTTGTTCATGCTCTGGTCATCTCTCGCCTCGATTACTGTAACCTCCTTCTCACTGGCCTTCCCCGGTCTCACCTTTCTCCCCTCATCTCTGTCCAAAACTCTGCTGCCAGGGTCATCTACCTCGCCAGTCGCTTCGACCATGTGCAGCCCCTCCTCTCTTCGCTTCACTGGCTTCCCCTTCCTGAACGAATCCTGCACAAGCTCCTAGTCTTCACCTATAAAGCTCTTCACAACCTTGCTCCCCCCTACCTCTCTGCACTTATCGCCCTCCATACTCCAGCCCGTGCACTTCGCTCCTCCTCTGTCCCTTCTCTCACCCTTCCACGCCTTCCCTGCTCCCCTAAGCGCCTTCGTCCCTTCTCACTTGCTGCCCCCCATGCCTGGAACTCCCTCCCTGTCCACATCCGCCTTGCCCCCTCCCTTCATACCTTCAAATCTCTCCTTAAAACTCACCTCTTTCGCTCTGCTCTGTCTGACTCTTTATCCTGCTGAGCCACTATTCCTATACCTACGATCGGTTTACCCTTATCCTTGCAACATGGACCTGCCTGCTGTCATTCTCATCGTAACCAAGCCAAGTACGTGCACTTGAGACCTCGCATCTTCATGAATGTTAGACCCCTTGTCTCTCCCTCTGTTCCCCTTCCTAAGTCTCTCCCCCAGCTCCTGTCTCTCAGATTGTAAGCCCTAGGGGCAGGGACCCTGTCTATTTTATTACTTTGTAAAGTGCCAGGTACACTGCTAGCGCTATATAAATGTTTGTTAATAATAATAATAATAATAAAAAAGTGCTTGTAAAGATTAGCAATAGCTCGTTCTGAGGTGGCATGGGTTCCTAAGTGGCTCAGATTTCAGTAAACCCCATAATTCGAGTTGGGAGAAAGCAGCATCAACAGCAGGTGAGTCCTAGGTCTGGGAAGAGCAAAGCAAGTACTCTCACGCTGCTTCTCCCACCACTGCAGGAGCACATGGGTGGTGAAATCCATTAGTGTGGGCAGGCTTGGTCATCCCTAGCCTCCGTTACCTGCCACCCATGGATGGGAGAGGGTCAATCCACAAGAGGAGAAAGAAGGTGTTTTGATTTAACACTTTGGGTATCTGTTTTTCCCATCATCTGCTGGGCAAGGACACATACACTGCTTAGAGTGGCTGGTTGAGATGGGAGCGGACTGAGACATTACCAACGACGCTGGCGAGACAGCAAAGGACACAGCCAAGAGGTAACCATTCACCCTCCCTTAATGCAGAGGCACCCAGCCCTGACTTGTTGGGGAGCTGCTCCATGAGCCACGACAGCCTGCCCACAGCAGCTCCCATCCCAGCTAAGGACCGACTGCAGCTCCAAATGCCAATCAGCTGTTTCCTCTAACCAGCCAACAGGTGGCAACCCGCCTCCCCCTTTTAAGGCAAAATTGCTGCCTGGAATTTGAAGCAGAGCATGTCGAGTCATAGACCAAAGAGCCTGTGGTCTATCACTGCCTTAAATATTTGTTCACTGTCCTATTGTCCTATCCTTCAGAATCCCACCCTCCCACCCCGCCTGATGAAGCTAAGCACACTCTGGCAGCATGGAGCAGCTGAAGGATCCTAGCCCTTTAAGACACTGACTTCAGCCCTAGCTGAGCCAGTGGAGAGGCTGCATCTGGGCTGGATGAGGGTTGAATGAATAAGCCTGTAGTCCAGAGAGAGAAGAGGGCGTTCTGGGGAGAGTGAAATGTGGAGCTTGGTGGAGAGGGCTGTGTGGAGCTCTAGCTGCATAAGCAGATCAAAAGTCCAGTTAAAGGGACAGTAGACCAGCAGAGGCTGAGTTTATGTTTACAGAAGCCCTGAGGGTCTAAAGTTGTGTTGGGGAGGCAACCCATGGGGACCCAACTGTTTGTGGGAGAAGCCCTAACCAGTGGATTGGGCTGGATATAGGGGAGTTGAGAGGCCAGATTCAAACATACTAGGGAGGTTTTAAAACCCTGCCTGGTTTTACAGCATAGCTGAGCCCAAAGCCTGATTGGGACAGTGAGACTAGTGCTAATTCCCCACAGAGTGCTTGCAGGACTAGGCCACTCTGTTACACATACGCAACTGCAATGTCTCAACTTTGTGAATGTAACCCTATCTCTTCCTATGTTCCTCTCTCTTGTCTCCTCTCCCTTATCCATCCTGGTTTGTAAACTCCTTGGGGCAGAGACCTATCTTTAATTCATGATCATTTGGTGCCAGTACGTTGCTGGTACATTAATAATGATAATATGATAGCCTGCTCAGCATTCACATTGCTTTTATCCAACTGGCGACACTAGATCCCCCGCCCATGTACTTATTTATTACTGTCTTTTAGCCCTGTTTTTATTGATGTATTTTATATTTGTATTTTAAATTGTTTTAATTGTTTTTACTATTGTTGTCAGCCGCCCCGAGCTGCTTTGCAGGAGGGGGTGGGATAAAAATCTATTAAAAAAATAAATAAAATAAATAAATAGATTTACTCTTAACTTGTAAGGGCAGGATCAGACCCATAAATTCCAATGTTAGACCCATATTAGTGACTGGGGTCTAATGCTGGTGCGAAGAGTTTGTTACAGTGTTGCTACTACTGCTGTAGAATGATTAGGGGTGGGCATTACGGAGTTGGATTACTCCGTAACTTCTCGTAATGGGCCGTTATGGATTAATCCGTAATGAACTGCAACAGTGGCAACACCCCGTTCTTATTAAAATCTGTAATAACAATAATAAAATAATATTTTTAAAATAATAAAAAACATAATACAATTAAAAAATCCTTGCGCTTTTGAAAAATGGCCACCGGGCGAATGGCAGCAGCGTTGCCACCATTTTGGAAAAGGGCAGCCGGTCTGCACATCCATAGCAGCCATTTTGTGCAAGCAGAGACCGGCGACCCTTTTCCATTTTGGAAAAAGATGTGCATGCACAGAACGGTCCGGCAGCCATTCGCGCATGCATAACAATTTTATTTTTTTATTTTTTATTGATTTAAATACGGATCTGTAATCTGAATCTGTAATTAAATCCAGAAGTTACAGATCTGAATCTGTAACGGATCCGACTCTGTAATTTCCTCTGGACACCTACCACTAATAGTGATCAACTACTGCTACTAAAGTAGCCGCTCCTTCTACTGAAATTGCAGGGGATTCCGTACAAGAAGGGATTCATGAGAGGAGACCTGTTTAGCCTGGTAAGGCGAAGACTGGAGAGAAGATCTGATAGGGGCAAGCAGGCAGGGACCCACGTTCACTGCGTTTCTCCCAATGCCACCAATGAGGAAAACGCACTGAATGTGGGTCCATGCATATAACTGACACATGGTGGAGAGGAGAAACAGTGCCGGGAGGGGAGGGTGACGCCTCCTCCAGAAGTCCTTCCCCTTGATGTCGGAGGCATGGGATGGTGGCGGTGGGGTGTAATTCAGAGGGGTCAGCAAAGCGGTCTTTCTGGGCTCCACCCCTTCTCCGCCAGCCCTTGCTCGGGGCTGTGTTACGTTTGATGGGCTCTGGCACTGTTGCTGCTGAGCTCTTTGCTGATCAGCTGATGAGTGGCTGGAGCAGCACCCTCAGGCTGGGCCCAGGGCATTGCAGCCTCATGTTGTCCTTGTGCCCTCACTGGGGCCCCAAAGCAGAGTGGTGTAAAGAAAGCAGGGCAAGAGCTGGTAGCCCCTCAGATGGCACTGCCACCTGGGCATTCTCCTTTGCACACGAGAAAAAAGGATTTGAAATGGATAAAAGGAAAAATATGTTTGTATAAGTTACTTAGCTGGTGGAATGATGGCTCCTCACTGGCCTGCAAGAAACATCTTAGCACACTCCCCCGGGGGGGGGGGGCTAGATACCATTGTCGTAGGGTGGGGGTGGGGAGCGTTTTCCCTCCCACGCACCACTTTGAAAGTGAGGTCAAGCTTTATGGGCCACGTAGATGTTGGGGGTGCTTAGGGCAGGAAGAAGAAGGTCTACATTACGCATCTGTGGGACTAATCTGCCCTCTCTTGTGTACATGGCCCCCTCTCTGCTCCCTGATCCTGAGCTAGTTTTTCAGCACTTGGGGGGTAAAAACTGGATCCAGGGGGCAGATCCGGGAGCTAGAACGTGGCCACATCAAAAGTAGCTGCATTTGGCCCCCGGGCTTGAGATTCCGAGATTCCTCACCACTGTTGTAGGGAAAGGGCCTACATTAATGTGAACGGGAGTGCAAGGAGGCCCAGGACAGCAGCTCCTGCCTGCCTGACACTCCAGGGCACATGTTTTAATCAGCAGCAGAGGAAGCTGCCTTTTCTGACAAACGATGCCTACTAACAGAGTAACTAGGATGATAGGCTCTTACTCGCCAATTGTAAGCCCTAGGGCAGGGACCGTGTCTATTCCATTACTTTGTAAAGCACCAGGTACATTGCTGGTGCTATATAAATGCTTGCTAATTAATAATAACAACAACAACAACCAGAGTCTGTGCTGTGTAGATTTGCCCAGCTGGCAGCAGTGGATCTCTTGCGACGGGAAACCGGAGACGGCTCTGATGACGAATTAGATACCAAAGATGTGCGGTTTTTCGAGAGACACGGTGTGGAAGGAAGCACAGACAGCAAGGACGATGTCCACCGGGAGGAAGGGGATAAAAGAGATGCCCGCGGTGAGTTCTGTCTTTCTCCTTTGTTTTGTGGGGGATTAGTGGTCGCCCAAGGCCCAAATAGCTCTATTTTGTAGGGTTACTGCAGTGGCTGCACAATCGTCTCTCAGAGAATCATAGAGTTGTAAGAACCTCCGAGGTCACCTCGTCCAACCCCCTGCTCAATGCCGGATATCCGCAGCTACAACTTCCCTGACAGACGGCCGTCCAGCCTCTATTTGAAACCTCCAGTGAAGGAGAGCCCACCACCTCCCTAGGCAGTCAGTTCTATTGTCAAATAGCTGTTATTGTTAGGAAATTCTTCCTAATGTTGCCGAAATCTGCTTTCTTTTAGTTTGATCCCATTGGTCCTAGTCCTGCCCTCAGGAGCAACAGAGAACAAGTCTGCTCCATCTTCTCTGTGACAGCCCGTCAGATATTTTAAGATGGCTAATCCTGTCTCCCCTTAGTCTTCTCTTCTCCAGGCTAAACATACCATGGTGGATATTTGCTAGAACGGGGGAGCAAATAGCTTTAAATAGATTAGACAAATAGAAGAGGAAATAGCACTTGGGTCTTCAGTTTAGTCCCCTGCTATGCCACAGAATTCCTGTGCAACCTTGGACAAGTCTGAGGCAGACCATTAGCCAATGGAAATAATGTTCTTCTACCTAAGATGGGTATAAACGACTAGTGTGAGGAACGTAGCTATAATCAAGAACCTGTGCTCACTGTGTTTTCCCCATTGGCTATAATGTTGGTCCCGGGTTAGGCTATAATGTCTGGAAGCCGGGCTAGGTTGTGCCTGTGGAGCTACAGTCTTTCAAAGTGATGTGCCAGGTGTAGTTTGGACTTCACTAAGCCAGCACTTCCCATACAATAGATCACTGCCAATTCTCTACATTTCTTGCAGGACCCCACCTCTCTCCCCTCTCCACCATGTGCCCGCTTGAGCCTAATACAAGGGTGGGCAAAGTTTCCTAATCCCAAGAGCCGCATGCATTTACCGCAATGCGGCCATCTACCACAATGGGGCCAAAGAGCCACCGTTTGCCCGCTTCTGGCCTAACGCAAAGATCGGAAGCCTCTGGCCCATGGGCTAAATCTGGCCTGTGGCTGGTTTTTATTTGGTCCCGTTTCCATTTCCTGGATCCGGCCCCTGGATCCAATCCTTGTCTCAAGGCCTGAGAGCATGGGCTTGAGGGAAGGGAGATGAAGGCACGCACTCGGGGATAAGAGATGGATCTATGAGAGAGATCCATGATCTTAATCCCTCCCTTCCGTTCTCCATCCTGAGCACATCCACTGCCCACAACTCCCATCTGGCCGAGGGCGCCTGAAATCGTTTTCAAAGTAGCCCACGGGGGGGGCAACAAAATGTCTCCATTTTTGGCCTCATGCGAGTCGACTGCAGATGAGCAGAGCTGTGCAAGGGTCACATCTCAGGGTTGGGAGGTTGGGGGACGATTCACGGGCCAGATGTTGACTATTTGCCACAGCTTTCCAGACCATAGTTTGGGAATCAGGGGACTAAATCACAAAGCGCTCACCACTCCCTTTGGGAAACTTCCCCCTGGCAGCAAACAATCTCTGCTATTCAGAGTCAGGTCTCCTTGTGACCACAAACCTCTGTCTGTATTGCAGTAAGAGCCTATCATAAGATTGAAGAACTTCAGCACCTCCTGTAGATTGCAGTCAGTAACTTCAAACAGCTCGGAGGAATAACTAATGAAGACAAGACAAAGAAGAAAGAAGACAGGCAGCTGGAAAGGTTGCGCTTTCATTATCTGCAGTGTTTGTAATTGAGTTTGGAGTTGCCACCAAAGTCCACATTATGTCTTAGCTTTATTATAACATGCCAAGGGCATTTTTTTCTGATGTCAGCAGGTCTATTATTATTTTACAGTGGTAGCAATGTGCCTGGTGCTGAACAATCATGATTAGAGGCAGGTCCCTGCCCTGAGGGGCTTCCAGTCTACGATGGACAAGGGAGGGGAGACAAAGGAGTGTGGAACGTAGTGAGAAACGGGGAGAAAAACATAAGTGCCATACTGAGTCAGATCAATGATCCATCGAGCCCATTCCAACAGTGGCCAATCTCGATTGCTTGAACTACCCAACAGGTCACAGTTGGGGCAATCCATTCCCTGTTGTTCACTCCCAGCTTCCGACAGTAAGAGGTTACATTCCCAAAACATACCTGGCTAATAGCTGCAAATGGACCGATCCTTCAGAAACTTATCCAACCCTTTCCTAAACCCAGATATACTACTGGCCTGGACCACATCCTCTGGCAACAAAAACCACACCTTAATTGTGCACTGAGTGAAAAAATACTTACTTGTATTTGTTTTAAATTGGCTACTTGTAGTATCATGGGGTGTCCCCTAGTTCTAGTACTATTTGAGAGGCCCCTGAATATTGTGTGCAGTTCTGGTCACCACATCTCAAATAAAGATATAGTCAAAATAAAAAAAGGTACAGAGAAGGGCAACAAAAATAATAAGGGGTGTGGAGAGGCTGGATAGGTTGGGGGGGTTCAGCTTGGAGAAGAGACAACTGAGGGGATATGATAGAAGTTTATAAAATCATGAGTGGTGTGGAACAAGTTAATAGGGAATGGTTATTTCCTTTCTTAAATAGTAGTAGCACTAGGGGACACTCCATGAAACTAATAGTTAGCAGAGTTAAAACAAATGAAAGAAAGTATTTCTTTTCACTCAACACACAATTAAGTTGTGGAATTTGTTGCCAGAAGATGTGGTCAAGGCCAGTGGTACCATATAGCTGGGTTTATGAAAGGATTGGATAGGTTTCTGGAGGATGGGTCAATTAGTAGCTATTAGCCCGGTAGGTTTGGGAAATGTAACCTCTGACTGTTGGGATCTGGGAGAAAACAACAGGGAATGAATCGTCCCGTTGTGACCTGTTGGCTACTTCTCCAAGCGACAAAGATTGGCCACTGCTGGAGACAGGATGCTAGGCTCGATGGACCATTGGTCTAACCCAGCATGGCACTTCTTATGTTCTAGTGACGTTTCCGTAACCTTTGTCTACTAACCTTTGCAAAACCACACAGATTTGCAACTCTTTTTGTCATGTTTTTACCTAGTTTGTGAGTGCTTTAGTGGGGACAGATACAGTTCATCAATTGTCCAAGGCCTGGGATGAGGCTTGAATGAAATATCATCCTGTCAAGATTTTGGAATGTTAAACAGGGGTGCTAACTGGTTAGGCATTTCAAGTTCCTCCTCCTCCTCCTCCTTGTTGCTCCACTTTGAGACAGGGGGATCAGAACAGCAGTGGGCCAAGATTCCAAAAGATTATGTCAAATTCTACCTGAATCTTTGCAAATGTTATGAGATCTCTGAGAAGCTTCTGCTGCCTATCAGCTGATGCTGCGGCCTCTCTGGCTATTAAATCAGATGATCCCATGACTTATCTGTCTCCCCCCCCCCCCCCTTGCATTTAAGACCTTTGGCCTTTTGAAACCATTTATCCACCAGTTTTTCCATGCTGAATCGCATTGTGCAAGGAATCTGCAAATGTAACGCAGCCCATAGGAGCTTGAATCATGACACCCTACATCCTGCTTCTGCGGCAACTGCTCTTGTCTGGGGAGCTGTGGCCAGAGCGAAACTGGTTTCTTGCTCGGTATCTCTGCCTTCTAGTCAGGGCTGGCATCACCACAGGGCGAGCCGGGGCGACTGACTCAGGCCTTGCTATTTTCTCAACTTCTGAGGGCCCTATAGTGGCAGGGAGCGGGGCCCCACTCCTAGCAGGGCCCCAGACAAACCACCACCTCAGGAGCCCTGGGGAGGGTGACCAGCCCTCCTCTTTAAAAGAGGAGAACCCCATGGTGCCGGGCTGTGCTGAAAAACCAATGCAGCCCTGCACCATGTATTTTTCATAAAGGGGAGATACGGCCACCCGAGTTAGGGGAGCAGGGCCATGAGGGAGGGGCACCAGGAACCCCACATTTTATCTTTGTCCTGTTTCCCCCCAAATTCTAAGACCAGCTCTGCTTCTCGCGGCCAGCATGCCAGGCTAGTTGGAATCTGTGGGAGTCTGCTGCCCTCTAATGGCTGGCCTACCCTAAATATAAAACTTTAAAACCTGATCCCCAGAAGGCACTGTCCTTTATTAATTATTATTATTATGTATTTATATAGCGCAAGCAATGTACCTGGTGCTTTACTGCTGTTGAAAATAGACACTTAGAGGTGTGTGTAATGGGTGACAATAGGGATTATCCCCTGGGAAACACCCAGGAGCTTCCTTCTTACCGTGGTGAGCAATGCTCCAGCATGCTGAGTTAGGGCACAGTCACGTAACCCCTTTTTTCAAGTGGGCAGTGCTCCATGAGTGTTGTGTTAAAGCCAGGCCCGAGGAAGGGTGAGGGTACAATTTATACAGGGTCACCAAACTCGGGGAGACCGCCAAACCTACAAGAACTTCTTTTCTGAAGTGTATATTGTGTGAACGGGAGAGGGGCATAACTGGCATCTGTAAAGTCTGGGTCTCTCCACAAATAGGCTTGGCTAGCCGCTCAGTGACGGCAAGGAGAGGGGTGGCCTCCAGCTACCAGAATGCACTTGGGCACCAAACTCCCCTCAGCAGTCCTGATGCAGCCCTTACCCCCATCCTATGCTGCTTCATGACCCCATGTCCTCTGCTACCTAAGGCAAAGGTAGTGGTGAGAGGGGCCACTGAAGCGAGAGCCCTGCAAATTTGATTTGATTTGATTTTTTATTTATATCCCATTCTCTCCTAACAAGTGAGCTCGAGGCGGCTTACAAATCAAACAGGCATAGGTCCTACACAGAGGACCCCACAACCCAGTACAAAATTAACACAAGTCCTACACAGAGGACCGCTAATCACAATATCATAATCAAACCCTCCCCACTCCACTACCAAAAATAATCTAGAGCACAAGCCTACACAGAGGCCCCCCAAATCACTATATATAATACAACCCCCCTATAATTTCCCTGACACCCAGCGAACAGCTGCAAGTATCTTTTTCCTCCCTCGCCTGCTGCCACCAGGGGAGGCCACGCAACTCCACCCTCTCACTGAGAGAAAATGTTCTCACCACTTGTGCCAGCAACAGCTTTACAACACCCCTCCAATACAATACCCCCTCCACCTTCACCTCAGGGCCCCACCGAAGGACGTGCCCATTCGGCACGTGCCGCCGGCCGCCCACGGTGATATGGGGCGCAGCCCAGGCAAGTTCCTCCCCCAGCCCCACCCCCGCAAGGGTTGGGGGGAAAGCGAGCAGGGAATCCTGCGGCCCCCAACAGTCCACACTGGGGCCCCTCTCCCCTCCAACCGCATACCAGCACCGTCCATGGGGGAAGTGGAGGAGCTGTTGGTCTTCGCTCCACCAGCTGTATCGCCCGGGTCCCCGGCCTCCAATTGGGCTGCCATTGGAGTCAGACCTCCCAGCTCAAGCCCTTTAGATTCAGGCCCGGCTCCCTGAGGACAAGGGGCCCCGCCCCTACGGACTGCTGTGACATCCGTGTTCTGTGGGGACGGGACTATGTCAGACAAGGAGTGGGGTTACAGCATTCCTCTACCCGAGTGCCCTGATCTTACGGTGTTCTGTGGGGCTGGAGCCACCGCCGTTGTATCAGGCCTGGGCACAGAGGAGCCCAACTGCATGGGGACCGGGTTTGGGTTGGTCAGAGCAGGGCTCTGATTGAAACGCAGGGACATCCGCAGCTGTGCGAATGTGTTGCTACTGGACCAGGCAAACACAGACTAAAGAACAGGGGAGGCATTTATTTACAAGGCAGGAAAGGTGTTTACAAGGCAGCCAGTTTGTCACTCCGATCCAGGCCAACTTCCCATCACCTGACCTCCACTTCCTTTTCCTGTGGGCTCCGTTAAACCCCCTCAACTACAGCTCCCAGTATGCAGTGCGGCACACCGCGCTATCACAGTGTTGTGTGAAGGAGATCGTAGAGTGGCCAGATAGGCAAATTATTGAGGACACTTATGAGAAATACAGATTGCAGGGCTGCATTGGAGCCAGTGCGGCCCTGCAACCTGTATTTCTCATAAGTGTCCTCTATAATTTGCCTATCTGGCCACCCCACTTAGACTCGGGCTGATATCTTTATTCTGTTCAGAAGAGAATGTCTTGAACAACCTACTGGGCAGTGTCGGTGTTTGAGCCTGGGGCTGTGGGGGATATGGCCTCCTGTTGTAGCACTGCGGAGCATGTGCTGCTCCTTCCTAGCACTGCATGATGGGCATTGCTGGGTCTATTGCCCACAGAGCCAGTACCCCCCCATAGCCAAGTCCCCAGACCCATGCTTCCCCCATAAAAGCCAATGGGAGTTTTGCCGTTGACTTTAACGGAGGAATGCACCCTCCTTCTCCACTGACTAGAGTTCATGGCTTTCACAGGGCATTTTAACTGACATGGGTTTGCTTTGGGCAGGACCGTCCAGGAGCTGCAAGTGCAGCTGGATTATGAGCGAATCCGCCGAGAAAAGCTAGAGGGTCAGCTGGACGCTTACCGTGCGGAGACAGGCCGCCTCAAGGAATGCCTGGAGAAGCTCCAGATCACCGCCACCCCCCTCTCTGAGGTAAGTGTCAGCTCCTGCTCTTGGACAGTTTGGGAAAAAATAGGCAAGAACATTTAGAGCAAGGATGGGGAATTTCAGATCCCGGGGCCAAATGCAGCCCACGACTCAGGTTGCCCGCCCCTCCCTCTGCACATTTTTAAGGAACACTTATGAAGGATACATGTTTCAGGTCCTAAGCCAATGCAGGGCCCTGCAACATGTATTCTTAAAAAACTTGCATTGGTGGCAACCCTACCCATGACCAGTTTTTTATGTGGTCCCTTTCCAGGTCCTGGATTTGATCCCTGGATCTAGGGCCGGCCCCAGGGTTTGTGGGGCCATGTGCAAAGTCTTGGGCCGCTTTTAGACGAGACACATTTTGCGCATGATTGGTGAAAAAGGCGCATGTTTTAATGCTCGTTTAAACACCTAAACCGTTTTAAATGTACATCTGCCATGATCGTGTAAATAACAAAACCGTTTTGAATCTGGTTTTGTCTGATTCCAAAAAATGCGCATTATTTAAATGTGCATTTACAAAACAACATTAAAAGTGTCTCGTCTAAAAGCACCCTTGGTGTGGGGGCCTAATTTGCATAATTAGAGCACACCTAATTATGCAAATGTATAAATTTACATAACATTTAAATAAATTTTACTTCTTCTGGACAGGAAGGATTCCCATTCTCCACCCCCCGAGCAGCCATGGAGAAGCACGGCCTCCCCATGTTTCTTCACCACCACCCCTCCCCCGGTTTGGCCTTACCTGGCGCTCAGCCAAGTGGCCATGGACAAGCATAGCCTCCCAATGCTCCCCCCCCCAGCCCCCCACCTGAGCGTCTACGACCACTCCCTAGGAGTGGTTCCACTGCAGGGGCAGCCAGGCGGGGCGGGCAGTAAGGCAGGCACCGAGAGACTGGCTGCATCTGCTGCCTTATTAGGGAAGGGGGCGTGAGCTTAGCCAGCCTGGCCTCCAGGGCCTGTGCCTTGTGCACGCACGCGATGTGATTGGTCCAGAGGTGCTGCTATCAAACACACAAGACACCCAAAATGCAGCCAGCCTATTAAGCGCATTATGCCATGAAAAGAGACATATATGTATATAACCAGTTCAGTTGTGCCCCATAATCAATTCACACTACCCCACCCCATAACCAGTTCATTTGCACCCCCCATATAATCAAGTCACGCTGCCCCGCATTCATAATCAGTTCATTTGCACCCCCGGGGCAGTGTGAATTGATTATATGGGGGGTGCAAATGAACTGGTTATGGGCTGCGGGTTTAAAGACAGTATTCTTGTTAGCAATAACTTAATGAAGAAGAGTTAGTGAAATAGCAGCCATAATAATCTCAGAACCATATTTGCAGATTTTCCAAGATAAAATAGATATTGCTTTACATCCTAAATTCCTACCTAAGATAGTATAAGTAAGACAGTTGTGAGAATGTGGTCCTTTTTACACAGGCCTCTCCCAGCCATGAACATGCAGATTTCTGTGTGTTCGTGGGTGGGGGAGCTCCGTGTGAACGACGCGGTACATGTGCCCGCAGTAACTGGGGGTGCGCGTGCCTGCCTAACACGCATCCCCACTCACCCCCCACTTGTCTCCATGCACGGAACAACCAGGGAAAACGGCACTTACTTCGTGGGTGCAGATGAGTGGGGGGGTGAGGGGGTATGCGTGTGCGGCTGTGTGCATGCCCTGCCCACGCACCGGTGCATCCACGGACCCCCCCCCCCCCAACCCGGCGGAGCCATGTAAAAATAGCCTGTGAGGAGACACTCGAAGAACAGAAGGTTGCTTCCTTGTAAACAAGGTTCTTCAAGATGGCTCCTAACATTCTCACAACAGCCACTCTTCCAGCCCCACATGGAATTTTCTTATATTCCTAGAAAGGGTTGGAAGAAGGAACTGTCATTCTGAGGGGGAGAGCGCTTTTTATACTAGAGGAGCTTGAGACCATCACATGGTCTATTATTTGAATAGGATGAGCATGCACAACCCAGTTGTGAGAATGTTCGCAGCCATCTCGAAGAACTTTCTTTACAAGGCAACAACCTTCTGATCACTCACATGGGGAGGAGTTGTTTGTAAACAAACAGCTTTATCTGCTGTTGCTGCAGCACTACTAGCAGGCAGAGACAGGTGAGGGATGGGGACCAGAACCAGGGAGGGGAGGCAAAAGAACTTATTGGGGTAGAAGCTGGCTACAGCCTGCCTCCCAGCCAGACAAGCGCGGGGCCCCAGCTGGCTGCGGGGCCATGTGCAGCTGCACATGTGGCACATGCCTGGGACTGGCCCTGCTTCTACCCCTGAACACTGAAAAACTGAACTTGGGGTTAAGGAGCAGAGATGAGGACATTCACACAAGGATAGGAGACAGACCCATGTGTAGGCTGCTTATAAGACCTTCTGTGCTAATTCTAATGGCTGTTTGCTTGCAATGGGAAAGCGCTTGGCTTGCATAGCAGGCTTGAGGCCTAGAGAGACCAGAAGTTGGTTGACTTGATACTGTTAACTTAAAATCCTGTCAGGAGAGGGAAAGGAGGAAGGAGTAGTTAGGCAGGCAGGAATAAAATCCTGTCAGGAGAGGGAAAGGAGGAAGGAGTAGTTAGGCAGGCAGGAATAAAATCCTGTCAGGAGAGGGAAAGGAGGAAGGAGTAGTTAGGCAGGCAGGAAGAAAGGTTGGACGTGTGAAAGGAACGCTGATTGGAGGAAGCAGAGTTCTTACCTTATTTAGCTGAAACAGTGATAAAATGGCTAAGCTTAATGAATAATCATGGGCCTCACCATACTCGTGAATCCGGTAATGATGTGGTTTATAAAAATGCCCAAAGCTGAAGGCTAGCTAGCTGTACAGCTCAACACTAGAGCTGAAACTCGGCACTTGGGATTATTTGGTTTTTACTGGGTATCCCGGCTCTTGACTCGATTTTTTCCGAGGACCGAGTCACTAGAACCAGCACTAGGTAACTCCTCAATCAAGGAATGGAGCCACAGGAAGGGGTGCAGAGGGAAGCAAAGGTGAGAATTTGCAAAATAACCTTTGAAATTTAAAAGCATGCCCTGCACTTGTAAATTTCAAAGGCTGGCTTCCCTCCTGTCCCAGCCTATCAACGGATAGGCAAAAGCCCATGGGGCTCCTGGCCCTCCCTAGCCTATCAGCTAATAGGTAGGGGGAGAAAGCCCCAGGGGCTCCAGCCCCCCCACGCAGGATCATCCCCAGTGCTCCCAGAGCCTGAAAGACAAGGGGGCTCTGGAAGGACTGGGGAGGGGAGGTCAAACCTGCATTTGGGGAAAGTGCAGTTGTTAGTCCAGCCAAAGTGCAACAGCGGAATCTTCCCTTCCCCAAAGAAATGTGTCCCAAAGGACGAGAAGCTACCCTGATAGGCTCAGTGGTCATCACTTCCACCAGCTTTTCAGGATATGGGGGTTGACCCAAATCCCCAAACCCAGCCACGGTGCCTTGTTGCCGCAGGGCAGAGACCCTTCTGCCAAAGACAGAGGAGTGACTTAGTGCCGTTCCAGTACAACAAACAGCCACCAACTGTTCCCATTCCTCTGCAGAAGAAACCCTCCAACCCAAGGAAGGGAAATATTTTAAGGTCGCCATTAACTGTTTTATCGTAGGTTAATTAGGCAGAAAAATCCAGGACGTGGGTCCAATCTTTGAAAGCACCTAAAAGAGCTGCAATCCCATTGAGTTTCAGTGGGGCTTCACCACTTGTTCGGGTGCTTTTTGAAATGTTGTCTAGGGCATTTATTTCACAATCCCCAAATGTCCCCTCTGCATTACAGAAATCCCAAGCCCTCACTTTCTCAGCTTCTCACACCTCAGAGAGGAGGGCATCCACACAAGGACAGGGAGCAAATCCACAGCACAAATCTACGACCTTGGCCTCGCACGCAACTAACTTCTCTGCAGCCCATGGTCCCGACAAGACAGAGGTGATGCTGGTGGGTAGGGCTGGGTATACGTGTGGCTCCCATCAATGATGGGATTTGCCCCCCTTTGGCCACACAGGTCTGTAGTCTAGAGGTGCTCCTCGACCCACAGCTCCGCCTGGATCTCCAGCTGGAGGCTGTGGCGAGGGGAGCATTTCGCCATTTAAATCTGGTACAATGGCTGCAGCCGTATGTTTCGGACTCAGATCTGGCCACCATCCTCCATGCCTTTACTACCTCTAGATTAGACTACTGTAACGCACTCTACGTGGGGCTGCCCTTGGGGATGGTCCGGAGGCTGCAGCTGGTGCAGAATGCGGCGGCCCATCTCTTAACGTGGAGAGGTTGCCACGAGCACATTACACCGGTTGGCTGCCTATTATCTTCCAGGCCCAATTCAAGGTGTTGGTAATGATCTATAAAGCCCTAAATGGCCTGGGCCTGGCTTACCTGCGGGACCGCCTCGCCCTTCGCGCCCCGGATCATATTGCGGCCCCTGCAGTCGGCCGGGGACACCTGACTCGAAGTTCCCTGGGTGGCGACGATGGGGAGGGTGGTCTCGATGGCCAGTCCCAGCCTGTGGAATTCCCGCCTGGCTCCGGACCTCCCCTCTTTCCGAAGACAGCGTAAGACCTGGCTGTTCCACCTGGCCTTTGGAGAGGGAGACGGGTAGGGTGGGTTGGGCAGGGGGATTCTGCCCTTTTAGTATATCTTTAGCATTTTAATGAATTTTAAATTGTATATTGTGTTTATTATTATTGTTGATATATGTTTTGTAAGCTGCCTCGAGCTGCTCTGTGAGCAAGAGGGGGCGGGGTAGAAAAATAGCGAAATAAATATAAACTTTCCCTGGGAGGGAAAAAGATGGTTCCCAACCCCTGTCCTAGTGCCTTACTTTCCAAAGTAAGTTCAGTAATGAGGCTTATTAGATTTGCGATATTTTTAGATGTTGCCGCTTTTTCCTGGATTTCAAAAGTCCGGCATCGGCAAACTCGGGGCGGGGGGGGGGGGCGCAAAGGGGGAATTAGATGCCCAGCTCCCGACTGGAAGTCGCCCAGCTGCTGTTGTCAAACAGCGGTGCTACACAACTCCCGGATATTTTGAGCCCTGGACTTGTAAAATCCCCATAGCTGAGGTCTTGCAAGTCTGGGTTTCAAAACTTCCAGGAGTTGCATGGTGCCGCTGTTTACTACAGTGCCTGGGCAACTTCCGGTCCGGCGGTTGGGGGCGGTGTCTAAATCCCCCCGTGTGAGTTTTGCCAGTCAAGTCCAGGGAAAAGCGGCAACATCTAAAAATTCAGTCATGACCACATAAAAAAAAATCTGTATTTAGCACCCAACATTTTGTATCAATTTTGTGATGCAGTTTAATACACTATTTGGAGATGCAAACAGGTTTAGGTGCATCATGGTTTCTGCTTGTACAGATGACGTCTGTTTCTGCAGGTAAGCGAAGCCATCCCTGATGCATGCAAAGAAAAAAAGAAAGTGAAGAAAAAGCCATATACCAGTCCTGGAGGAGTGTTTGTGAGAAGATACTGAGGAATCATTTGATTCCTTCACGGCACAGCTGTCCACTGCTCTTGTGAAAGCGATGGAGCTAGAAAAAGCGGAGCACCATTGTTCTCGGAAAGTGCCAGGCCATATTAAACAATATTGCCATGAACAAAACTTTTCGGCATCCAACGAACCATGTTCATATTTTATCCATTCACAAAAAGATTCTCTATAAAAATATTTTGACATGTCACTAGAGGGAGTGGTAATATTAGGTAATAGCACTCTCTGATGCAGAAAGGCAGGATAGTATATAGCAAGAGATATTACAGAATGCAAATATAGTAAAGCTTCATCCTAATGCTGCATGGGATGGGTATGGTTTTTGTCTCCTGCAATCTCTAATTCTTCCATTTGCAGGTATGTCTCATTTTTTTATGTCCCTTTCCCCATGATGTAGCAGTGTGCTGCACAAGAAACAGGTCTGCATAGAGATGAACAAATAGTTCTTAATGGGTTCAAAAATACATTGGCAAGTTTATGTCACTACATGGAGGAAGTATTTTAAGTGCCTGAGAGACAAAGGCATAGAGCACAGTGCTCATATCTCACACTCAGACATGCTTACTGAGTGTGAGATAGAACGCTTTGCTTTGGTAATCTTTTAGCAGGAGGTTTATAAAGCTGACTTTCATATGTTAAGAGCAAGTCTGCAGTTTAGCCAAAGTAGTTTAGTAAAAGTTTCACTACCAGCTCATGAGACATTCAGGATCAGACTATAGTTCAAGAAGATTTAGCCTTTTGTTGTGACTGTGGTGTGTTTGTAACACGTTGCAAGCTGAATACATTAACTGTACTTTGGAATAAAGCACTACAAAATAATCCTAACCGTCAGTTAAATATATAAACTTGCACTGCAAATAAAATGAAAGCAGGGATGTAAGCTCTCAGGCAGGGACCGTGTCTATCTTATTCTTTGTAAAGCACCAGGTACATCGCTGGTGCTATATAAATGCTTACAATAATAATGACAGGCTCTTGCTGCAAACTCAATAAAACTCTGCCAGACTTGAAATGCTTTCCCTAACCCAATAGAAGATACAAGAAAACATGCTGTATCTCAGTGCCAGTGTAACTCTGGGGAGGAAAGGAATGCTTGGGGGGTGTGAGGGCTCCACTTGGGTATCATACTCACCCATTAGTCAGTGGGGAGTTCTACTACAAACTTCAGTAGGTCCAGGCTTACAGCCTTTTGGAACAAAGATATGGGCATGAGAGGTGTGCCAAAACTGGTGTAAGTTACTCCAATTTAGACTCTTGTATCCTCTTGAAACATCGCACTGTTCTACCTACTTATGACTCCTGAACTTCTCCCTGTCAAGCTTGGAGATATGGCATGAATGCCACTTAACCACAAATGAGCAGGTAAAAGGTGTAGAGAGAGCTGCAGTGTCATGATCTTGGCAGGTGGGAAGAGATGAATCCTAGGCAGTGGGAAGGAATTGCCATTTTGGAGGTTAAAAGTTTGTTAAAACAAAAGGCCACAATTTAAATTCGCTATGTATTACCGCCCCAGCTTCATGAGGAATAAGAATGCCGTGAGCAGGCTGTTTATAATAGGTCTGTGGTTCTCTAAAGTGTTTACTTTTAGCACATCTGTATACAGAAAATTTAAAAATGGGGTTGTCTATGGCCAGAGCACTTAGAGATCTCCGCTCGTAGTCCCTTAACATGCTTGACGGGAGCGTGGCTCTGTTTTACAGAATGCTGCACCACAGTCAGGGAGGCCAAATGAACTGAGCTCAATTTTATTTTGTTACAAGAATGTACATAGATACACGATTTTACATATGGAATATAAACTGTACAGGACACTTATCAAATTCAGTCTGCAAACAAAATGAAACTGCAGTAATTTGGAAATGCTATCATACAGTAGTATGTGATACAGTATACCCTCTCCTATGAAGGCTAGCCAGAGATATTAACTAGGAATATTAATTACCCATAAAGTACTGAATGAAGTAGGCAGTGTCCGTCCCTTTATTATGCTTTTAGTGCATAGGATCTCTAATAAAATGCAGTTTCTATAATATAAATTGATGGTTGCTTAGCTTTAAAGAGGGGGGGGGAGAGAAACCTTTTCCCTTCTGGGGGTCAATTTGAAATTTAGTACAAGCTCCAAGGCCCACATTGAAGGGGGTGGGGAGGGAGCGCTTAAGGGATGCACTCAGGGAAAGGCAGGCCCAGCTCATGGATCTGTATCCTCTCCTTGTGTTCCTGCCCTCATCTCCGTTCCCTTACCTTGAGCTCAGTTGTTCAGTGATTGCAGGTAGGAAGCGGATTCAGGAACGGGCCACATAAAAACTTGCCCTAGGTCGCCTCTGGGTCTGAGGTTCCCCACCCCTGGATTAAATAATACAGCCCCATCCTGCTACATCTTAACAATTAAATCTACTAAGCCAGTGCTCCCTTGTTGCAGCAATCACTCTATTTGAAGACAAACAATCCCATGACCGTAGACATGCAATGTATATTGGCCAGGGACTGGGATTGCAACCGCATCTACCGATGGTGAGACTTCACTTGGAGGTTATGCCCCATCTGCTGGGAAACCCTATATTAAATGCTGATCAAAAATGTAGAAACAATAAGATCAAAAATTGGGTGTAAATAGTCATTACGTTACACTTGTTTCCTCTCTTCCTTTCAAGAAGGGTCTGGTGACAAGCAAAGGAGCATTGGCCGTAGGATCTGTAAAGATGCAGCGTTTCCACATGGCAAACAGATCCTGTTTTCGCAGTTGGGCTGTGTAACAAAGTTCTGTATTCCCAGCAATGGAAATAATCCTAAAGTCATTCTGCCCTTGTTTGGTGGTAGGGAGGCTCCATATCCAAACACAGGCAGTGACACAGTTCCCCACGAAGACTCCCCGGCTTTCTTGGTTGTGGGGCAGAGTCAGCGCGCTTTCAGACACGATATAAAGTGTACTTGTTAGGGCGGTGGGATGTGTATGCAAATTCGGTGCGGCTTTGATGACTAGAAAAGTGCTCTAATGCATGATTGAAGTGTTTTGGCCCCCCGACAAATGTGCTTTACCAAGGTGGGTTTTGCAGCTCAGTAAAGTGCATTTGTCAGTGCGCCAAAAAACTTCAATCATGCACTTTCCAACATAATCAAAGCCACACCTAATTTTCATGCGCATCCCGCTGCCTGAACGTGTAAGTGCACTTTTTATCACGTTCGAAAGTGCCCTCAGTCTCAGATATCCTGAACCGTGACTGAGAATGCAAGGCCCTCTCAAGCTCGCCATTCTTAAAAGACAAACCTTCTCGTTCATTCATATCAAAGCAATTTTCACATCAAAGAATGCTGAAGCTACCAAGCAGGCAAGCCATTTCTTCCTGCCTGGCCTGCTTTTACATTCTTAATTAGGCAACACTTTAAAGAATGGTTAACTAATCTGCATTAAAATGTAAATTTAGGGCTGGTTCCCCCCCGACACTATCTTTTATCACTCCCCTTATTCTTTGGCAAAAAAAAAGAAAGTGAAATGTTGATTTTCATTAGTATCAATATTAACCTGGTTTCTCATCTCTGTAAAAAATAAATCCATCAAAATGTAACTTCAGACGGTCAGGTCTCCCTTACTTAAAATAAAGGGGGATGGTTAACAGAGCTAGGTTTCAGGACCTCCTGAGGTTGGGCACATTGCTTAAACAGGGCAACAGTCTGCAATGTTACAGCTGAAAAATGCCTGACGAAGGACCCCGTAAGGTCCAAAAGTTTGCATACCTCCACCAACTGGATTTGGTCCAGTTAAAGATATCACTCTACTACTTTGTGTCTATTGCTTATATTTGGGACCAACACGGCAACCTTACTTTCTCTACACAGTTGAAAATCCTGTAATTCAGCTAAACCCTAATGTTTCTTTTAGTCCCAGTTTGATGGCACGCTGCCTATATAGTTTTCGTGCTTTGATAACAGACACCTATCCCAGGCTCTGTTAGAGGATGACTGACAGCTGTACAGATGAAATCAAAAAGGCAATAAAGATGACTCTGAAGAGAAAGAAGTGGGAGGAGTTGACAAGAGAACTTCAGTTGGCGCTAGCATGGGCCTGTGTAGAGGCGGACAGAGAACAAGGAAAGGGGAGCGTCGTTAAAATCAAGATCGCACTGTTAAAGTAATGTCAAATAATGCTGTCGTTTACAAACTTTACTCTGCCTTGATCACAAAGAGGAGTCATGAAGACGCAGGCTTTAATTACATGATCAGTTTTCTCTTCCCAAACAATTCCACCCAATCCTAAAGAAAATTAGCAGCATGGAACAACTGTGCCTGTCAAAGAAATCGATTAAGATCATTTACACACAGAGCACAGGGTTAGTAAGAGGCTCGATGCAGAATTCGCTTCCTGGGTTGCACTGCATTTCTGAACCCTTGGGTTCTGTGTGGGCTCTTCTGTGGCCAACCAAGATTAATTAGCATTCTCCCAGCTTGCGTGGCTTTTGACCCAAGCAGAGCTCTCTGGTCGGATGGGCATTCTAGTATGAAACCGCATGATTAAACTAGAAGCTGAGAAAGGGAGCTGGCTGAAAATGCTTTAGCTTAAGCAATGTGTATCTATCTTATCAGGATAGATCTCTGCCCAGCAAAGGGAGAACAGGACCAGGCCTCAACACAAGTGCACTGCTCCAGCAGTTCAAGAGCAGTCCCATACTTTACAAGAGCAATGGGAGCAACACATGTGAAACGGGACCAAGGGGTCCCCATCAGACTCCGTTCAGGAGCCCTCCTGGTCCAAGCCCCTCATATTTGGGCCAAGCTCCCATGGGCAAAAAGCCCAGTCCCTGAAGAGGGCCATTAGGGCAGGGCTAGGTCAGAAAAGGGGCAGGGTTTAAGCATGCCCCTGCCCCTTTAATGTTACAGCCCCGCCTCAGCAGAGCGCCATGTCGTCATGCCAACCTATTACATTGACCGCAGAGGAGCCCAGCTGCACTGGGCCTGGGCTTAGAGCAGATTTGATTTTCGAGCCCGAGCAGGCCGCTAATGTGAAATGCTATAGTAGGATTTCACATGCTACCAAAACACTGATCGCCACAAACCCGGGTTCCTTCTGGCTGAGGATGCTGTGGGCAGACAGAGCTCTTGGTCTGCCAATTAACACTGACCCCAGCAAGCAGCAGCCCCAGGTTTGTGGCTCCCTGGTAGGTTGCTCCAGTTTCTTCTAGGCTAGGCACATAGGCAAACCGCCTATGTCCCCACAAACACAGGTCTGCTAGGAGGTGTGGAACCACCTTAAACTGCAGTTAAGCCTAACCCAAAGATCTATTTAGCTCCCCTTCTTCCTCAAGCGGAGGCCTGGGGCTGAGTCACAGCCATATCAGAAGGCAAGGGTTTTTGGGTTTTTGAAGAGGGATTGAGAGGTCAAACATTCATGAGGCCAGATCCTTAGTTTACAAGGGGGTCCTCAAGCTGTTTGGCGCCCTTACTACCAATGGAAGGCACATTCACTTCAACAGGACTTGCATCTTTAACGGCTGAGCACGGATGCTGGACAGGCCTGAGGATGGCACTGTTAGTGGGGGAAAGCAAGACAGGGTGATCTTTCTGTAGGAGAAACTTGGTACACCATTAGTTGGCACTGTGCAAACACACTGGCAAAAGCATGTTTGAGGGGGCAGAAAAGCTGCTTAACTATGCCCGCTGCCCCAGCATCAAGACATCATGTTGCTCAGAAGGGGCAGAGTCAGGCAGATGCATCCATACCCCCTCTACCGTGGGTCCATGGTATTGTGTTGTGTATTGACCTAGGGAAAATACATTCCAATCCTTTAGAACCAAGGGGAAAAAAAAAATGTCCTCTTTGATTGGCAGAACTCTGTCCCTTCCTCATACCCCACCATACACACCCCTACCCCACCCCACCACACTCTAGGAATCAAGGGGTTCATATTTTCTGCTATGGTTCTTAGCTCTTCTGACTGATCGAGAATGTCTCTTGACATAACTTAAAAATCAATCCCACTGCAAAGGCAGACAGACTATCTGCTGTAGTACAAACGCGGTACGACCCAATCAATGTTACATGCCAACTAGGAGTGTTTCTCTGTTCTCTCCCTCCACGTCTCTTTGGTGCAGAAGTTCCACGAGTGTTTATTTCCAGAATCTATAGAATCCCAGGGCAATTGCAAGGCAAGTGAAAACAGAAGCTGCAAAAAAAGGAAGACAAATATTGCATGAAATACAAAAACAATTCGGCTACATACAAAATATTCATTTTTGCCACACACTGAAAGATGAATCACATCTAGAGGGAGGCTAGATAACCCGACACAGGCTTTTAAAATAGTCAAACATTTGTATCCTTATATCCATTCTCTCATTTTTTAGCTTAGTTGAGGTCAACAGCTGTATAAAAGTGTTTGTGTTTTTCTTTTCACGAAATTGTGAAAAACTTGCAATTAAATTTAAACAAACATACCTTGTAAGCAAAACACTGACTGATTTAAGCATGTATATATTTACCTTGTGAGAAATCCTAACAGGAATCCCCCCCCCCCCCCCCCAAATTAACTGAAATAGCGGTTTGTCTGGGGCATGAGTTTTTATTCTTTTCCAGACCACAAAGGCAGTCACTTTTTTTCTTGCTCTCCCCACCTCCCACCAGAATTTCACCCCTCTGGGATGGCAGCTGCCTGCCTGATGTGTGGAGGGACTTCAGGGACAATAAGGGGCAGGGGAAGAAGTTTCTATACATTGTGTGCGAGACTCTCTACACTGATTCTACTAAGCGGATACAAAACATCCCTCATTTCCCACCGAAGTAGTATTAATTCCTTGCTAGCTCCCTGCGGTGCTAACCCATTTCCATCAGTTATTTGCTCCCACGTTAGGCCCAACTTGAAACTAAACTCTTGCACAGAAGCTGTATTAAGACAACTTATTTTTGTTGATAATTCCTGTTTTAATGTGAAGAGAAATTAGTGACTATGGCCAAGACACAAGAGAAGCTTTCCAAGAGCCTGTACCCTAAAAGTAATGTTTTGAATAAGATTTAACATTTCTCTATAGCACACTCTCTATACAAGCAGCACCAAAGGACCTCTTGCCCACAAGTCCCCCATGCATACCTGCCAGGTAACGTATCGTGTCCAGTTTATTCGACTCCATGAGAGTTTTTAGGGAAGCAATTTCAGTATCGATTTTGTTACTGGTTTCAGAAATAGCACTGTTGGTACCTGAATCCTGAAATACATTTAGGACATGGTATATGCTTCACTCTGATCTCCCCGTACTTCAGCTTGTTTTTATTTTTAAAAACTAGAGTGCAGCGCCTTCAGCTGCACTAGGTAAGAAGCAAAATTGTTAACTTCCCCTTTGCATGGCTAATTAAGATGAGTAACCTATTCAGAAAACTGTGGGGGGACAACAGAGAAGTAGGCAAAGCAACTGGAGACTTCTGAAGGTGAGTAGGAAAGAAACAATGAACACTGAGGTAAGCATTGATTTCTGGGCCTGGTTCCCCCAGCCAAGTCCACAGGATGGATTAGCGCAGAAACAGGTTTGAACTGACCTCTACAGCAGGCGTGGGGGAACCTATTCCCTCCCAAGGGCCACTGTGAAAATCAGTCCACCTTTTCCCTGCCGAGGGCCACATAGAAGTTGGAGGCAGGGGGGCTTAAGCTCAGGATGAGGGTTCAGAACATGGCTCTGTTCCCTACCCTTGTGTGCTTATCTTCATCTCAGTTCCCTTCCCCTGAGCTCAGTTTTTCAGCACTTGGGAGTGGGAACTGATCCAGGGGCCAGATCCAGGAACTGGAAAGGGGCCACATAGAAACTAGCTGTGGGCTAATTTGGCCCCTAGGACCAAGGTTTCCCTCTACAGGGACTGCCGTACTGACTCAGCCCAGTGACCCATCTATTCTAATATCTCATCCGACAGCAACCAGCAACAAGAGCTTCAGAAAAAGGAGCAAGAAGTCCGAGACCCAGTTCAGACAATAAATAAATCTGTTCATAGAGGAAACTTCTTCCCAGGTGGAGGCATGTTTATTCTCTGAAGTCCGAGGGTCCTCTAATCCTTTCAGAAGTATTTCAGTAGCTGCCCAAGCCCAAGCCTGCTCATTTTCCAGAGGCATTTAAAGACTTTTGTATTTGGCTGGACATACGGCAGGTGGGGATAGGGTTTGGGCAAGTTTAAGGTAAGAGATTTTAATTGGTTTTCTTTGTGTCTATTATCCTTTTCTGTGCTGTAACCCACCATGAGCCCTTGGGATAGGGTGAGATAGCCAGTATGAATACATTCTTCCGCGATCCTGATGTGGCATATTATGCTTGCTCTCACCCACAGCAAATGGCAAAGGGATGTTATATTCCCCACACACAGGGCATACTGTTTGGGCCAAGGGGAACAAGTGCTAACTGGGCCAAGCAACAAGGCAAACTTGAAAGGGAAAAGATGTCAGTCCTGGCATCCACTGGAATGGGGAGAGGAAAGTTGTTTCTAAGCCCAGTGTACCTCATAGATATCTCTGAGCCACACACTCCAAAGCTTGCTTTAGAACAGTGTATACAAAATACGTCCGTACACGCTAAGATTTTTATTCTCAGTGAAAATGAGTTTTGCTTAATATATAGTCAAATACACGATCGTGCACTTTATCTAACCCAAAGGGCCAGAAGCAAGTTCCCTTTATTTTCGTTTTACCCTGTGTACCTATAGGCCTCTCTGGGCAGCAACAGTTTCTACCTCGGCACATAGTGGTGTAGGTTTTGTGTGTGTTTCCTTTTCAATAGTATCAAGACAAGGATTGTGATCTTTTGATAAGCTCAGTAGGAACAGACTGGCAACGAATGGATCACTCCATTGAGATCTGTTGGGTACTTCTCCGAAACAGTCACTCCCGGAAACAGGATGCTGGACTTGATGGACCATTGGTCCGACCCAGTACGGCACTCCTTATGCTCGAAGTTTCAAATGGCTGGAGAAGGAAGAATATTGGTCTGATATCTTCAATGAGTAGCCCTTTTAGCAATCAGTCAAGTCAGACCCAAGACAATGTTGGAAGTAGAAGAGAATCTGATAACCAGTTCTTAAAAGTGTCCTATTAGGTCAGACCAATGGTCATGAAGCTCAGTATCCAGTGTGCAACACCGGGCACTTTCAGAGAAATGCACAGCATGGTCAACATTGAGTGATCTGTTCTCTGCTGTTTACTCCAAGCTCCCAACAGCCAAAGGTTACGTTCCCTGACGAACTTGAATTATCCAATCCTTTTAAAAACCCAGTTGCACTATTGGCCTTCACCACCACATTCTCTGGCAGCAAGTTCCACAAATTAATTATACATTGAGTAAAAAAGTACTCTCTCTTATTGGTTTTAAATCTCCCTCCAGTTAGCTTCATAAAGCGTCCCCTAGTTTTAGTGTTGGAGAGGGTGAATAACGGTGCCCCATTTACTCGCTCTGCACAACTCATGATTTTTGTAAAATTCTATCATATCCCCTCTCACTATGGAGCCGGTGTAGTGGATAAGTTGTAGGACTTGGTCCTGGGAAGCAAGGCTTAAAATCCCACCCTAGCCATGAACTCACAGGGTGGCCTTGGGCAAGTCCCAACCTCTCAGTCCCCCATTTGTAAAATGGAAATGTGTGTCTGTCTCTCCCTGTGTTCCCCTCACCCATGTCCATCTTCGATTGTAAACCCACTGGGCAGGGACCTGTCTTGACAACTCTGTGACTGTAAGAGCACTGTGTACACCTAGTAGTGCTACAGAAGGAAGTAGTAGGAGTCATCATCTCTTTCCCAAGCTGAAGAGCGGTAACCTATTGAGCATCCCTCGTACAGAAGTCATTCCATACCTCTGCTCATTTTGTTGCTATTCTCTGAACCGTTTCCAGTTCTTCTATGCCTTAGTAGTGCCAAAGGCACTGGATTACGGTTGCGTGCGCACAGCAACGCAGGGCTGGGTCTATAATGGTAAGCTGTCAAATGTTAGGAGCTTCTCTGCTCAACACTTACTTTTTTATGAAACTCTGTGGTTGCTTCCATGAACTTCTTTTCCTGGTCTGTGAACTAGAGGTTAAAAGCTGGTGAGAAGTTACACATACAGAAAAACAGGAAAGTGATAGGAGCTTTTCTAAACGTAGCTCACCATATCAGTCACCCTGCTTCTTTCTAGATTTATGTCCAGCTTATTGTCTGCTCGGATTCTACTGGTTTCATTCTTTAAAACAAATAATGGTATTTTAAAATACATGTATACTTTTTCTGATTATTCAATTTTTAAAGTTACGTTTGTTTGCTCACCATTAGCTGCTGTTTAACTTGATCCAATTCAATTTTCATTTTCTAGGGACAAAACACAAAGTAACAGAAGTTAGTAACATACCTGTCTTTAAGATAGTTAGAAAATCAGATGATCAACATCTTGTGGCCCTTGTTAAACTCACTTAAGTGGGACACCAACGTTATACAATGTCCTAGGACAATAAGCCATTTTCTGATGGACTATGTCAGGGTGGGCAAAGTTCCCAAGCTTAAGAGCTGTATGCCAACATCTTCCTATTGCCGAGAACCACAAGGTACTTTACATTGGTTGTCAGCTTCCCCCAAACTTGGGGATGGAGTGGTGTGGCTTCCCCCTATCCTCCTCCCTCACATCAGAACTCTGACTTCCAAGAGGTCCAGCAGCAGTGGCTCAGGTCACACGGACCCTGGTCCCCCAGCAACAGTGGTGGAAATGGAGGCTCAGTTTCTCTAGCTCCTGAGGGAGCCACATGGACACGCCCCCAGGCAGCCACATCTAGTGAGAACCACAGTACAGGATCCCAAGCTGCCGTGTGCCCACCTCTGAGCTATGGACATCCTGTCGTGCTAAACATGAATTTCTGCATTGTTTGACGTTTGGTAGGAATAAGAGGGAATCATTGTATCCCAACAGTGCACTTATGCATCTTATCATTCAGATCCTCGTAAGTCCTAAAAATAGCGGAAGCAAACCCATGATTATGCAAATGCTTTCAGGAGGAGGAAAGCAAGCACAAAATGTTTAAGTCACCACTTTTCTGGAATACTCTGTCTTGCAAAATGCTCCAAGCTTTTATTGCACTTTATATTTAATAATAGCAATTACTCCTCTTAATAGAAAAATAGAAATCTTATGTTTCCTGAGGGAATTATAAACAGAGTGTATAGTTTTTACATATGAAAACAAAATACACCATGTGCATGGCAGGATCGAGTTGATTTTTATTTTTTAGAAGGATGTGGAGACTAAGCTTCCAGCATTCAAAGTTTCAGTGACTGCTTGTATACTAAAGTCAAATCAAGAAGAGTACTTTGCAGCATTCTGAAAGACACTTTGCAATTTCTCTTTCCTGTTAGGAAGAATGGGCAATACCTCGTTTTCTGCTCTCAGATTTGCAAATTCACTTTTCTCTAGGATGACCATATCCTTCCGAATGGAGTCCAAATGAGCCATTATCTGCTGCAAAGTTATTTCCTAAGGAAGAAAGTCATAACTCATAACAGCCAAGACCTTTTCAAACATGCCATTTCCACAGAAAGAAAAAGATTTCCTTACCTAATGAAAAGCAAAGTTTTGTAGTGCTTGAAATTATATATAATTAGTGTCTACCAGAAGCCAGCTGGAATAGGGGCAATAAAGGTTGCATACACACGGGAGGCTCCTGGAGCCTGTAGTCACTCCATGGAGCACCCCTCCCGTAATCGCCACCCACAAGCTCTGTGCAGGACCACACCAAACAGGCATTCCTTCCTGCAGTGGTCTGCCCATGCTCTCTGCCCTCCTCCACCAGAGTTGCGGTCCCTCCCCGCTCACCCCACGATGCTGGACAATGGGGTGGGGGTAGAGAAGGGGGCAGAAGGCGGCCATGTGCATTTCCCATGGCCCCCTCCCTGTAACACATGGGAGGCAGCCCCCGGCCAGTGCATTGCCCCAGATTTGTCTGCATGGCGTGATCCACATTTCCATGTGCAGCGGCCCCGGGGTGAACATTTAGTGGCCCCATGACACATAAGTAGGTGAATCTGGGGCTAACGGGGGTAAAAGTGGGGCAAGGTCTCATGTGTTAACACCCGCAGCCACTGCAGAAAAGGCCCTGCACGGTCTGAATGCTTGTGTACCCTCACCAGCAGAGGTTGGGCCAATGAAAGATATCATCGGAACTGCTTTGTCTCCAAGGCACCTAAGTAGCATATCCTGGATTTGAGGCCAAGAAATACTGCCAAACTGACTAGTAAAGCAGCAAGGTCCTCCAACGGTTTAGCACCGATGGGATGTGAACTGATGCCATTCATACATAGCTTAATGTCCATATAAAAACAGCTGCAGGGTCGTGCCCTGAGTTTTCATCATCATCCACCCTTGACGGCTATTTTGAAACCTATGGGAAATGAGAAGGTAGCCTCAATCCAGCTCCCTAGTGGCCATGATATTTAACTGTACCAGGTTCACTCGTGGAAAACATCAGCACAGAGGCCATGTCGACAATGGCTGTAGATCAGAAATGGGGAACCTCATGCCTGAGGGCCAAATGTGGCCAAGGGCTAATTTTTACTTTGCCCTTCTAGCACCTGGCTCTAGTTCAGGAGCAGGGACGAGGGTACACACACAAGGAGAGAGGATCCATGGTGTGGATCCTTTGCTTTCTGAGCGCACCCCTTAGGCACCCCCACCCCCAACTTCTAGGCACCCCTCTGAGTTTGTACTAACTTTTGAGGTGGCCCCTGGGAGGGAAAGTTATCCGCCCCTGCTGTAGATATTCAACTCTCCTCTTACCCTAAGGAACGTGCAGCTTTGCGGCACATTAGCAAGGTATTGTAGGGAACCATCGGCTCCCAGAGCTATACTTATTCTATGGACAGAGAAGCACAGTCTCCAGCACTGTCAATTTAGCATCTTCCCAAGTACTGAAGTCTTTAAAACTTAAGATTAAGAGTAAAATAAAAAGGGAAGCTGGAGTTTTGAATACCTAGTCATTGATTGACCCAACTCCCACTCAAATTGGTGGAAAGCTCCTTGGTCGCATTTAGGATTGATTTTTCCAGTCCCATCTTAAAAACATTTAGTTCTAAAGCGATACATTTTAAAAATCCACTAAACAAGGGGAGGCAAATTTCTCTCTCAAGACACTTCTACCCTTATGCTACATCTTTAGCATCTAGATGCCTACCCGATGTCCATTTAGATTTCTTTAAGCACAGCGGGGGTCTTGAAACCAGTAGGGTTTCCATAGTAACTCAGATAAAGAGCCGGAAAAACATGCAAGATCTTGAGTTGTGATCTTTTGTCATTAATTATTCACAGTAAAAGTTCTTAATTTCTTTAAAAATAAATAAAAATCAGAGAAAAACTGTTCAAAGCAAAACCCTATTGTGTAAGTTAGGGAGAAATAATTCATACTTAAACACACCGGACACAAGTGATGCATAATTCGCACCCTGTCAATTGATTTTTAAAGCAATGTTTTGTACCACATTTTAGTTACACTGACTCACTTGTTTACGTTGCAAGGACGGAAAATTCTCAGACCTTTCCCATTTCAGGAGCATGTTTCCATGATTTTTTAAAGTAGGTCTTATAGAACATTATATTGCCCACTCACTCTAATCAGGTATGTTTATGTGACCCGATATGCTTGTGACTTTGTGTGAGGTAGCCATGTAAATTTGAGCTATAAACTAGACTCATGCTAACTGCCAGATACACAAAAAATCAAGACTGTCCTGAACCATTTTTAGTAGCTTTTAGTTTATCAGTAAGAAGCAAATCATGATAAATATTGTATATCTACACTGCTACTAACTAAAACATAAGGTGGGGCTAAATTCTCCTACCTAAACATCCACATTATTGCTACCGCTTCCTCTCTCAGATTGTGGGGCATCGTGCTGGGGTGCTCCATTAAGTGACTGCTGCATCTCATCCCAGCAGTAATGGATAAGGCGATCCCTGCACAGAACTTGCAAATTGCTGTCACTTTTACAAAGCACATTTGGCTCCTGTGGAATGAAAGGAGCTGTAGTAAATGCAAGAGATTAGTGATCCTTCTCAGGCGTAGGGTTATGTCTACTATACTAGGTCTTGTATTTTGCAAATACAAAAATGTACCCTATGTACAGTACTAAGAATCATGAATAAAGTTAGTAATACATGCTATCCAGGTCCTGTATAGCACTAGCTGTATCCACGATCCCTCAGAGTCAGGGAAAATGTCAAGCAAACAAAGAAGGATTTATTACCTGCTGAGCTTGGGTCACCATATCCTTATAGACAGTATCTAGGCTGACATTTGACAAAGTTGTTAATGCCGATACAATGGTCTCTGCTTGTTCTTTTCCAAAGCCTGGAGGAGAAGTGAAAGGCTAAGATTAAAGAGGGAAGTTATACGGAGAAGAGATACATCACAATTTAGTGCACACAGCTCAGAATCCAAGCACAGAGGTAAATTACAATTCCCAGCTTGCAGCAACAAGTGTCCAGAGTTGTTGGTGTTATCCCACAAGAATTTCCTAAAACAAAGCAGATCCCATTCTTTATGGCACCCCACTGCACCTCCAAATAAAGCCATCCCTCAATTTCCCCACATGTAATCTTTATAGGCTACTTTTCTTACACCCATGGATTCTACAATTAACCATTCTTCCAAGTGTGTGTGTGTGTGTTGGGCCAGACTGACAAAAAAATCAATAGCTTGTGGTCACAACTTCTGCTGCAAACAGGGTTCTGCTATGACAATACTCGCGAATCCAGCCCTGTCATTCACGAGTATCGTCGTGGCAAAACCCCGTTCACATCAGAAGTTGTGACGGCACCCACCCCCTTCCCCCGCTGCGTCTTCTCCTCACACGAGTGCCACTGTAAGGTGTGAATGCGGTACTAGTTAAGAGACTCCCATACATAATGCTCTGTATCAAAGCTAAATCTTAAGATCTCCCAGAATGTTTTGATCCTACGCTAAGCCTTGGTGTGGAAAGTCACTCACTAATCTCTGTTCCTTGTATGGACAGAAATCCAACAGATGCAAGAGGTATGTTCTATTAAGGCTTCCCAAGTCTGATGTGCTTTTCATGTCTTTGTTGCTGCTGGGGGCCAGGGGACTACATTTGAATCCCAAAATGGAAGTCACAGAGGAAACGATTGTGAACCACCAGTGTGGTTGGTAAAGCTACTGCATGTGTGTGTATATCTGTACATCTGCATCTGTAGTGCTGTGAATAAAATGGGATATGAACAATATCTACCTATAACGTATATATATTAAAATATATATAACGTATGAGCAGAACTGAGATCATAGTTTGCAACAGCAGGAAGATGTTGCCGAGCAGCTTCAGGCTCATCTCAGTGCTATTGGATTCCTGGCCCCATTTTGTTGGGGTTTTGTCCAGGGTGTAGCATGGAGACTGCACTTGTGGCCTTTGTCGATGAGCTATGCTTGGAGATTGAGAAATGGAATTGTGCCCTGCTGGTCTCACTTGGACCTTTCATACAGTTGAACATGAGGTGGGTGTTGCTGACACAACTGTGGGACCTGGCAGGGGTGCGCAGAACTGCTCTTGAGTGGTTCCATTTGTTTCTGTAAGGTAATAGAAAATTGCCTGTCGGCCCGCAGGATCTTCTCTGGCGTGTCCTGTAGGGTTCCATCTGGTCACCCTGCTTGTTCAATGTGTATCTGAGGTTTGGAGTGAAGTACCATCCATATACGGAGGATACCCAGCTTTCTCTCTTTTTCATCTGACCCACATCCTACAGTCTCGGTGCTTACCCAATGCCTGAGACTGAATGAGGGTGAGCCGACTGAAGCTGAATCCTGACAAGACTGAAGTGAGGATGCTAGGCCAGTCTTGTGACTTGAAGGGGACTGGGACTCCTGCCATTGACAGGGTCTGGCACACTCGGTCACTCAGTGCTCAGAAGCGCTTTTCACCAACTCCATCTGTTGAGGCGGCTGTGGCCCTTTCTTTCTAATTCAGATCTGGCCACCATCATCCATACTTTCATTACCGCAAGGGTAGAGTACTGCAACGTGCTGTATGTGGGGCTGCCCTTGGTGGCTGTTCAGAAGGTGCAGAATGCAGTAGCTCGGCTCTTTTCAGGGACAGGTTACCTTGAGCACATTACACCCATGCTTTAGTTTTCAATGACTTTCCAGACACAATTCAAGGTGCTGGCTTTGACCTTTAAAACCCTAAGTGGCCGGGGCCCCACATATCTGAAAGACCGCCTTCCCTACCATCCTCCACCGCGACCCTTGCGGCTGGCCGGGAGCGCTCTCTTGTGGGTACCACCTGCCAATTTCGTTCATACAACAAGGGCTCTCAGAGGGGTGTTCTCGGCTGCTGCCTCAGTACTGTGGAACTCCCTTCCACCTGAGGTCCATCAGAGCCCAAGCCGGAGCATATTCCAGAGGCAGTGTAAAAACCTCTCTGTTTGGCACAGCATTTGGGAGGCAGGGCTAGGGGTTGGGGTGTTAGGTTGGTTTTTTAATGAAATTTTAATGTATTTTGTGTTTGAGTATTGTAAGCCACCCTGAGCCTTAGGAGAAGGGCAGGTTAATAAATAAATAAATAAAATTATAATATACAGTTATAATATGTAATACATTATATAATATTTTATATTATAATATATACATATACCAACAAACAACTATACATATTATATACTGTCAAATTCTGAAGCACTGGGATCATAAAAGGCCACACTACCAAGGTATTTTTCTTACACAAACTGGGGATGCTATATGCCTTCCTTAAAGAAAGGTAAAAATCAATTTGGAAGGGTTAAGGAGAATGGTACTGTTGATTTATTTCTCTCTCTGGATTTTTAGATTTCCTAAATATTAGCTCTCATTTATGTATGTTTATTTATAGTTGCATTTGTACGTTGCCCCCTCCTGCTACAAGCATCTTGGGGCAGCTAACAGCATTTTAAAACATATAATAATATTCATTAAAATCAACATTTCCCAGAATTCACCCCCACAAAAAAACAATCAAACAACCTAACCCAGCCCACCCCATCTGCCTTTTTTTGCTTGCCTACTGCTTTGGCCCAGCTACATGTTCCACAGAAATTTGAGGAACTTATGACCCGAGACCCAGTGGTGGCAATGGGGGAACCAGAGCAAATGCAGGTCCCTGCTTATGAAATCCATTTGTACTACGTGAAACAATCTACAGTAGCAGGAAACGGGTAACCGAAACGAGAGATCCTTTATATCTGTGACAATTTGCATGTCTATAGCGCCTTCCATGTGAGAAACTCCAGCGTTTTACAAATATAGTATCAAGACAGCTTCCATACTCCCAATAAAGCCTATAAAGTAACTGTTGCTTTATCAGATTTTAGCCAGGGTAAGTAAAACCTCTATGAGACGCTTCCAGTGATGTCGTCGATGTGACCAGCTGGCATGCGTTAGACGTATGGTAGCAAAAAGGAGCAATTATATTTCATTGCAATTACTTAATCGATATTGCTCACCATGCGCTTCCAAGTCTTTTACCAACACGTGGGTATCAAAAGTTAGCTTCCTCTGCTCCAGTGGGGTGATGTCAACTCGTCTTACATCATAGGACTTCACAAGGGCAGTGGCAGCAAAACCTGAAAACGGCCAAAATGTGGAAAGATCTTGAGGCTCATTAATGTGATCCCTAGTAAAACCACCGTAAGGGCTTTGGGCCCTGAATAATCAATGCAGAGGGCAAGCCTGGAGCGTGCAAGCACGTGCATGACAGCAAGAACCAGGTCAGGCAATAAAGCCCAAGAGATGCAGCCACTTTCCTGCTGGGCATTCAAATCCTCCCCAGCACAGCAGCATACACCTGTACCGGGGGCTTGCCATTAGGATGCTGTGCGCGCAGCCTGGGAGGGGAAGGAAAGGTGCAGTTTCACACACACACACTAACACTGTTAAAATGGGGGTTACATTTTATTATACATGTTGCAGAGAACCCATAGAGCACACCCGCAGTCCTGCAACATGTATAATAAAATGTAACCCCCATTTTATCAGTGTTAGAATGTCTGTGGGGAAAGGGCCATCGTGTCATTTCCTTTCAGAGAAAGCAGAGACTGTGTAGCAAATCGCAGCCATATTTCCCAAACAGTTCCGAGCAGGAATACTGTATCAATCAGAGACTGCAGCAGGCTTATTATAGCTAAGAGAGATCACATGGGGAGGAGGGATTGCTCCCCCTCTATTTATTTATTATTGTTTGCTCTCCCATAGAAATAAGGTGTGTTCCATAGAAATAAGGTGTGTTCCAGATTTTCCTCAAGTTACTTCAACTGAAGCAGGGGTTCTCAAACTTTTTAACCCCACCGCCCCTTCCTCTCATCAATGGTAGTTGAAGCCCCTCCCCAGTACACACACACCTTGCTCCCTCTCTCCGTTCCCACTGCCTTGTTGCTTCCCTCCTCTCCCCCACCACCCCCACCCCCTTATTCTCCGATATCCAGGGAGACATAGATGCCATGGAAGGGGCTCTCTTGAGTCCAAGCCCTGGACCCTAGGGACACCGTTTGCAAGTGGCCCAAGTGCCACTAGGAAATTTTCAGAGTGGACAGGGCAGGAACAAGGACAACACGCTGCCCATACCCACCTTGAAAATCTTCTAGCAAGCAGTGCTTAGGCTAGAAAGGTTAAAAAGTCATGGGATAGGAGGTAGTCTTACTATGGATCAGAAACTGGTTAAAAGATAGAAAGCAAAGGGTAGGACTAAATGGGCAGTTTTCACAATGGAGAGATGGAAGTGGTGTGCCTCAGGGAACTGTATTGGGACCAGTGCTGTTTAATGTATTCATTAATGATTTGGAAAAGGGTGTTACGAGTGAGGTGATCAAATCTGCAGACGACACCAAGTTATTCAAGGTAATTAAAACACGAGCAGACTGTGAGGAACTGCAACAGGATCTTACCACACTGTGTGCCTGGGCATCTAAACGGCAAATGAGATTTAATGTGGACAAGTGCAAAGTGATGCACGTAGGGAAAAATAATTCAAACTACATGTACACAATATTGGGTACTAAGCTAGGAGTTACCACTCAAGAAAAGGATCTGGGGGTGGTTGTGGACAATACCATGAAATTCACAGCGCAGTGCGCAGCAGCAGTCAAAAAAGCAAACAGAATGTTAGGAATTATTCAGAAGGGGATAGAGAATAAAACTGAGGTCATAATGCCTCTATACAAATCAATGGTGCGACTGCAGTTCTGTTGCTTCATCTCAAAAGACATAGCTGAACTAGAAAAAGTGCAGAGAAGGGCAACAAAAATGATCAAGGGCATGGAAGGGCTCCTGTATGAGGAGAGGCTTGGTAGGTTGTGGCTCTTCAGCTTGGAGAGATGACAGAGGAGATAGGATAGAGGTCTATAAAATCATAAGTGGTGTGGAACTAATAAACAAGAAAAAGTTATTTATCCTCTCAGCTAGAATTAGGGGACACTCCATGAAACTCATCGGTGGCAAGTTTAAAACAAAGAAAATATTTTTTCACTCAGCGTAGAATTGGGTTGTGGAATCTACTGCCAGAGGCTGTGGTAAGGGCCAATACTATAGCTCAGTTTAAAAGAGGTTTGGACAAGTTTCTGAAAGATAGATCCATTAGCACCTATTAGTCAGACAGGATCGGGGAACATGACAGGAGCTGGGGGGAAACAACAGGAAACAGATCCCCCATCGTGACCTGTTGGGTGCTTCGTCACCGGGATTGGCCACTGTCGGAGACAGGATGCTAGGCTAGATGGACCATTGGTCTGACCCAGTATGGCACTTCTTATGTTCTTATGCTTATCAAGGTCCCCACCAAGGTTTTCAGCGTGAGCAGGAGGCTACTTCCTTCCAGTGTTGTGTAGCCAATAAGGTGCCGGACTTGGCCCTGGGAATCCTGGGTTCAAATTCCCCCCTAGCCATGAACTCATTGGGTGGCCTTGGGCAAATCGCATTCTCTCAGTCTCAGTTCCCCATCTGTAAAATGGGACTCTCTGTCCCTGTGCTCCCCTCACCCATGTCCATATTACATGTAAGTCCACTGGGCAAGGCCCTGTGTCTGTAGAAGCACGGTGTACACCTAGCAGTGCTACAGAAAATGGTAAGAAGTACTTCCTTGCAGGGCTGCTGCCATCCGAGAATGCTCAAAGGGAGTCAAGGCAGCACCACCACCTTTACGTAGGGAGGCTGAGAGCCCCCTTGGGAAGGCGGCTATTTAGGGAGACATCATCCCTTGCGGGGTGTGTGTGTGTTTACATAATTGGAACAGGAGCTTGGTCCCACCACAGCCTTGCTACGTCACTGTCTCGATCCATCCCTTTTTGTAGCCGATCATTTTGGAAATTCCCCCTAACTCAGTCAGAGTGGAGACAGGTGTCTGCCAGCTGTACTCCTTGCAACCCCTTCCCCAAAGAATACTTTCCACACATCCCCTAATGAGCCTGCCCCCACCCCCATTTCTCCCCTCCCTTGTCATGCAGTCTGCGCCCCCCCAATATCCTAGATATGGGCCTGGACTGAAGCAAAGGGGCAGAATGAAGCTATGCCAGCAAAATACCTCCCAGGAGGAAGTATTCTGGCCATTTGCAATCCCTAGTACAGTGAGCAGGGGTCTCAGGGTTCAGTCTCAACCCCAACACCAGCCCCTAAGTCACCTCCCTATTGCTGCAGACATGGGGAAAGGGGAGGGGGCCGCTCTAGAAGCCCAGCAGAGAGGAGGGCAACACCTATAAAGCTCTTCACAACCTTGCTCCCCCCTATCTCTCTGCACTAATTTCCCTCCGTGCTCCAGTCCGTGAACTCCGCTCCTCCTCTGTCCCTTCTCTTGCCCTCCCATGCCTCCCTAACTGCTTCCATTCCTTCTCCCTAGCTGCCCCCTACGCCTGGAACTCCCTCCCTGCCCACATCTGCCTCGCCTCCTCCCTTTGTACCTTCAAATCCCTCCTCAAGACCCACCTCTTCCGCTCTGCCCTCCAACTCCTCGCTCCCCTCCCCTAACTCCTGCTGATACCCTCCATCCAGTACAATCTGTTACCCGAGGTCTGTGTACTCAAATCCTCATCGCGACCAGCCCACCATCATTCTCAATGTATTCAACCACGTGCATCTGGGACCTCGCATCTTCATGAATGTTACACTCCTTGTCTCTCCCTCTGTTCCCCTTCCTTCGTCTCCCGCCTCCTCCCGTCTCTCAGATTGTAAGCCCTAGTGCAGGGACCGTGTCTATTCCATTACTTTGTCAAGTGCCAGGTACTTTGCTAGTGCTATATAAATGCTTGCTAATAATAATAATAATAAATATATTTATATATTTTTATTAACTTTTTGTTAGCTGCCCCGAACTGCCTGAGGCAGGATGGGCACGGGGTACTAAATGTCAAAAATAAATAGTTCACTCTGCTTTTGTATAGATAATATGTCAAAGTGCAGTTGGAATCTTATCAAATGAAATACTTGCTGTATGAACAGAGGTTGGTAGTACAAGATACCAGATCGTGACTGGTCTCCATTCCGCAAGACTGGTTTTGGAGTGTGCAATACTATTGGAGATGGAATTTACCATGAAGCTCTGTTTCACCCCTAGTTTGGAGAGTGATCTGTTGGTCCAAAACGTTTGAGCCACTGTAGTATGAAGCACTAATAATTATTTTTTTT
>QEPC01004713.1:992297-1020948 GCA_003113815.1 Sphenodon punctatus
AGGGTTCTGGGGCCAAGTTACAGGCAGGGAGGGCTGTGGCCAATATGTATCTAGAAGCTGCCACTCTAGCCCCAGGACCCACCGTCATGGGTCTGGGGCCATCATTCCTCACACAGAGCCGTGTCATTCCACCGCACCAAGAAACAGCCACTCCAGCCCCAGGACCCACTGTCAGGGTTCTGGGGCCAAGTTACAGGCAGGGAGGGCTATGGCCAATATGTATCTAGAAGCTGCCACTCTAGCCCCAGGACCCACCGTCATGGGTCTGGAGCCATCATTCCTCGCACAGAGGAGCTGTCGTTCCACCGTATCAAGAAACAGCCACTCCAGCCCCAGGACCCGCCGGCAGGGTTCTGGGGCCAAGTTACAGGCAGGAAGAGCTGTGGCCAATATCCAGAAGCTGCTACTCTAGCCCCAGGACCCACCGTCATTGGACTGGGGCCATCATTTCTTGCACAGAGAGCCTTTTTTCGAATGCCCGAACCGAACACAACCGAACTGAATGGCCAAACCCGAACGCGGCGAATGGACCGAATGGGTGAACCGAATGGGTAAACCAAACCTGACTGAACCGAACAGCTGAACCCGAACCATGATCTGTTCGCCCATCCCTACTCAGGGAAGCTTACAAAATCTAAAAACATTTAAAAAACCAATTAAAAACCCCTGGCCCCTCTCCACCAATCTTTCCCCTAACCCCTCCACCTAACTCACCCAACCCTATCCCTGCCTGCCAAATGCCTGGCTAAACAAAAAGGTCTTACATCTCTTCCAGAAGATGAGCAGGCTCAGGCTTAGGCGGCTCTCCAAGGGGAGGGAGTTCCATAATTGTGGGGCCGCCACCACGAACGCCTTTCTGCGTGCCCTTGTGGAAACGTCACAGGCAGATTGTACCTGCAAGAAGGCACACCTGGCCGACCCCAGAGGCTGCGACGGAACATAAGGGAAGAGACGATCCTTCAGGTACTTGGGGCCCAAGCTGTTTAGGGATTTATAGGTCAAAACCAGCACGTTGAATCGTGCTCGGAAAGCTATTGGCAGCCAGCGCAGGCTCTGGAGCACTTGTGTCATGTGCTCCTGATGACCCGCCCCTGACAGAAGGTGAGCCGTCACATTCTGCACAGGCTGCAGCTTCTGAAAAACATCAAGGGAGCCCCATGTAGAACACATGACAGTAGTCTAGCCTAGAGGTTACAAAGGCATCAATGATGGTGGCCAAATCGGAATCTAATAAAAAAAGGTCTTCTCACCAGATAAAGTTGGTGAAAAAAAGTGCTTCTGGCCACCGCTGCAACCTGACAATCCAGGCACAGCAATGGATCTAAGAGCACCCCAAGGCTGTGAACTTGAGTGATCAAAGGAGGTAGGACCTTGTCAATAACAGGGGGGCTTCAATATCCCCCAGGTCACAAGGTCAGCCAACCCTCATCACCTCAATTGTCTGGATTCACTTTCAGTCAGCTTGCCCTCAGCCAGTCCCCAAAGGCAGCCACTGTTTAGAGCATGTGACCTTCAAGGCAGTGACCACCCATTCCAGTACTATATGCCCATGCAAGATGAGGGCCTTACTCTTAGTTGGAGCCTCTAAGATTGACCTTGTTGCTAATCTCAACTTTTCACACGGTTGCTTGGTCTGTACATGACATCTGGGCATTCTCTGAAAGCGCTGACGTGCAGTCACTGGTGTCAGTTAGAATTCGGCGGAAATTTATTCCTGAGGGGGCCTGACATGTCAGACAGCCACATACAGAGATGATGAAAGGGAAAGCCAGCTTTTGATTATACAGATCTCGCTCAGAATGTCACTGTCACCTCTGAGGAGAAGGTTGCTTGACAGAAATGCACGACAGACTGTAAGGTGCTAACTAAGCCTCTGTCAGTTCTAGACCCACTGAACCAGCAAGTGCAATTTAGAGAGCTCTCCGTTACGTTGAGCGGCCATACAGTTCATCCCCATTACTAAGGCCCTATATTATTTATTTATTTAATAGATTTATATGCTGCCCCCTCCTGCCTCAGGCAGCTCAGGGCAGCACACAACATACAAAAATACAATAAAAATATAAACAAGAACAATATAAATAATCAAATAAATATATTAACAATTCGTATACAAACGGATGTAGCTACCATGGAACAAGGGGGCTTAATTGAGCCTGGACCATGGCCTCCGAAGGGACCCTTTGCAGGCAGTCTGAGCACGGCAGTGCTAGGAAATTTTCAGCATGGGGAGGTGCCAACTTCATACGGTGTTTTCAAATGAGACAAATAGCCCTCTGCAGTCCGGGATCTGTCCATGCAGCCCCCGTACACGTTTAGCGTGTCGTGCCTAATAAACGGGCAGCCCCCTTGTGTGTATTTCATGTGCTTGTGGGCAGCGAGAGCGAGAGAGAAAGTGGAGAGAAGGGCAGGAAGTGGTTGCTCCTTGGATGCTCTAGGATTTTTTCCTGCCTCTTTATGGTGATGGCCGACCTGGATGTGCAGAGACGCTGCATGCAACCTAATTGCTGGGACGCGGATCTGTGGGTACGCATTAGCCCGCTTTTGCCTGCACAGTGGGCTCCACATTCTCTGAGACCCCGCATGAGCTGAAGAGGCTCGCTCCCTCACCTGCCGGGTGTTTCCCTGGGCCCCCTAACTGTCATCTGTTCCCACCCTCTGTTGTAGGAGGAGAGGGGGGCTGGGCCGGGGATCCTGGCTGGGTGCTTTGTGCTTCTGGCTGGGGAAGCATAAAGGGTGGCATGGCTCGGCAGCGTCCCAGGTGTGCTCCAAAGGGCCCTTGGTGAGGACTTGGTGGGCTGGAGAGGGTGGAGCTGGGTATTTGTGTCCTGTTGTTGGTGGCTGAAAGCTAAGGTGGTATTTTGTGTTTTTTGGCAGGGTTTATGTGGCGGTGGGTTTGGCGGGCAGTTTTAAGATCTTTTGATTGGGAAGGGGTGATTATTGGGGGGGTTTGGTGGTGGATTGTCGGGGTGATTGTAGGGATGACATGATTCCCTGGTGAGAGCAGGGTTTGTGGGGAATAGGTTAGGGAAGGGAGGGAGGCTCCCCCTAATGAGAGTAGGGGTTTTGCTTCCCATGGATGGGAAGTGGGAATCTCCCCTGCAGGCCAGGCACTGGAGGGGATTCTGGGGACTGGCGTGGCCGTTGGTGGGGGGCATGGCCATTGGGGTTGCGATGGGCCAGGCAAGATATAGTTCCTGTGGAGGGCCGGTACATTCTCTGGGGCAGAATAGGTGTTTAGTACCTGTCCCCTTCAATGCCCCCTGAGCAGAAGGTGAAGTGGCCGAGGTTTGGAGGACCCCTGACCTTGTTATGATGCTGTTGAACATGAGGTCGGTCATGAATAAATCATCTATTGTCCGGGAGTTGACCAACTGACCAGTCTCGTGTGCATCACGGGGACCCGGCTGAACATTGAGTCGGGGCCTATTCTGGCTGACCTTGTTCCAGCTGGGTACTCCGTGCAGCATCAACCAAGGCTANCATAAATAATCATCTATTGTCCAGGAGATGATCCTAGACCAGACGGCCAATCTCGTGTGCATTACGGAGACCTGGCTGAACATTGAGTCGGGGCCTATTCTGGCTGACCTTGTTCCAGCTGGGTACTCCGTGCAGCATCAACCAAGGCTAGAGGGGCAGGTGGTGGGGTGGTGTAGCCATTATTTTTTGGGAGGCTTGGTTCGTAAGGCGGTATCTGGTGCAAACTCCACCAGGTACTGAGTGCCTTCACCTTGTGATTGATTTGGCTGGAGACAGATTAGGGCTGCTGTTAGTATACTGGGTACCTTCCTGTGTGGCAGCATCCCTGCATGATCTAGCAGAGCTGGTGTTGGAGGTGGTCTTGCAGTCCCCGAGGGCAGTAATCTTGAGGGACTTCAACATGCACACTGATGCCAGACTTCAGGGTGCAGAGCATGAGTTCATGACCGCCATGGCAACCCTGGGCCTGTCTCAGATAGTGTTCGACCCGACATATGTGTGAGGGCACATGCTGGAATTGGTGTTTTGCACTGACTTTGAGGTGGGAGATCCACTGGTGGAGGATGTCTTTTTAGTCCTCTTGTCATGGATGGATCGTTACCTTCTGCGGGCTTGTCTTCTGGTGCATGTCAGCCCCTGGAAAGGTGTGGGTCCTGTTTGAATGGTATGCCCCCAGCGACTTAGGGAACCTGAGAGGTTCCAGAATGCTCTGGGGGAATTACCCTCCAATCTTGACGGTCGGCCTCTCAATGACCTTGTAGCTTGCTGGCTGAGGCCATCATCAGTCGGCTCCTAGGTGGCCATTCCTGGAGTATTGGTGGCACAGGTCTCTGTGGTTTATGGAGGCTCTGCGGTGCCTGAAGCAGGAAGGGTGGGGGTTATTGCGATGGTGCCATCAAACCCATACTGAAGATGACAGATTGCAGCATAGAGCTAGTTTGAAAGCCTATGACGTTGCTATGCAGGTGCCAAAAAAGAGTTTCTTTGCTACCCTCATAGCATCTGCTTGTCCAGCTGAGCTTTTCCAGGTGGTGAAGGGGCTGGCCAGTCCAGCCTGTCTCAACGTGGAGCTGGAGTCCTCCAGTGCTTGCTGTGAGAAGTCTGTGGACTATTTTGCAAACAAAATTGCTCGCATTCACCACTGCTTTGATGCTGCACTTGATACAGTAGGAGAACCAGAGGTAATGAATGCCCTGCCTTGTCCTGTTTTGTGGGATCAGTTCTAGTCTGTGCTGTCCACTGATTCTGAGGCTGTCCTGGGGTAAGTCAGAGCCACATCTTGTGAACTAGATCCATGCCTGTTGTGGCTGGTCAAGGCCAGCCGGGAGACATTGGGGCTGTTGCTGTCTGGGGTAATCAACACCCTTCCCCCTCTGGGAGGGCAGGGTCCCAGGGTGCCTCAAGGAGGCTATAGTGCACCCACTGCTCGAGAAACCATCTCTTGATGTCGACTCCCTTACCAGTTATTGGCCAGTCTCTAACCTTCCCTTTTTAGGGAAGATTATTGAACAGGTGGTGTCTTGGCAGCTTCAGGCACATCTGGATTGGATTGGTTTTCTGGGTCCCTCGGAGTCTGGCTTTCAGCCGGGTTATGGCACTGAGATTGCGCTTCTGGCCTTGGTTGACGACCTTTGCCATGAGTTAGACTGGGGTTGTTCTACCCTTTTGGTCTTGTTGGATCTGGCAGCTGCTTTTGGTACCATTGACCAGGAGATGTTGGTGGCTCACTTGTGGGACCATGCTGGGGTGGATGAAATCCTTCTTGAATGGTTCTGCTTCTTCCTGACTGGAAGAACTTAGTGTGTTGTACTGCGGGACTGTTCTTTGTTCCCCCAGGATCTCACATGCGGTGTCCCGCAAGGATCTATTCTGTCCCCTCTCCTGTTCAATGTGTATATGAAGTCATTAGGTGAGGTCGTGAGAGGGTTTTGGTGTTCGGTGTCATCAATATGCTGATGATACCCAACTGTACCTCTCATTTTCAGCTGAGCCAGGCCGGGCAGTCTCGTTGCTTACCCAGTGTTTGGCAGCTGTGGGGGACTGGATGAAGGCAAGCCGTCTGAAGCTGAATCCTGACAAGACAGAGGTGATGCTGGTGGGGTGGGCCAAGGGGGTGAAGATGCCCGCCATCGATGGGCTTTGCCCCTCCCTGGTTCCTCAGGTTCGTAGTCTTGGGGTACTCCTCGATTCGCAGCTCTGCCTGGATGTCCAGGTGGCAGCTGTGTCGAGGAGTGCCTTCTACCAGTTACATCTGGTACGGCAGCTTCGGCCGTACATTTCAGACTCGGACCTAGCCACCAACATTCATGCCTTCATCATTTCAAGGCTGTACTACTGTAACACGCTCTACATGGGGCTACCAATGGTGACAATTTGGAAACTGCAGTTGGTGCACAATGTGGCGGCCCGTCTCCTTAAGGCAGAGGTGGGGAACCTTTTCCCTCCCGGGGGCCACTTTGAAAGCTTGCACATGCTCCAAGAGCCACACAGAAGTTGGGGTGGAGGTGTTTAAGGGATGCACTCAAGGAAAGGAGGGCCCAACTCATGAATCTGTGCCATGCAACTGTCCACTATCCTTGTTTGCATGACCTCATCTCTGCTCCCTTCCCTTGAGCTCAGTGTTTCAGTGACTGGAGGTAAGAACTGGATCCAAGAGCCAGATCCAGGAAGTGGATAGGGGCCACCTAAAAACTTGCCACAGGCCGCATTTGGCCCCCAGCCTGAGGTTCCCCACCCCTGCCTTAAGGGGACAGGGCGCCGTGAGCATATAACACCCATGCTTCATTTGCTGCCTGATTCCGAGCCTGATTCACGGTGTTGGTTCTTACCTATAAAGCTCTAAATGGCCTAGACCCAACCTATCTGTGGGACCACCTCATTCCCCGGGTTTCAGACCTGCTCCTGCCGTCAGCCAGGAGTGCCCTTCTTGAAGTCTCCCGGGTGCAGCGGAGGGCAACGTTGGAGATGGCGTTCTCAGTAGCGGCACCGTGGCTGTGGAATTCCCTTCCAGCAAATATCTGTCTTCCCGCCTTCAGGAGCTATTGTAAGACCTGGCTTTTTCGCCAGGCTTCTGGCAGGAGAAATGGTTAGTGGGAGAAGGGGTGGGGTGATTGTTTTAGATTTAGAGACCTTTTAGTTGAATTTTCCATTATATATTGTATTTTATTGTTTTTTACTGTTCTTATTGTTCGCCGCCCTGAGCTGTTAGAGGCAGGAGGGGGCTGCGGGTCAGGTGGGGGCAAACACCTAATAAACAAGCAGGTGTAGACTAACGTCTTGTTTATTAACATCCATCGGTAAGTTCAGTCTTGCACCCTGTAGACCCTACCCACTGTCTTCCATACTTTGGAGACCCTGCCCCATTGCCCTGGGGTGGTGGTGTATAATTGGGACATGAGCCCAGACCAGCCTTGCCACGCGTGCCCTGATATTGGGTGATTTTACACACACATTTATCCTGCATGTTTGCTGCTACATCCTGAGCTTTCTGTGTGTCTAAATCACTCACCCAGATCTTAAACATCTGGCTCTTTGACCTTCTGCGCAGAACGTCTCCCAGAACGGGCGCTGAATCGCGACTGGTCTCTGTTGCACCAGACTGGTTTCAGAGTGGGGCGATTCTGCTGGAGGCAGAATTCACCACAAAGCTCCGTTTCAGCCCTGGCAATAAATTCCCACAATTACACAGAGAGACATTCCCTCACAGGACAGAGATGATTTATGCTCTGGGCTGTTGATTTTCCATGGCCTGTGATTTTTAATTCCAGGCAGACTGCAAACTAGCACCCTGTGGGTGTTGGAGGCTATAATTTTAACAGCAGGTATCAGCAGCTGAAAGTGGGTTCATCTTCTCAGGAAAGGCATTGTGTTAATGTGCTTCTGGAGAGGCTGACTTCGGGCTGAAGCGATGCTATAATTTATGACTAACCATAGGAGGGCAGCAGCCTACAGCCAGATGCTTGCTAGCATGTGTAAGTATCTTCTGAACAGGTCTCCTTTTCTAGCTATTCTCTTTTTGTTCCTTTATAAATGCCCTAGGAAAGGGCCCCTTTTCATACGTGCTGAGCACGCCGACACAACTTTAAAAATGCATATAAAATAACGGAGTAGCATTGTTCAAGACACAAATTGGAAATGAGACACGCAGCTCCCATTTGTATGGACAAAAATCTCTCTCCCAGCATTTTTATTCTCTCATCTGCTGGTTGCTGGGCCTAAATCAGGCTGTAGATGTTTCCAAGATGTTAGCATCTCGCAGAAGTTATTGATTCCCGTTGCTCTCCAATCCTGTGGCTATATAAAACAATGTTTGTTTTTTCCTCATCATTTCACCAGCTACATGGAATTACCTCTCGGGTCTATACCCCCTGCAGTTCTAGGCCGTAAGCAATACAAACAATGTTTCATGTTTCTGTGCTGCCGTCTATAAAAAAAAAACTTAACAGACTTTATCTAAATCAGCCTCACAACATCCTTGTGACATTGGGTGCTTTTAGATAGATGTTTTGGTTCCACTTTGATGGGCATTTATTCCAGCAGTTTCCAGACCGGAGGTTAAACAGAGATACTGTCAGGAGCCCAGTTTGGAGGCACCAGTGGGAGGAGGCTAACACCAGGGTTTTGCCCTAGAGTCCAATCTGGGGCTTCCATTAGTGGGCAGCTAATCCGGAAAGCGGTTATCCCAAAGGTGTGGTCAGGTATAGAAGGTATCAATGTTGGATGAGTAGTCTGAGAGACAGGAGGAAACCAGAGATGGGCTGTGAAAAGGCAAGGCATGGAAGAACAGGACAAAGACATGGAGGAGCAGGGCAAAGGCAAGTTCTTGACTAGCTGAATGAGGGGTTAGTCTGAAGCTAAAAACTAGTGATGGTCCTTGACCAAGAAGCATGTATGGAACTTCCCAGCCGGTCTCATGGGAGAGCCCTGCAGCCAATCAGAGGCCCTTTTCTAACGGGAGCGGGTGCGTGGGGGGGATGAGCGGGTGGGTGGTGCTTGGCAGTGCGTTCCCACAGACCCCCACCCACCGCCATGCATGGGCATCCGGCATTGGCAGCACCCATTGTTCCGTGCGTGGGTGATGGGTGGAGGTGGGTGGAGTGCAGGGGCGTGCATGGACCCCCCACCCACTGGCTGCAGCGTTCCCATGGATGCCCAGCCATCACCCCTGCCACGGCATTCAAACGGACGCCCTCCCCCCACATGTGTGTGTGTGTGGGGCATCCATGTGAAAAGGCCCAGAGAAGGAATTGCGGGTTCCCTGGGAAGAGCGGAAAGTGTAGGCTGTTCCCTTTCCCCTTTCCCTTCTAAATTGTACCAGCCTTGGTGGCTCAGAGGATCAGGCTATGCCTGGGAGGCCCAGGTTCTAGCCCTGCTGATGCCAGATCCTGACAGGAAAATGTTATAATGAAAGTGTTATAATGCAGATACATATCTGCACAGTTCCAAGAAAGTTGCAACATGAATATGATCACAGTTTTGAATATGATCAAGTATTTATGGTGGGTCTGAAAAGGATTAAGAACATAAGAACATAAGAAGTGTCATACTGAGTCAGACCAATGGTCCATCAAGCCCAGCATCCTGTCCTCCAACAGTGGCCAATCTCGATTGCATGGAAGAAGAACCAACAGTCACAATGGGCGATCCATTCCCCATTGTTCACTCCCAGCTCCTGAAAGTAAAAAGTTCATCCCTTAAGGTACTTGGTTAATAGCCATTAACGGACCTACTCTCCAAGAACTTATCCAGGCCTTTTTTAAACCCAGCTATACTACTGGCCTTGACAACGTCCTCTGGCAACAAATTCCATACATTAATTATGCATTGAATGAAAAAGTACTTCCTTTTATTTATTTTAAATCTGCCGGCAGCTAGTTTCATGGAGTGTCCCCTAGTTCTAGTACTATTTGAGATGGTAAATAACCGTTCCCTATCTACTCGTTCCACAAAGTAAATTTGGATTACAGATTAGACAAAGCTAAATCTGTAATCCAAATCTTTGACAAAGGCAAGAACAGTAACTGTGTGAAAACTGCAAACAGACCCACACCAGACAGGATTTAAGGTTGGATGCAAAAAAAAATATCAAGTGACCAGTGAATGCAGAGCACCTCAATGGAAAATGTTTCTAAATTTGTATTTATATTTCTATCCTGCCCACTCTACAAACAGCAAGCTCAGGGCAGACTACATTAGTGTGAAAAGTTAAACAAATACATTCTGCAAAAGAAAATAAACCCTGAGTAGAGCTGAAACAGGTAACTCATTAGCAGTAATTCCTGCATTCTTTAGTCCTGTCCTGGGTATTTATTCAGTACTGATCGGGTACCCTGATACCCCCAAATGGGTACATTCTATTTAGTTTTCTGGTTACCGATTGGTAAATTGGGACAGAAAACTGAAAAATCAGTACCAGAAGTTGACATTCTGGGACCAGAAGTCAACATCCTGGGACATTGGGTACCTGAATCAGGTCACGATCGGGTACCAATTGGTGCCTGATATTTTAGAGTCAATTTGGGTATGGTATATTTGACGTGTATACCTGTTTTTGCATTGTCTCAGCTCAAGCTGTGAGACTTAGGGGAAGGGCATGGTATAAATTTGAAGAAAGAAAGAAAGAAAATGGAATTTAAAAAACAAGTTTTGGATGTGGCATCCAACAATCTGTCTTTTCCAATGGTGAAGTAGCAAAGTTCATCAGTAGTAGCTGTGGTTAAGAAGTCCAGGTGTTGTACATTATTCAAGAGGAAACGGACACAAGAATGCTTCTGCTGTATGTGCCAATATGACTTTCTGGTTTCCTGGTGTCAAAGGTACCATAATAATTAATTAGGTCACTTGCTACGGATGTCTTGGTCACTGCTGTTCTCAAGTTTTCAAAAAACCTACTCATCGATAACATGTGGATTGAAACAGGGACTGTTACCAGCACCACTGACAAACACTGCTTTGTACCTACACCTGCAGTTTGTGAGTCACTCCCTCTTGATTTATGTACCCTGTTTCCTGCTGTAAACACATTAAGAGGATTAACTCTGTGCCATCTTTACTTGGTTATTTAGGGGAGAAAAAATATCTCTGTTTAATGTTTTCAAAATGAAGGGAGCTGACCGCTTCAAAGATCTTGCCAAACTGAGTGAGTCACAGAAGAAAGCCACAATTTCTGCAGCAAGAAAGTTAGCAGCCACGTAGTACGACCAGCAGGGCAAGATCCAGGCAAGCATAAACTATGCGACTGTGAAGTGCCTCCATGTGTAGGAGGGGCCTAAGAGGACTCTCAAAATGTGGGATCCCTGAATAAACTTGAAATGACAACATGAGTGTGAGAAGCACTGGTGTGAGCTATGGGCCTACGGAAGCCAAAATGCAGGGAGCCCCAGCTTAGTTAGTTAGTTAGTTAGATAGTTTAGTTAAGCTAGTTAAATTTCTATTCCACCCATTCCCTCATGGCTCAGAGTGAATTACAACACATAAGAACAATACACAGGATAAATCAAATATTAAAATACCCAAATAAAACAAGTAAAAGCAAATAAGATCCCCAACCCAGAACACCCCAACCCTACCCCTGCCCGCCAAATGCCTGACCAAACAAGAATGTCTTACTGGACAGATGAGAAGGCTCAGGCTCAGATGAACCTTCAGAGGAAGGGAGTTCCATAATTGTGGGGCAGCCTCCGAGAACGCCCCTCTGTGTGCCCTCATTGTATGAACTTGATGGGCAGATGGTAGAGGGAAATTCAGGAAAAGGGTCCACCACCAAATGGAATCCACTTGAATAAACTAGACATGACAACATATATGCAATATATGAGTGCAGGAAGCCTCAGCCCCTGGAGGGGAAATGTTTACCTGAACATCACCAATTACAGCAACACTTTCTTTCTCCTAACAGGTAAGTCAGTGCATGTCCATCCAGCATTTTAGAAGGGACCTACGCCATAATTTTGTACAGAGCCCCAACGTCCCTGGATCTGGCACTGCCTAGAGAGAGAAGGAAAAGCAGACATACATAAACTTGATTTGCTTGTGCTTCAGTCTAGCCATCAAAAGTGACAAGTCGTTGACCTACCTCTTATAATGTGAGGACAGCTTTAAAAAGTGTCTTGGTAAAGGGTTGGGTGTGTTCCCTCCAATGAGCTAATACCAGATATTGGGTCACAAAATGGATGATGGATTAGTTCCTGTTCCTCAAGAGCCCAATGACATCCTCATCTGGTGTGAACCAGCACGGCCTCAAATTAGTCACTGACGTCAATGGAAGCTACAGTGATTTGCACTCCCTGGGAACATGGCCGATAGTTTGGTGCTAACTGCTAAAATAATGTCAAGGAAGAGAATGTTCCTTAGCTGTAACCACTGTTCTTCCAGATCTGATCTACCCTTTCAAACCTCCCTTCAAGTTCTTCCCCTTTATCTTGGAGTCCTAGTCAGAAGGAATGGCTTTGAGGTAGGGGTTGGAAGGAACTGAGGTAAGCCACTGACATGTTCCTTTTAAAATCTTGCCTCAGTGTGCAAAGCCAAACTCACCGAGGGCAGATGATGCCCTAATCATCCATGACAGAGAATGGCTCACACTCAGGCACAATCCCAATGTTGCCAAAGGCCAAAACCACTTGAAGAAGAAGGTATCTTCTGTAACGGATTTTCTTCAAGATATCCTCTGTCGTAGAGGCCTGCAACTTGACCTGAGCCCAACAAAATCCAGTTGGTCCCATCGGACTCAGGTCATGTTGGGTTCCCCAGCTATGGGAGGCCCACTGCCTCCATGAAATACCATGATGTGGGGACACCAGGACAAATTGGGCCTGGGCTTTGGCCCAATGCAGTTGGGCTTAGGTTGAGTCAGGCCCAGATTTCTAGCCCAAGAAGAGCTTTACTCTGTTCAGTCCACCAGTTCAATGTACCAATGAAAAGAAACAGTCAAAGGAGAAAACGGATTATGCAAACAGCACTCCTGACTTGAGCTGCACGCGAGTCTGGCATGGTCTCCGGCAGATGTATCTGTACTCTATACTACTGTCTGTCTGACTGACTGAGGGTGTTTTGAAACGAGCAAGGCTTGAGGGGGGTTCCGTGGTCGGTGCGTAGAGCAGCAGCAGGGCGCCATGTGGATTTCAAACGAGCAGTTCCCAGCATGTCTGTCCCGTCCACAGAGGCGGTCACCCTGGCCCACACGGGGCACTCAGGAGTGCTCCGTGCCTGGCCACGGGTGGTTGGTGTGTGGGTCACAGGAACATGCCTCCCCAGGCAGCAACTTCAAATGAGTGGTTGGGGCGTGTGGACTTCGGGGGTGGGGTGGGGGGGTGAGGTCATGCATAGACACGTCTTGCTTAAAAACACCCTGAATCAGTCCCTCTCTGTTCCCCACAGACCAACAACCTACTTCACTCTGGCTCCAGATCACATTTTATCAGTTGTACAAACATTTTCTGGGCCCTGCCTAGCAAAGATCTGGAAGGAAGCGAAAGAAGAAGATAATTGGGCACCGCTTCATACATGAGGACATAAAAGCTGCATAAAGTATTCTGATGTTATTCGTTGCAAATATGGCTCATGGTTCCCTGTTTTTCCAGGGTAGAATTTTCCAGTGAGAATTTTCAGTGACACTAAGTTGCTAGCAAATTCTAGCAGAGACTCAAATGCTTTGCCTTGTCTTCTTGAAGCCCTGTGCTGACACCACTCTAATATTGCTTCTAAACTCTCCTGGAATACAGAAACGCTGGTGCATTTTAATGCGGGCACAAAGAGCACCCATCTAAACCCCCCTTGCATTGTAGCATGAGAACAGCTTGCAGACCATTATTTTCACAGATCTTCTTTGCTTGAATAGATTATAACAGGATTAAGAGCTTTTCACATACTGGTCAAGTATTTATGAGCTTGGAAATGTGGAGAATATATTTCTTTACAAGTACATGCAAATGCAACTGAGGCTTTTTAAACATTTAATAGGCAAACTTCAAAAAGGTACGTTGTTCAAATCAAGACCAATGGAGATGCCTCCACAGGCGCGGTGCGGACTGTAGGGCATCTGGGGCACTGCCCCTCCTGGTCAAACTCCCTCCCTCCCTCACCTGGCAGCATAAAAAGATTAAAACTTAATTATTTACTGTGTCTAGTGTCAGTCACAGCCATTCCATCCAGTCCCCAGCCCTGGAGAAGCAGTGCACACCATGCCACACTGCTTGGACACTGTGTGCATGAGCATGTGGATCAGCTCCTCATTTTCTGTGGCTTGTCGGGTCCAGGAGGGGGAGCGAGGATGGGGCCAAAGAAGGCTCAACTTTCTGGGGGGGGGGAGGAGGGAGGAGGAGCCCTAAGTCACTAGGGAGGCAGGGTCATAATCAAGCAGCTGAAGGGAATGGGAAGCCTGTAGGGTCAAAATGGTGCTGTTTGCAGTATGGGTGTCTTCTTGACACAGCCCATACTGCGGCACCTGAGTGGGCCATTCTAATTGTTGACCACTGGGGGCAGTCTTAAGTGTAGCCTTAAGGGCTGCCATTTTAAATGAGCCAAACACCCAGGCTTTAGGTCTGCAGGCTGCATGCACACAACACTAGACTGTGTGGCGGCAGGCTTTTGGGGGAGCAGGCCGGCACTATTTTGTGTTGGCTGGCTGCAGACGCATGTTTATGCCTCTGAATCCTCATCTGCTGCCTGCTTGCACAGTGCACACTACTGCTGACCCCCGGTCCCTTGTGTGGCCATGGGGTGGTGAAGGAGAGTAAGAGAGAGAGTAGACTGCTTCAGTTCATACCACCACCACAATTCCTGTCTGCTGCTAGGTGAGTGAGTGAGTCCAGGGAATGGGGTGGGGGTGGGAGACACTAGGGAGTGGGGGAGGGCTGTGGGAGGAGGACTGGGAGACACTAGTTTCTTGTTTGTGACTGTGTGCTTTTGAGCATCTTGCCTGGGGTTTTGTGGAGAAACAGAAATGCATTGTGTAACGTTGGTTTACTCAGCCTCAGGTGGGATGGATAAGATACCCCCCGATCGCATCTTGCTGCATGTCTAGGCTGCTGTTTTGATGGTGCTTGTTTGGTTGCATTCCAGGCCTGCAACTGGTCAAACTTTTTTTAAAAGCCTATTTATTTGGACAGGCATTTGGCTTCCGGGGATACAGCGCAGGTACTAGGGATGCTGGTTTGGATGGGGCTTATTTAGTTGCAATACAGGCCTGCAACTGCTCTCCTTGTGAACAGAGGAGAAAGTAGGTAGGAACATGGCAGAAGAGAAAGCTGCAGGCAACAAGGAGAGGAGACCCCTATCCCCCACTGAACCCATCTCTTTGCCTTCCTCTTCTCTGGCACCAAAACCAAACCCTTTCCCTCATACTTCTCCTCTGTCCTGTCCTTCTCTTCCCTTTCATTCTCTTCTGATTCGGCTTGTCGCAGGACAGGGAGCTAACTCAGTCCTCCCAGTTCTCCAAGCCGAAGGAAGGCTTGTCCCAAAGCCTACACCTTCAGAAGACTACAGGTGGCCAATGAGGGCATGAAAATCGAGGAGTTGCGGGTTCAGGATAAAGGTAGGTGATGGCAGCATGATCTATTTTTTTAACCTTATATGGTTAATTTGGACCCGGTGGGAAAGAGAGAGTGGACGGGACCCCAGTAAGAGGGCTCTCATCCCCCCGTGGCAGTGCTTGATGCAGCAGCAAAGAATTCCCAGCATTAACTAATGTAATGCCCATCCAATGTTAATCCTGGGAACTCCTTGCTGCTGGGTTAAGCCATGCCACTGGCCTAACTGTTGGCCAGGCTCTGCCTACCATTGGCCAGTTTCCACCGCTAGGTCTGCTGGCGGCTTCACCACCAGCGGGAGGTTCAACCCGGCCACTGCCCCACTATCCTCAAAAAAACACCAGCCACCACTGTGCCTTCATAGGGTGCATCTATCAATGCACTGGGGGACTAGACCAAGGCTGAGTAACCTCAGGCCCGGGGGCCAAATGCTGCATTCAGCTAGTTTTGATGTGGTCCCTTTATAGTTCCTGAATGTGGCCCCTGGATCCAGTTCCTACCCCAAGCTCTGAAAGACTAAGGCTGTGTTCCCATCTGTGGCAGCGGTGGCGGCAGAGGCAGAGGGAGGGACGAGGGAAGTCTTGGCAGCACGGAGGAGCCGGCTGACAGGAAAAGCATCGGGGTGAACAGGGATCTGCCACGGCTTCTCTCGCGCATGTCAGGGCGCAAAATCCTGCCTTGACTTGCGCGAGAGATGCTGCAGCAGATCCTCAAAGTGGCCTCTGGCAGAGAAACGGTTTCCCACCCCTGAGCTAGACCATTAAGGGAGGCATGTCTTTATAGCAGCTGCTCATGCCTAGATGTTGATTGCATCCTCATGCCCTGCTGTTAATCACAGGCTGTAACATTTACTTGTAAGGACGTTCGGCCTTTCATCAATACCTTGATGACTAGATCTGCCAACACCTGTTGCAAGATGCCAAAGTTTTCCAGCATTGCCTACTACAGCAAGTCTTTTGTGCTGTTACATAACTCAGCTAAAAGGAAGTCGTTGTTCTCCTGTGCTCCAGGTATTGTAATGCACACTGAAACCTTCTGTCGTCTTACACAAGATGTGAAAGAACATGTCGTTCTAAAACAAGAAGACCAAAATGGCTCTTAAAGCCACAGGGACACATCTTGCTAAATCAGTAACAGTTCTGCTAACACAGTGTCTGGTTTTACCACAATGACCCTTAATACAAAGAAGGACAAATCCTGCCCTCAGTTATGCCAGTCAAAACAGAGAAATTCCACCGAGTTTTTCTGGATTTTCCTAAGTGCTATGGCTAGCAAGCTTGCTATCCCCAGACCTGGAACTTCCTCCCTGAATGCATTCGTTCTCATCCTTCCCTCCCAGTCTTCAAATCTCTCCCGAAAGCCAAGTGCTTTGGGAGCCCTATTTTGTTTACTGTCCCTGACCTGAAATTAAAACGAAAACAACAAACTCAGCGCACTCTGTTCAAGGATCTGCTTATTCCACTCTCAGAGCTGAGTTCCCAACTCCTGGGACTTTCAGTCTCTGCAGGTATGGGATTTACTCCCCTCGGAGTATTCCAGTTGCCTGGCTATCCTCCTCTACTTTCTACACATTGGTTCACAAACTGAGCTTGACCCTTCTTGTTGGGCACCAATGTCATGGGTTGGAGGTCCGCACCCCCACTTTACCGGGTTTCAGTGACTCAGTTTCCCTCGCATACAGGCCACTTGAATCAGTTTTTTCCTCTGGCCGATTCAAGTCTGCTGCAGGGACAACCCCTTTGTCACCCAAGGGCCCGATCCTTCCCGTTTACAGACTCTTTAATCTCTGGGTTCGCAAGAGCTTGAGAACACTTGTTGCTCACTTGTGTTCCAATGTTAGACACAGACACTTCTTCATAAAGGTAAGAAGTCAGTTTATTGATTACATAAGCAAGATTGTTGATACAGAGTGGTTACTATAAATCAAAGGTAAATATAATGCATTCCCAACCTATACTGGTTGAGTTCCTAAATAAGAATCTTACCCTACAAAGGTCCATAAGTTCTTTTCAGTCCTTGATGTAAGCGACTGGGTTTTCAGTGTTAGAGTTGCTAGAAAGCAAAATCCTGGTCTCAGTTCATAGTTTGGCTCAGCCCTCCTGGCTGCAAGATGTTGAGTGAGTTCCTTATAGTCACTGTCCCCTCTGGGGTACAACTCCTTATATCCCCAGGAGGAAACTTCTTGTATCTTCTCGAGGCTTCTAGAATTCCTTTTGTTCTCTTTATCAGCTTTTCTGTGTCTCTTGCTCATAGGCAATGGCTGCCTGAATTAGCATATTAAATGTCTCTGGCCATCCATCTGGGGTGAATCAACAAACTTTCTTTCCATTTCATGGAGCATGGTCAAGTGTCACAGTCCTGTTTTGGGTTTTACAGTTCTCAGTTGTAACATTACATATATGTTGCACCTTTTGCTTTACATATTTACTAGACTTATAGTCTACATGTAGGCCGGTATCACACGTGTGTGACCCTATGTTCCTCTGTGACACCTACCTCTTCCATCAGGCTCTCCTTAGCTCCTCATCCCCTTAGTCGCCTCTCTGATTTTCTCGGGGGTCTCCTTCTCCCCTGTAACTATACTAAGTTAGGCATGTGCACCTGCAATTTGGCAACTTCTTGGATGTATTCCTGTTTCTCCTTCGTCTCCCCTCCCTTGTCTCTCTTAGATTGTAAACACACTGAGGCAGGGACCTGGCTATAATCGATGATTGTAAAGCACTAGGTACATTGCCTTCACTATATAAATACTTAACAAATAATAATAAAAACCTACCACTTTTGTCAGGTCTTCTCTAATTCCTCATTCCCACAGATTGCTCCTTTATGCTTCCATCTCCTTATACTGTTTCATCCTTTGGGATTCCCTTCCTCTGTTGTAACTAAACTAAGCACATGCACCTACAATGTTTCAGCCTCCTGAATGTATCCTTGTCTCTCCCTTGTCATGCCTCCCCTTCCATCAGGGATGGATTGGGAAATCAAAGTGGCCTGGGAAAATCTAGACTTAGTGGCCCTGTGCCGGCACGCCGGAAATGGGCCAAGGGGGTGTGGCTTGGGGGGCGTGGCTTGGGGGGCAGAGTGCACCAGATTTGGGGCCTATCAGAGCTGAGTCCTCAGACTCAGATCCTCAGCAGCCTGGCAGGGATGAGTGGGAGGTTATGGGGGGATGGCAGGGGGGAGACTGCCACTGGTGGGGGTACTGGCCCTCATTTAAGTGCTCTAGCTCCCCAAATCACTCCGTTTCAGTGCTCAGTGGCCCCCAACTGAAAATTACTCTGTCCCTTGCTATGCATCCTACAGTAAGGCTTCTTCATTCCTACACCAGCTGTACTAGTATTCCACAGGCACTGTGTTTAGCTTAGCAAAGAGAAGACTAAGGGGAGAATTGATACCAGAATTCCTACCACTCAGAAATTCCTACCACAACATTTTTACCACTCAGGTTTAGCTTAGCAAAGAGAAGACTAAGGGGAGAATTGATACCAGACTTCCAATATCTACATTATTGAATATTCAGGCGTCATTCTTTGCACCTATAGTAATGCTGCACTGGAACACAATTAAGGAACAGCCTTGAAGGAATGCACTCAGGATTAGCTTAGCAAAGAGAAGACTAATGGGAGAATTGATACCAGACTTCCTACCACTCAGGTTTAGCTTAGTAAAGAGAAGACTAAGGGGAGAATTGATACCACACTTCCAATATCTACATTGTATATTAAGGCGTCATTCCTTGCCCCTGTAGTAATGCTGTACTGGAACACAATTAAGGAACAGCCTTGAAGGAATGCAGCCTTTCTGCTAACGCAAGCTGCCTTCTCACACAACTCCCCTGCGACAGAGTTGAGCCTCTTGATAAGAAAGAGGGCCTCCTCATAAGAGTACGAATTCTAAATTTATAAACTGGCCTCCTCACACACCCCTACAGCCAGTCCTTCATCCACCAGTACCAGGGCTTCTCCCAACAATGGTGGGTCCCTTAGTTCTAGATAGCATATCAATAATATGGTTCTGTCAAATCAGGATTTTGGATTCCTCCATAAGGCGGCCTGGGAATCTAGTAGTTCCTGGAGGGCCCAGTCTTTTTTCCAGTGAAGCAAGACAGTCTTGCTTCCCTGGAGATTTTGGGGTTTCCCCAGCCCTGTCCCATCTGGATGTTGGAGTTGGATTCCTCGTTAAGAAGGCCTGGGAATTTAGTCGTTCCTGGAGTGCCCTTGGCTGAGATGTTTTCCTGGATTGTTTCACTGGAGATGTTTGGGCTTCCTAGCCCTGTCCACAGTCCTTCTGAACTGGGTTACTGACCTGGATGTGCCCTCCAGTGCCAGCACCCTGAAACAACCACCTTCCCCCTCACAACAGCACCCTGGCTCTGGCCGAAGTGGGGGGCATGCCCAATTCTGGGCGTGAGTAAGGAGTTAGGTGCTCTTCAGACAGCGGACAGCGCATGTCCTTTCTGCCTTTCAGAACATACCCCTCCCAGGGTCATGACCCCAGTGTGTGCTGTGCCCGCATCATGACACTGGATATCACTTCCCCATCCCTTAAGGCTGTGTCTGGGGGCTTCTTTTCCATGGCAGTCTTGCTTCCCTGATAATGTTTGGGCTTCCTAGCCACAGCTCTCTTGCTTCCCCTGAGATGTGCTTCCTTCAGCTCCACGCCAACAAATGCTGCTCTCTTTTTCAAGGATTATTGTTCCAGATATAGCTCCCGGCGTAACAGTGTACTTGTATCCGATACTTTATTAATGATGGCATCAGGGTCCAAACGTTGTAGAATGTCTTTTTCCACGGCCATCAAAAGAAACGATTCCAAATGCTCAGCACTCAGAGTACTCCTTAGCCTGTTCTTGATAAATTTGAGTGTTGAGAATCCTCTTTCACATGCAACCTGAGTTGTTGAAAGTGTTAGGAGGTATTTGTATGCCAGACCTAGATTTTTGTATGCATCAGTGTACAGGTTGTACTGCTCCAAAGTATGGTAAACACATACTGCACAGTTTTGGCATCGTTTGCACACTGACTGTTTCTCCTCGTACTCCTCCTCCTCATAATTCTCTGTAACTGTCATGTCAGTATCCTCAACCTTCTCCTCTTCTTTCCTCAAGGTGTATTCCTCCGGTAGCGATGTTTTCAGCCTGTCCCAGTTAGCTGCCAAATTCATAAGCTCCAATTGCAACTTCTCCTTGGTTACTTCCTTGTCAAACTTCACAAGTGCTTCACTCAGCTTCAGAAGCGCATCAGTATGAGGCAGAGATGTCTTCATCTCTCCAAACTGTACAGGAGACAAGCAGGCCAGGTCCCTATACAATGCCCCATTTTTCGCAAATCTTGTTTTCAGACTTTCTATAGTTGTATCTAATATCCGGTTGTGCACACCCACTTCAAAGTCCTTAAACGCATTGGCAATTGGTTCTTCAGATGCAGTTTCTCCAGGCATCCGTTTTCCCTTCCGTATTCTTTTTCTCTGGAAAGGATTCCTGGATGACAATATTTCGGGGGTGGAGGGTGGGATTTGCTCTGCAAGTTCTTCTGTTGCCCAGTCAATAAAATTAGCAACTCTACTTTTCACCCCTTCAATATCCCGTTGTATTTTTTCCAGCTGTTCCAGAGTACCCAGCACCAGCTGATGTGCTTTCAGCAGATCCATTCCAACTGTCTGCAGGTATTTGGATAAAGGTGATGTGAACTGAAAGATGCATAAATAAATAAATCCTGCCATGATAGTTTCATATGATAGAAGTGCATCTCTGTACGATCTAGCTTTTGCTCGTAAATCAGTTTGCCATTTTGGTTAAGGGCGGTGGCCATTTGTGGATGCGCAAAACAATCCAGCTGCCATTTTGTTCATGCACAAGGATGTTGGATTTTTTTCTTCAAATTTTCTTAGCGAGAACTCAATGAAAATGTCCTGGTTCTCAGTTCATCTTGGACAAGGTGAGAACTGGGATTTCAACAAAATTCTCTCTTTTTGCAAGATCACATTTCAGCCCTAATTGTAAGCCCCTGTGGGCAGAGAGGTGCCACCACTGCTCAGCTCCAGGCACATTGCTGGTACTATATAAGTTAATAAACAACTAAGAATGATATTAATAATAATAACAACTGTATAGATGAGAAACAGAGAAAAATAAGCAGTTTGTCCAGAGAACTGAAGCTGTTTCTCTCATGTCCTAGTTTAGCATCTGAACCGATGGCTCAAAGGACAGGAAGTCTTTCAGATATATGGAACCTAGACTGTTTAGGGCTTTACCTGATTTGTAAAGCTGTCACTGGAACAGGGCTGAAGGACTCAAAAAGCTCTCTTACCAAAGGACTTTATATTCATTCATTCATTCAAATTTATATGCCGCCCTTCCTGCAGAGGCTCATGGCGGCTTACAATCCATAAAACAATAGCAACAATAAAATTCATGCCATAAAAACACCTCAAAACTCCCACCCTCCTCCACAACCATCCCCCAAAACCCAACCAAACCCCACTTATCCCTGCGCACCAAATGCTTTTTCAAATGAATATGCTTTTCACTGCCTCCGGAAGACGTTCAGTCTCAAGCGAGCCTCCTGGGGAAGGGAGTTCTACAAAACGGGGGCAGCAACCGAAAACTACCCCGTGTGCGACCCCGTCCTACGGATAAGGGTAACAGATGGAACCTGCAAGAGGATGCTCCTGTCCAACTGTAGGGACCGCAACAAGACATGGTAGGACAGGCGGTCTCTCAGATATATGGGACCCAGACCGTTTAGGACTTTAAAGGTCAAAACCAGCAACTTTGATTGTGCTTGGAAAACTAAAGGGAGCCAGTGCAGACTTTGGAGCACTGGTGTAATATCTAGTAGAATCATAGGGTCCATCTAGTCCAACCCCCTACTCCAAGACAGGATACCCTATTCCCCCAGCATCACAGACAGATGCTTGCTAGCCCGTTTTTAAAAACACCTAATGACGGAGTTTCCACCACCTCCCTTGGCAATTTGTTTCACTGCCCACCTGGTTCTTATAGTTAGGACGTTTTTCTAATATTTCTCCTACATCTACCTGGCTACAATTCTATTCCCTTTTATCCCATCTTCTGTGACAGCGGAGGGCAATGGCTCTCCATCTTATTTGTGACGAGCTTTCAGATATTTTTGAAACGTGTTATCATGTTGCTTCACTGTTAATTTCTCGAAACTTTTCCAATTCTTTCAGCCTTTCTTTGTATGAAACATGTTCTGGCGCCTTCATCATCTTGGCTCCTTCCCTCGGAATCTTCTCCAATTTGTCAACGTACATCTTGAAACATGATGCCCCCAAACTGAACACAGTTACTTGTTCTATATATAGTAGTTCTGTAAGAACGGCACTCTTTAGGGACAATGGAGCTGTCCCAGCCAAGGGTATGACTTTGGAGAGCTGGGGATTTTTTTGCACCAGCTTTTGCCTGTTGGATTCTTCCTGCGGATCTTAGTGTAGACAGCAAGACAATAGTATACTCATTTTGCCTCAGAGTAGTGGTGTGTTTTCTTGGCCCATCTTGTCAGTGGGTATTAGGATCTCCCTGCATAAATGAACACAATCTAAAATGGTATTTGCCGTCTTCACAACAGTAGCATACCACTGCCTCATGTGATCCACTTTAACCCCAAGATCTTTCTCTGCAATGCTGCTGCCAGTCCTGTGATTTCCCCAATGTTATGAATGATGGATTATGAATTATTATTATTATTCAATATTTATATAGTATCAGCAATGTACCTGGTGCTTTACAGTAATCAGTTATAGACAGATCCATCTTAGGATGTTTTTAAATGAGACACCCCCACACATGGACACCCACTGTCCACTTGGGGGAGCGTTTGTCTGAAGTTGGTGCCGGGGTGTGTGTGCACTCCTGTGACCCTTCACCACCCATCCCATCCATGTATAGGGCAATCTGGAAAAAAATGGACTGCCCCATATGTGGATGGGGTGTGCGGTGCTTGGATGGGGCAGCCATGTGGAGGGGCACTCATTTGAAGCGTTCCCCCATGCAGGATGCCCCCACACCCACCCCACGCACTGACTGCAGACCCTCCCCCCAGCCCTTCATGTTTAAAACACCCTAAAAGAGACAAGGGAGGGGAGGCAAAAGAAAGGGGAACAGGCGAGACAGGAATGGATCCACAAAGTGCAGGTGCACACGCTTAGCACAGTTACAGGGAGAAAGGGAACCCTCAGAAAATGAAGGAGGAGACTAGGGAATGAGGAGCTAAGGAAGGTAGGCTTTTAGGAGGGATTTGAAGGCTGGGAGAGAACAATGATGAATGTATCCAGGGAGGGAGTTTCAGGCATGGGGGCAGCAAGGGAGAAGGGGCAGACACGTTTTGAACTTAGTGCCAGGGTTAGTCATGAGCATGCGAGGGTGGTAGCAGAGCAGGAGAGGAGCTCACGGAGGGGAGTGTGGCGGGCAATGAGTACAGAGAGATGGGAGAGAGTGAGGCCATGAAGGGCCTTGAAAGTAAGGATCAGGAGCTTATGCAGAATGTGCTCAGTCAGAAGGAGCCAGTGGAGGGATGAGAGGAGGGGATGAACGTGATTGAAACAGGTGGATGATCTTGGCAGCGGAGTTTTGAACCCATGCATTTGATTTCTCTCCCCTACATATGCTATCTTAAATTGCCTGGGCAGGTTGTATTGAAGAGTTTGAACAAATGACCAGAGACTCCGATCGGAAACTGGGGTAAAGCCTGTAGCTGTTGCTAAGGCAGATTATGGCTGGACGCTGATAGGAGCGTCTCTCTTTAACAAGGCTGAGTGGAATGGGCCTAGGTCCCTGTAGGATTTAAGGCAAACATTCTGCAATCCTATTTTTGGCAATGGAATTTTTTTTCTTCTTCTCTTCCCTGCAAAGGAGCTGAGCTATCCTGTGTAAACAGCTCATCCAGCTGTCCTTTGCTGAGCTGTTTTTAATTGGTGGAGGAGCCCTTGGGGAGGCTTTTGCCACAAACAGCAGATGACACACTTTAGTCAAAAACTTTTTAAAACTTTCCCCACTGTTGTTTGTACTGTCCTTGCAAAATAAACCATGTGATAAGATTTCACTGCAGAAGGCTTTTAAAATGGCATCATTTGCGTATTAATGGATAAGATATTAATATTTTTAAAATGATCTTTATACACATTAATGGATACAATACTATTTAAATACTTTTACTCGTTCTTACTGTTTATTTGTATCACAGAAGTGCCTAGTAGTCCCAGCTGAAGTCAGGGGCCTGCTATACTATACGGTGTTTGATGGGATCTTAAGCAAGGGGTCTTAAGACAGAAAGCTTGAGGGCAGGCCAGCCCTTTGAAAGGTGGGGTTAGGACTTGGGGCCAGGAAGCGGGGATGAGACCCAGGATTGGGAGGATGCGGGTCAGGGCTGGTGGGAGTTAGACCAGTGTCACACTGTGCACCAGAGGGGAAAACTACAACCAGGGACCTGCTAGGGATGTGCGAACATGGTTTGGATATTTGGAGTTTGGACTGAACTCAGTCTGTTCAGACATCCAAACAGAACATCCGAACCGAACTCGAAAACGGCTGAACAGTTTGGATGTGTTCGGGGGTGGGAAAAACATGACTTTGGGTGGGAAAAACATGACTGGAAGGGGGAGGCAGCTGAGAAACAGACTTCCTGGCACCAGGGGTGGAGACCAGGGGTTGTTTCAGGGCCAAATGATACCACTACCGAAAAAAATCTTCGAATTTGGTATTGGTATCGATAGTGCTATTTTCAAATGTTTGGCCGAACCGAACTCCGCTGAATGGAACAACTGAACCCAAACTCAGGTTTTGAACCGAACGTCTGAACATCTGAACCGCATTCTGTTCGCACATCCCTAGGACCTGCCTTGCTGCACAGCCGCAATTTGTGCTGCTTTTCACAGTGGGTGTTTTCATATATGACAGCGCTGTCGCGCCACCACAGATTTACCCCCTCTGGGGTGGGGCTGCTACTGCAGATGGGATTCAGCCAGGCCCCTGCTCTCTGCGCTCGCTGTGCTCTGGAGCGCCCTCTGTGGCACCCTTCTCGAGGTTCCCAGTGTGGCCCGGGGGGGCCATTATGGAGACGGCGTTCTTGGTGGCCGCACCTAAGCTGTGGAACTCCCTCCCGGTGGAGACCCAGGTGGCCCCGGATCTCCCCTCCTTTCATCGTATCTGTAAAACCTGGCTGATGCGCCTGGCTTTTGGCGAGGGAGATGGGGTGTAGGGTGGGATGGGGGGAAAGGGAGGGCGGTTTGGTGCCTCCCTTTATTATTGTACTTTATGATTTTACTGTTTTTATCTGTTTTAATATTGTAAGCTGCCCCGGGCTGCTTGGAGCAGGAGGGGCGGGGTATTAACTTATTTTATAAATAAATAAATAAACGAACATGACGGGGGCCTGACCGCTTGGGAGGGTGGGGAACCAGGCGTATGCCCCACCCCCTCGCTGTGCCCAGCGGACCACCTCCATCCCTGATGGGTGGCCATGGCAACCAGTGATGGCTGCCATGGTGCCTGGCCCCCTGACCACTCTGGACTGGGGTGAGTAAAGTGGGCTTTCAACTGTGAAAGCCCGCTTTACTCCCAGTTGGGCAGCGGGATCCTGACTGTGGTGGCAGCTAGCCTGAGTTTTTACTCTGGGAAGTCCCCAAGTCACAGCCAGGGCTAGCTGTCACCATGGTCTGAATCCATCCTGTGCTAACATCTGGCAGGCACAAGCTTATGTGACGTGGCCCACGGAGTAAATCATGCTAAAGCTGGCCTCTATCATGTCTGAAGACACCAGTGTCATCTGAGTTCCATGAGGAATGGCTAAGGGCCCTTTAATTGCATTTGAAACTGCTCCTTTGTTCTTGTGCTGGAGTGGCTCAACACTCTGTTCAAAGACAATGGGTCAAAATAAATGTATGATAGCCTGCAGGAGTCCCGTGTTTGGTCTGGGCAGCCCGCATTCAGGGGACTTCATACATGGCAAATTCAATACACAGGCAGGCGCCGCACTCTGTCCACCACCAGCCCTCCCTCATGATTCACATCCATCCAAAACTCTGCTGCCAGGGTCATCCACCTCGCCCGTCGCTTCGACCACGTGCAGCCCCTCCTCTCCTCTCTTCACTGGCTCACTCTTCCTGAACAAATGCTGCACAAGCTTCTAGTCTTCACCTATAAAGCTCTTAACAACCTTGCTCCCCCCTACCTCTCTGTGCTAATTTCCCTCCGTACTCCAGTCCATAAACTCCGCTCCTCGTCTGTCCCCTCCCACGCCTCCCCTGCTCCCCTAACCACCTTCGTCCCTTCTCCCTAGCTGCCCCCCCAGGCCTGGAACTCCCTCCCTGCCCACAACTGCCTTGCCCCCTCCCTTCGTACCTTCAAATTCCTCCCGCAAGACTCACCTCTTCCGCTCTGCCCTCCCTGACTCCTTGCTCCCCTCACCTAACTCCTGCTGATACCCTCCATCCAGTACAATCTGTTTCCTGAGGTCAGTGTACTCATATCCTCACCACACGGACCAGCCAGCTATCGTTCTCGATGTAACTAAGCCAAGCGCGTGCACCTGGGACCTTGCATCCTCGTGAATGTTACACTCCTTGTCTCTGCCTCTGTTCCCCTTCCTTCGTCTCCCTCTCATCCCCATATCTCAGATTGTAAGCCGTAGGGCAGGGACCGTGTCTAGTCCATTACTTTGTAAAGCGCCAGGTACATTGTTGGTGCTATATAAATGCTTGATAATATTAATAATAATAATTCACAGTCACAGGGAATTCTGGGTCCAGGAAGCTCTTACCACTGTTTGCTGCTTGTTTTTATTTCACCTTTTTTGTAGCACCATTTTTGAGCGCTTCAACGTGAAATTAAACAGTAGAAGCCCCAGGGAGAGCACCAGCAGCAAGCGTGCTTGCGGCTCCAGCCCCTTGGACTTCTGTAGGTGCTTTGCCTGCACGGAGACTGCACGCACCCTAATAGATGGGGGCAGGCACATGGGTGAACATTGGCCAGGGTTGGCCTATACGATGGGCCTGCGATGCCCCAGGATACGCCGTGAGTGGAGTCTCCACAGTGCACAAGAGCATGCATCTTGTAGCCACCCAATAAACGGGCAGTGAACACGGGCTGGAAGCCCTCCTGGTGTGGGCTATCGTCTGTTTATAAACACCCAATGGCTTTCTTCCCTGCCCCAATGATTCTTGCTTTTTACTGAGAGGCGTGAGAGTGTGGGCTGAGAGTGTGCGCTGGGTGAATTTCCCTTCCCAATCCCCTCACCCTTTAGTGCATGGAGGTGGAAGAGTGAACTAGACTGTGTGCATGTTTTCCCTCCCCTTCCCCCCTCCTTCACCTTGGACCTCCCGGACCCTCTGGTGGTCTCTACACGAACCTTTGGAATCCTTGGCTACAGGCCCCGAGTACAGCATGTTTCAGATTGTTCCCTCTGTTCCCTTCCCTTCCCCCGGGAACGTCCTCTCTCTACCCAATGATGATCTGGGTTGCTCTTCGTTCAGGAGAGATCACCCAAACACGATCCTGAGGGTCCTTTACTATCTGAGAGGTTCCTGGTGGGTCGTGTGGAAAAAGGTGGTCTGAGCAAGGCCATCCTCCCCCTACCTTATCCCCCCCTTCCTAACACTGAGGAGAGACAGTTCCTAGGTGTCTCACAGCAGTAGCCTGGCTCCCTTTCTCTGTAATGTTAGGTAATGGGGTGTGGAGAGGAGGAGCGGCTGGGTCTACTTGTGTCTGTGTGAGATGGGGAGGGATTTTTTGCTTCAGCATGCAGGGAGTGGGGCAGTCTCTGTTTGAGTGTGTGGTGGGAAGGAGGAATATTTGTATGTGGGGTGCAGGAAGGTTTAACTGGGACATGTGGAGATGGGGGCAACCTGTGTGGTGTGTGTGTGTGTGTGGTGGAGAGGGTTGTTTTTTTTTTGGTATGTTGGGGCATGTTGGGAGGAGGGTGGCCTGTGTGTGTGTGTGTGTGTGTGGTGGGGGGAGTATTTGTGTGATGGGGGAAAGGGAGTTTTTACTGAGCACATGGAGAGGGGGCAGCCTCTGTGGGTGTCTTTAGACGGACCACCCCCAGACCTGCTCCGGGGTGTGTGTGACACACGCGTGCTGGCCCTTTAAGAGCAGCCCATGGGTCACTGAAACTCTGCCCCTTAGCAGGGATATAAAAGCAGGCCTAGCTTGGCTGGGGACAGTTGAGCTAAGGCAGGCAAAGAGTGCATATTGCTGGCTGCTCTCCCACACCTTTCCTGCACTCCACTGTCCAAGGTCCTGAAACCTAGGTGCCTGGAGAAGGGGCTGCTAAGAGAATGAGGAAGGGAGGCTATATCCTGCCAAGCACAAGGCCCAGAGGGGCCCAGGTATATGCTGCAACCCAGAAGGAAGGGTCAGGAGGCTGGGGGTATCTGCTGAACTGTATGTATGCTGTGTATATACCTGCACTGGTGGTAGCAATAAACTTGTGTTATCCCACAATTTATTTATTTATTTATTTATTTTCTAGATTTCTATACCGCCCCATCCTGCCATGCAGCTCGGGGCGGTTAACAACAATAAAACCGTATAAAAACATTTAAAACAAATATAAAATATGTCAATAAAACAGGGCGTAGAACAATCATAAATAAATATATAAGGTGGGGGATTAAAAATCACCCCC
>QEPC01004713.1:1021359-1048141 GCA_003113815.1 Sphenodon punctatus
GCCGCCGCATTCTGCACCAGCTGCAGCCTCCGGGCCAAGAACAAGGGAAGCCCCACGTAGAGCGCGTTACAGTAGTCGAGCCGCGAGGTGACGAAGGCATGGATGAGGGAGGCCAGGTCCGGGCCAGAGACATACGGACGCAGCCTACGCACCAGATAAAGCTGGTGGAAGGCCTGTTGCCTGTTCCTTGGTGGTGAGCTGAGTGGCAAAACAGCAGGTCAGCCCTGATTCTGCAAGGAACCGCAGCTAACACGAGGGCCATTCTTCACAGGGCAGCCAGCACTGTTTCCCCCGCATGCAGCCCTGACAGCTCTGGGTTTAAACAGATCCGGCATCTGCTGAGGCCCACAGTCTCCACCCACGTGGCACCCTCTCCCCACACTATAGAGCTGTGGGCAGATCGGCTGCTACTCTAGGCTGCCACCCACAGCTCTATGGTGTTTCTGGGACAATCCCTGGCTGAAGAGTAGCCGGACCACTGCTCCACCTAGGGTGGCCATACCTCCCCTTTAAAAGAGGATGCTTATGAAAAATACATGGTGAAGGGCTGCACTGGAACCAATGCAGCCCTGCAACATGTATTTTTCATAAGTGTCCTCTTTTAAAGGGGAGGTATGGTCACCTTAGCTCTACCCCTTGTCAGGGCGAAAGCCCGCCAGCTAAGGGCAAGGACCCCCCGTAGGGGACTAAGATGCACGGAGGAGGGTGCCCCTGTGCAGAGGGATCCCCCAACAACAGAACCCACTCTACTAACCTCAGACACCGTGGGGAGTCAAGGGGCAGAGACAGGCCCACCGCTGGAAGATAAGCAGGCAGGCTTGCAGCAGGACCCAGAGGGAATGCAGGTTAGAGAGGCAGGGCTGTCAGAGCACACAGAGAGGAACGCCGCGCTTCCAGGGGGAAAAGAGGCGGGGCCTGGCTCGCCGTTGCGGCGTTCTGCACGCCTGCGGGCGCAGCAGGGAAGGAGGTAAGCCTCCTTCAGCGGAAGCAACCAGTCCTTCCTTGCCGGTGATCAGTTTGACTGTGAAGCTGGCCCCTGGATGTTTGAGTGAGGCTCGTGCCAAAGACTGTTAATCTTGTGTGGGTGGAGTGAAAGGCGAGTGCGAGGAGAGCGAAAGGTGAGTGAGTGTGGGTTTAGGAGACAGGGTATTCCTGTTGAAGTGCACCATCCTGTCTGTTTCCTTAGGGTTCCCTGGTTCTCTTCCCCTTCCCCGTGTGGTAACGGCTGTTCCCTTCCTTCCCCCCCTTCAAAGGTGCTTTCCCTTTTCCGCCACATAGCCTCTCACGTGGTGAACTCTTTCACCGGCACCGTGTGGGTAGGATTGCATGGCTCTGGGCAGGGATTTGGTCCCCCTGTGGAGAGGGTACGGGCTCGCTCACACACTCCGCTGATCCCACCCCTGTGATGATACGGCCTCGTTTCTTCAGGAACTTCTAGGGCCAACCACTAACCTGAGGGGTTTCTTTTCTCAGAGGAACTGTGAGCACCCCTACATCGCAGGAGTCCCTCGAGGGGGGTGGCAAGGGCTAGGTGCTGGGTTTGTGGGATTTTCCCCTTTCCCCGCCCAAAGACCCCTGGCCAGTGCTCTGGGTTTGAGCAGCCTGCTCCACTTGCGGTGCTCCGGAATGCTCCACTAGCAGTGCTCCAGGATGTTCCAGAGCACTGCAAGCTTCTGCTCCACCTTACACCTGGGCAGTCCACCTTTAAATGGATGGACCGCCTGGGTATGAGGCATAGGAGAGGCGTGGGAGAGAGAGAAGAGAGAGAGATTGGGGAGAGGGCTGTGTGTGTGGTATGTATGCATGGTGGGGAAGGGTGTATAGCTGAGCTATGGGGGGAAGGATCTTCCTGTTTTGTATGGGCTGAGTCTTACTTATTGTATTTTTGCAGGTGAGATGTATGTGGATTTTTTTTATATGTGTGTTGCTGAGGTAGCATAGGTTTTGGGCTGCATCAAGGTCATTTATTGCTTGGTCAATGTACCCTGGGAAGCAACATTGCATAAATAAATGTTGAAAAATTATGAAAATGAAGAAATCATGCAATTTTTTCTGATCGTAATGAATTTGCAGATTATTGCTTCACAGGTTATGGAAATAAGGATTTTTAAATGCAGTGAACATGGGTCCCTGCTTGCAACTCCGCACCTCACATGTAAGCACTTAGTGTTCCGTTACAAGTGTATAGCCTATCCCTCTCAGTATAATTGACCTTGCTTCAAGGCAGGGACACGGATGATATGATCTACGTTTGTGCAAGGGATGGACTAGATGATTCTTGAGGTCTCCTCCAGCAGTGTTGGATATTTAAAAGCTGGATCTAACTCCTATAATTCTATGATGGTACTTTTGTTGATACTCCAATGTTGGAGAGGATTTCTTCAATATATCCAGCCAGTATCAATTGTTGCAAACCTAGAATGGACTCTCATAGAATTCACATGCCTGTCTCCTTGATTTAGACATTATTATTATTATTATTTTATTATTATTATTTCTATGAAGCCAGATGTCTAAAAACCCCACAGGGGCTCAATAATATGATTAGAATTTGTTCTACAGACAGATCAGTCATAAGTCCGGGTTACGGCATGAAGACTGCGCTTGTGGTCTTGGCCGATGGCCTCTCCCATGAGTTGGACCGAGGTTGATCATGAGTTGTTGGTAACTTGGCTGCGGGACTGGGCAGGGACTGGTGGAACTGTTTTTGAATGGTTCTGCTCCTTCCTGGCTGGGAGAACCCAGTGTGTGGTGCTGGGGGAGTTTTCATCTTCCCACTGGGGCTTCACGTGTGGCATACCGCAGGGTTCCATCTTATCCCTTCTCTTGTTCAATGTGTACATGCAGCCTCTGGGAGAGGTTGTTAGGGAGTATGGAGTGAGATGTCTGTTGGCATATGCAACATCCATAAGTTAAAGTTAAGTGCCTGCTGTATTAAGAACAGTAATTGACTATAGAGCCACTAGATGGCGCCGCTAAGTTTGTGTACATGGAAGGGAGATGGGGTTTTACAGTTGAATTCCTTTGTGTAACTACTCCTTCCTCCCTTCTCTCTCATTGTCTCAGTCTCCATTTTTGTCTTATTAATAGCTAGAGGTAACTAAGGATCTGTGCCTGAGAAAGCTTAAGTAAAGTTCTGTTTTAAACCTTCAGCTGCATTTGTCTTTACTGATTATTACTCTGCAACAATGTCATCAATATGCTGATGACACCCAGGTATATCTCTCATTTTCCTCGGACTCAAGCCCGGCAGTCTCGGTGCTTACCCGGTGTTTGTCCGCTGTGGGGGATTGGATGAGGGCGAGCCACCTGAGGCTTAATCCTGACAAGATGGAGGTGATGGTTGTGGGGAGGGCCGAGGGAGTGGTGGCTCCCATCATTGATGGGGTCCACCCTCCCCTGGTTTCCCAGGTCTGTAGTCTGGGGGTGCTCCTGGAACCGCAGCTCCTCCTGGATTCCCAGGTGGCAGCTGTGGCGAAGGGAGCATTTTGCCAGTTACACCTGGTGTGTCGGCATGGGCCGTATGTCTCGGACTCAGATCTGGCCACAGTCATCCATGCTTTTATTACCTTGAGACTGGATTACTGCAACACGCTCTACATGGAGCTACCCTTGGTTTGGTTTGGAAGCTGCAGCTGGTGCAGAATGCAGCGGCCCATCTCTTGATGGGGACGGGCCGACGTGAGCATATCACACCGGTGCTTCGCTCTCTGCACTGGCTACCGGTAGGTTTCCAGGCCCAATTCAAGGTATTGGTGCTGACCTTTAAAGCCCTAAACGACTTGGGCCCCGCATATATGCAGGACCACCTCACCCTCCGGGTCCTGGAGCGGCCCCTGTGGTCGGCTGGGGGCACCCTCCTCGAGGTCCCCCAGGTTTCCCGGGTGTCTACTATGAGGAGCACGTTCTCCATGGCTGAGCCGTGGCTGTGGAACTCCCTCCCATCGGAGATCCGCTTGGTTGCCGACCACCTCTCTTTCCGCAGACAGTGTAAGACCTGTCTGTTCTGCCAAGCCTTTCCCGAGGGAGATGCGGTGGGTGGGTTGGGTTAGGTTAGGGTAGGGGAGGGATGGGGTTTTATATATTTTTAAATTGAATTATTACTGTTTGTTTTAATGTTTTAAATATGCTGTGAGCCGCCCTGAGATGCCTGAGGCAGGAAGGGGTGGCATAAAATTTTTAATAGAAATAAATAAATAAATAAATAAATAAACTGGGTAGCCATACTCCCCTTTAGAAGAGGACACTTGGTTCTAGTGCAGCCCTGCACCATGTGTTTTTCATAAGCGTCTTCTTTTAAAGGGGAGATATGTCCACCCGAGCCATGTGAGGACAGTTTGTCAAGGACAGAAACTACATGTGGAGAAGAGTGGAGTTATTAAAAATGGGACACTCTCTCTAAGACTGCCTCAAAATTGAAATTTCTTTCTGCAATCATCCCCTTTGCTACAGGTGGATAATTGTATTTCAGTAAGTGATCCTGCAAAAGCACCTGAGCTAATAAGCTATGTTTCCCTCTGTTTCTCAGAGGAAATGTAGTCCAGACTCTAATCCTCCCTTTAAAAAAATTCGCTTCAGCCACAGATTCACTGGAGAAAACAGTGTGAGACAAATTGCCCCATGGCTGGTTTTGATTTATAGTAACCGGCAGCCAAATAAGTTGGTTCCAGTTCTGTAGGTAAGAGGCAGGTTAAGTAGCTCCTTGCCTTTGCAGAGTGATGCCATAAAATCATTTCCTAGGTTTATTTATTTTTATTTATTAAAATATTTGCTATCCTGCCCCCTCCTGCCAAAGACAGCTTGGGGCGGCGTACAATATAAAAGCACGGAATAAAATATTCAACAAAACTTTAAAAAATTCAGTAAAAACAATAATTCCTCCTCCAACTTGACACCACCCCTTTCCCTACCCGTCTCCCTCTCCAAACGCCTGGCAGAATAACCAGGTTTTACATTGACGCCTGAAGGAGGGAAGGTCCCGGGCCAAATGAGCCTCCGCTGGGAGGGAGTTCCACAGCCGAGGTGCGGCGACTGAGAACGCCTTCTCCAATGTGACCCCCCCCTGCAAACACAGGGAACCTCCAAAAGGGCGCCCCCGGCCGACTGCAATGGTTGTTCCAGAACCCGGGGAGTGAGGCGGTCCTGCAGGTAGATGGGTCCCAGGATGTGTAGGGCTTTATAGGTGAGCACCAACACCTTGAATCGAGCCCGGAAGATGACAAGCAGCCGGTGCATAGAACGGAGCACTGTTGTTATGTGCTCTCGGCAGCCGACACCCATAAGGAGATGGGCCACCGCATTCCTCACCAGCTGCAGCCTCCGGAATGTCACCTTGGGTAGCCTTACGTAGAGTGCATTACAGTAATCAAGTCTTGAGGTGATGAAGGCATGGATGATGGTGGCAAGGTTGCGGTCTGAGATAAATGGCCATAACCGTCGTACCCAATGTAATTTAGTAAATGCACTCCTTGGCCACAGCTGCCACCTGGACATTCATACAGAGCTATGGATCAAGGATAACCCCCAGATTACGAACCTGAGGAACCAAGACAGGACGTATTCCATCAACGATGGGGACCACCACTCCCTCGCCTCCTCCCCCACCCCACCAGCATCACCTCCGTCTTGTCGGGATTCAGCTACAGGCGGCTCGACCTCATCCAGTCTCCCCAGCTGCCAGACATCAAGCAAGCAGCGAGACTGCAGGGCCTGAGTCAGCTGAAAACAAGAGGCAGAGCTGGGTGTCGTCAGCATATTGATGACATCGCACTCCAAATCCTCTCATGACCTCTCCCAAGGGCTGCATATACACATTGAACAGGAGAGGGGACAGAATGGAACCCTGTGGGACCCCACACGTGAGATCCTGGGGAGATGATGTACAGTCATCCAAGATCACACAGTGAGTTCTTTCGGCCAGGAGCGAGCGGAACCATTCAAGAACAATCCCGCCCACCCTGGCACTATCCTGCAGATGAGTCACCAGCATCTCATGGTCAATGGTATCAAAAGCAGCTGATAAATCTAACAGGACCAAAAGGATCGACTGTCCCTGGTCTAAGCACGGCGCAGGTCATTGACCAAAGCCACAAGTGCAGTCTTGGTGCCATATCCCAGACGAAAGCCAGACTGCGAGGGATCCAGAAAACCAACCCGGTCAAGATAGTCCTGGAGTTCCTGGGCCACCACCCACTCAGCAACCTCAATAACAGGTTGCCTGTGGAAGAGAAGTTGTACGGCTGGATTAAAAGCATATTTTACATAGCTGGGCGAAGCTTGATTTTTACAAGGGTGTTGTACCATTTCGGAAAATTAAGCTCTGAGTAAGAGGAGAAAGCAGCAGAGCCAAATAAAGTCAATTCCCATTTTTGTTATCATAGGAGATGGAGAAATCTCTTGGCAGTTCCTTCCTGAGCTTGTGGCGATGGCTGTTCTCCTAACTTCTCCCAGACACTGTTTTAGCTAGTGACCTTTTTTCAGGAGTCTGCCACAAAGTGGAAGCCTTTTGATTGCATTTCGAACTTGTCAGAAGCCTTGAAGGTAAAGTTGAAATGATTCATGGCGAATGCCATTTTAATTGAAAACAGCCGATTTGCTGCGTCCCCCCACAATGCAGAAACTTAAACTGCTTTTAGATAAGCGGCTGGACTTACTGGTTTGAAGAACACGTTTCCTGAAAAGTTGTGTGGGGTGTATTTAGATGCACCGGAAGTAGCCAGCCGCCATAGGAATTGCGGCTTGTGTGGTCTTTTTGAAGCCATATTTGGAAAGCCTCGATATACTAGTGGGAACTCCCTTCTGGTGGAGGTTCACCTCAGCCTGAATCTTCTCACCTTCCAACAAAATTGTAAGACTTGGTTTTTCTGCCAGGCATTTGGTGGGGGAGGAGGGGAGGGGATGGGTGTGATGGGGTAAAATTGGGGTCTTACACTATGGGTTTTTATTGTTTTTCCTCATGATTAGAGTTTTAAGTATATTATTATATGTTTTATATTTATTATATATGTATATTGTGTTTTAATGATGCATTCTGTGAGCCGCCCTGAGTTGCCTGTGGTGAGAGGGGCGGGGTAAAAATGTAAACATAAATAAATAAAATAAAATAAATGTGGTACATGTGAAAGTGCCCAATGAGCCACAACAATGGAGATGTGCTAATTCAATGCATCCCTTTAACAGCCTCCATCTCCAAATAGTGCTGAATCAACTTGATGTACGAGACTTTCCAAGTACGACTTCAAAGAGATCGCGTGAGCCGCGATTACTATGACGGCCAGCTACTTCCGGTGCATCTAAATGCACTCCTCACGGCTTTTCAGGAAGCACATTCTTCAAGCTGGTAAGTCCAGCCACTCGTCTAAAAGCGGTCTCAGAGTTAGAGTCACAAGGCTGGAAGATACCTCAAGGGTCATCTAGTCCAGCCCCTTGCATCACTGCAGGATCTGCCCCACCCCAACCATCCGCACAGAGAAACCCCACTGATAGCTACAAGTAGCGACTGGGACAAACCAGAGCGCACCGATGCCTGAAATAACAGGAAATAATTTTAGAAAAAGTGGTTCCAGATGTCTCAAACAGGTGAGCCGCACCCATGCTACAGGGGAAGGCAAAAATCCCTCAGAGTCAACTGCCAATCTGCCCAGAGGGAAAATGCCTTCGTGACCCCAAATATGGTGATCAGTTAGACCCACCCTGAGCATGCGCGCACGTCCCACCAGCCAGGAACCTGATATACAATATAGTACGCAGGCTTCAGAATGCCCCAATGGTCTCACCTCCAGCTACAGACCACTTTGATGCTTCAGGAAGAAAGGGGGTAAAAAAACCTCAACCTGTATTGCTGGGAGGGGACCCCAAAACACCATAAATGTATCCAACTCCATTTTGAAGCTATTCGGATTCTTTGCTCCCACAACTGCCCCTGGAAGCTTATTCCAGTAGTTCACTACTCTAATTGTTAAAAACCTTCTAATTTCCAGCCTCAGCTTCCTAGGTTTTCCACGGAATTTATCCAGGAATGTGCTCCAGTAGGTTTTTCGGTCCATGCCAGTACATTCAGCACGTCGGTGGGAGAAGGAGGCAGACACAGGACACATAGACCAGACATGGCAGGTGCAGCACTGCCTCCTTCTTCCCCACCACTCACCACTGGGCAAGGAGGACTTGGAGATGAAAAAGACATGGGGCCAGGAGCCAGGAAGGCATGAACACCACCACACGAAGGTACCAAAAAGGCATGGAAGGGATAGAAAAGTCACAGAAATTGAAGGGAAGTTCCAGAAGATCACTGAGGTGGTGAAAAATGACCACCTACAATTCCGAAAGCAGCAGAACCACGAAATGCACCTTTGGGAAATTCTACCGAATGTTTGGAAACATTTGTGATGCAATGTCCCTATCGATTTGGGAATGGTCAGTTTTGATTCAGCACTATTTGGAGATGGAGGCTGTTCAAGGGGTGCACTGAATTAGCACATCTCCATTGTTCTTCCACACGTACCACATTTATTTAATTTTATTTATTTATTTATTTATTTTATTTATGTTTACATTTTTACCCCACCCCTCTCACCACAGGCAAACTTCCACTGGAAGGGAGTTTCAAAGCGATGGTACAGCTGCCAAGAATGCCCTCCTGTCTGTCTGAACCCACCAATAACGTGGGACTTCCAGGAGAGCACCCCTGGACAACCACAGGGGCCGACCAGGGGCCCTGGGGGGAGTGTGGGGGTGGGTGGGTAAGGCGATTGCTCAAATATGTAGGGCCTAGACCGTGAAGGGCTTTAAAGGTAAATACCAGCACCTTGAATTGGGCCTGGAAGACAATAGGCAGCCAGTGCAGTGCTCAGAGCATGGATGTTATGTGCTCCCTGTGGCCCATCCCAGTAAGAAGATGGGCTGCCACATTCTGCATTAGAGCGCATTGCAATAGTCTAACCTCGAGATGACCAATGCATGGATGATAGTGGTGAGATTGGAGTCTGAGACAGATGGGCGGAGCCTTTTCACCAGATGGTGAAAGACGCCCCGGCCACAGCTAGCATCTGAGACAGCAAGGAGACAGTGGGGCCTGAGTCAGATGAAAATGACAAATACAGTTGGGTGTCGTCAGCATATTGATGACAGCGGACCCCCCACCTGCGCATGACCTTCCCAAGCGATTTCATGTACATGTTAAACAGGAGAGCGGACAGAATGGACCCTTGCGGGACTCCACACGGGAGGCCACCAGGGGACAAAGTATAGTCCCGTAGTACCACCCGCTGAGACCTATCTGCGAGTCTGAGCAGAACCAATGTAAAATGGTTCCATCCACCTCCACCAGGTTCTGCAGATGAGTCGCCAACAACTCATGGTTAACAGTGTCGAAGGCCACTGATAGATCTAATAGGACTAACAGTGTCATATGACCTTTGTCCAATTCCATGAGGAGGTCATCAACTAAGGCCATAAGTGCTATTTCCGTGCTGTAACCTAGGCAAAAACCAGACTGCGTGGGATCAAGAAAACCAATGCCGTCCAAATGAGCCTGGAGTTGATGAGCCGCTACCTGTTCAGTAGCCTTCCCTAAAAAGGGAAGGTTAGAGACAGGTCAATAGCTGGTCGGGGCATCAACGTCAAGTGATAACTTTTTGAGAAGGGGGCGAACCACAGCCTCCTTAAGGCAACCTGGCACCCTCCCCTCCTGATTTATACCAATTTACTGTGTACCACTTATTTAATTAATTAATTAATTTATTACATAAATTTCAACCCTGCCCCTCCTGTCAACAGCAGCTCGGGGTGGCTAACAATAAATAATTAATATAAAATATAAAATAAAAAATACAAATATAATAATACAAATAAAATAAATAATATAAATTAAACCACATTAAAACCCATAAAGTGGATACTAAAAATACAACAAGACCCCTCCCTCCCTAACCCTCATCTCCCCACCACTTACCCATTTCCCTCACCAAAAGTCTGGCAGAACAGCCAGATCTGTCATCTAAAGGCGGAGGGTCCAGGGCCACATGGACCTCTGCCAGGAGGAAGTTCCACAGCCTTGGTGCGGCCACTGAGAACGTCCTTTCCATAGTCTCCTCCCGAGATACTTGGGGGACTTCAAGAAGGGCATTCCCGGTTGACCACAGGGGTCGAGCCAGAGCCTGGGGAGTAAGGTGGTTCTGCAGATAGGAAGGGCCCAGGTCGTATAGGGCTTTATAGGTAATCACTAAACCTTGAATCGGGCCTGGAAGACTATAAGCAGCCAGTGCAGAGAAAGGAGCACCGGTCACCACCTGGAAAAGCTCCACTGGAAGTGATTTTGCAGATGCTATGAGGGCAGCAAAGAACCAATTCTTTGCTGTCAACATAGCCATGACATAGGCGTTTAAACTAGCTCTGACACAATCTGTTGGCTTCAGCATGCGAAGGGCACCACCATCGCTTTAACCACCGCTGTTCGTGCATCAGCCGCCGCAGATCCTCTGTGAACCAAGGAGGCCTGCGGTGCCAATGCTTAGGGAGCAGACGCCTAGGAGATGTTCGGTCAGTGGCCTCAGTCAACAAGATGCTCCATAGAGGAACGAGATCATCAAGCGAACAGTCGTCGCGATCAGAGGGTATCTTCCCAAGAGCTTTCCGGAACTTCTCTGGTTCCATTAGTCTCTGGGGGCGAACCAACCAAACTGATTCTGCACCTCTCCGGAGGCAAGACATGCGCCGGGAGACTGGACCTTAGGAGGTAACCATGTAGGAGGCTTACTGTGTACCACCTTCATCCTGGTAATGTGCATGCACAAAATGCCACTTTGCACATGCGCATTACCAGGATGAACGTGGTACACGGTAAATTGGTATATGGTAAATTGCAGTAAACAGTAACGGTAAGCAGTAAGTGGTACTTTGAGAAAAATTTCCCCACCGACAAAGGTCAAGAATCGGTATTTTTCTTGATCATTGTTTCTTGCTTAAGACGAGTCGAGAACTGTGATTCTCAATGAAAATTGAGAAAAACTCGAGATTGAATTTCAGCCCTAATTAAATACTGACTGGGATATCCGGGGTTGTGGCTTTGCCACTGCCAGCACAAAAACTAACGGGAGCAGAGGTTCCCCGATGCATGCCAGGCTGCCGCCAGATCGCACACTCCCAGGATGCCACCCCACTCACTGCTTAGACAGCTCCCCTGATCAGGGTGGAGGTGGGAGCCCACCCGCTCCAACAGCTCTGCTGTCCCCGTCCGCTGTGGGTGGAACTGGGATGGGGGCAGGAAACATGCCGCCTAATGTGTATGTGAGAATGCTAAAATGCATGGATAATAATATGCTCCACAAAAGGAAATATGCACAGAAAATATGACGTGAGAAAGAGGGGTGACTAATTTTTATGTGCATTTACATTTCTGCATGAGATAAAGTAAGCACATTTTTGGGTACGGGAGAATGTGCCCATAGTGAGTAAGGAAGGGGAAGAGCCCTGATTGACCTATCCATCTTGGCTGCTAGTAGAGACAAGAAACTCCAGCAGATAAAGCACTGGTATGACCCCATCACTCGCTTCATCTAAGCTGAGATTCTCAAGTCACTTACTCCGGAGTAGCCTCATGGGCTTCAATAGGGCTACTCCAGCGTAAGTGGTTTGAGGGTCTCAGCGGTAGCAGGCAAACCTTGTTGTGCCAACACAGTTGGTGCAAAAAGTGGGATCTGTGGTTGAGCTTGATGATGGATGCTTTGGTGTGTCTTGAGTTCGGTCTGTAATTTAGATGTAGTTGCACAGGGTGTGTGCAGGGGGGGAGGGGCAGGTAGGAGCACCAACTTTGCATTTCCCTAACTGTGATCATAGAGTTGGAAGGGACTACAAGGATCATCAAGTCTAGGGTGGATGGGGAACCTTTTCCCTTGCAGGGCTCTTCAGGCCGGAGCATCCTGGGGGAGTGGGGGAGTGGAGTGGCCATCAGCTGGGAAACACTCTGTAGTTTTTTGCCAGCGGATGGGCTGTGATGTGCAGGCAGCAGGTTGCAGTAAATGGGGATGGGGTGGGGAGTCTCTGGAGTCCAAATGCTAGGTGCCCATGGGCCAGAAATAGACTGCAGATTGCAGGTCATCTACTCCTGAGATCTAGTCCTACTTCTGGTCCCAAGCGAATATGGGACCAGAAGCTAGTTACAGCATCACAGACAGATGCTTGTCCAGATGGTTTTTAGAAAACATCCAATGATAGTGATTCCACAACGTCCCTATCCCAGTGCCCAACTGGTCTTACAGGAAGGAAGTTTTTCCTGCATGTAGAATTTGAATTTCTTTCTTTGATCTTGCACAATACACGGGGCCCCGTTGATTTAAACTGTATGATTTTCTGTAGCCCTGGTGTTGCTTGGGCCACACACTGCAGTAAAGAATGGCTTTTTAAAAGTTTGATGTGAATAATCTGCCTACCCCTGTTCCTTTTGCTATTTAGGGCGTATTATTCTAGAATTAATGGAGTTTTCAATCTCCAGTTTGCAGATCACGTATAATTGCCATTCTTTATTTGCCCTGGGAAATAAAAAGCCATCTCAGACTGTGATTCACAGAAGTTTCTGCCGATCCTGTTGGCAGAGGACATTTGTCGTTTATCTGTGTCATGAATACGGAAGGGGTGTCGGATCCTTTATAACGAGATGCAAAATTAGTCCCCAAAGCAGGCAGCAGGGACCAGGGCAGATGCAGAATATAGAGCAGGGGTAGTATGGCCCATTGGTGCCCTGGTCCTGACAAATACTTACCATGACAGCCCTGTGTGTTACAAGCGCAAATGGGATTCTCATCAAGCCCTCCACAGTGTCCCTCAGTACAGCCCACATCAGGCTGGGGCTACAGTACCTGAACACCAGCCCTGAATCGGCAGAGTGCCGGGCTGGGAGTGGCAAGGAAATCAACCAAATCCCCCACTTGGTTAGCCTTGGGATCTGGTTCAGCCCCTCCCCACTTTGTTCCCTGGATCGCCACTCCAGGGGACGCCTAGAAGACTCTCTGCTGCCTGCTCTCTCCCCCAGAAATATACCACCCCATAACCTTCCCTTAAGTTCTCTCTCTCTCAATGACCCTCCATCTCTGGGGTTTCCCTTGGTCTCTTCCCTCCTCAGAGACCTAGTGTCCCTGGAGCGGAGTGCATGTTTTCCTAGGGCCTAGTGATGGGTTAATGTTGCCCTGAAGAGGTGCATTGCATAATGAATACACTTGCGGGGGGGCTTCATATCCCACTTGACAAGATCACTTCTGGCATAACAAGGTTCAGCTCCTGGGATGTAAAAGATTGAGAACACACAAAGGCCACGTGCTACGGTGTTGTTTTTTTCCTTTTCTTCCAACACTCTAATCTGGGAACAAATGCATTTTCTGTGCCCAGTGCCAATCAATAAATAATGAAGTCCATTCAAAAATAGTTAGTGCAACTTTTCTCCATGTTGCCATTCAAACACACTGGAGGCAGCAGAAAATGTGGGGGCTTGAATCAATGATATACCTGGGCAAAAGAAGCGTGAAATGCTGGTGGTCTGGAGGGGGAGAGGCGATAGGAGGAAAGGGGATTCTGTGTGAGAATGAGAGGCAGCCAGCTAGGGAATGGCATACGAAGTGCTGTAATAGGGTAGCTCCAATAAGTCTAAGGGAGCCCTGTTTGTCCCGGCTGCCTGAGCAGCTATGGATGTTAACGGCAGGCTCTGGAGCTTGCCCCATTGGGGGTAGGAAGCCTTCTGACTAAGTCAAAGATAGGGTGGCCAGACCTCCCCTTTAAAAGGGAACGCTTATGAAAAATACATGTTTCAGGGTTGCAGTGGTTCCAGTGCAGCCCTGCACTATGTATTTTTCATAAGCATCCTCTTTGAAAGGGAAGAAATGGCCACCCTAGTCAAGGAGCATGCCCAGTTGAACTGCCAGACTGCTCAGGCCTGCTCAGTAGGTAGGGCAGACTGAACATGCCCAAGCCCTTTATAGGGGCTGAGCTCAGTCCCGATAGTGTGGCCATAGGAGCTCTCTCCCTAATGGAGCAGGACACCTGCCTGAAGCCCGGTGGTTGTCAGGGGGATGGGTGACCACCCTCCAGAGGAGCTATGGGAAGGAAGCTTTTCCCAAGGTAGGATCTGTCCAACTTCGGCCACATTTTGAACTCTATGAGCTATAAGTGACCCAGAGGTGTCCTGAACTGAGAGGGGCATTAGCCCAATATAGACTCTTGCATATAGACTGGTGGTGTAGGCTTGGTTGGAGACCAAGGATGGGGACCCCACTATGGTGAGGCTCTGTAATAAAGGACTTACCTTGGCAGGATTAGCACCTGCTGGTGGGTTGGTGCATGGCTAGGGGGTTCTGGTGATTCCCCAGATGACACCCCAGTGCCCTAGTGAGGCCCTTGGAAGACCCCCTGCCACAAGTGCCATACTGGGTTGGACCAGTGGTCCACGTAGCCCATCATCCTGTCTCTGACAGTAGTCAGCTCTGGTAGCTCAATAGAAGTGCATGTATAGGTCATGGTGGTGTGACCCATCAGCTGTTAACCACTCTCAACTACTGGTAGCCTATTTCTGTTTGAAGCTAGTTATGCTGCTGGTTTTCACAACCTCCTCTGGCAATGTGTTCCACAGCTGCATTGGGTGATTTCAGATGTTACGTTTTCAGGATTCACCACAGTCAACCTCAGTCAAACGCGGGTGGTGGTGAAAGAGCCGTGCACGTCTGTTTGCTCACATCCAGATGTTCACCACAGTCAAATGCGGCCCGGGGCGAATCTAACCACGCTTCATGAGGAGGGCCAGAAGTGTGGTGAATATTCACCACAGCAGGGGCGAATGAAATGTAGCTTCTGAAGGGAAACCCCCGGTTGTGGTGACTGGAAATGAACACGGGCCGCTGTGACGGCATGCAGCGTCATTGCTAGGCAACCTACAACAAGCGGAACACAGAGGGAGATTTAAAGGGCAGGAAGCAGCAGGTGAACGTGGTGGTGTAGGAGATGGAGAGGAGGGTGGTGGAAACGGAGCGGAGGATGGAGAGAGGGCGAGGAGGAGGAGGCGCAGCAGCAGCAGCAGCAACTGCAAGAGCAGGAGGGTGAACCCAGACCAGTGGGGGAAACCCAGCAGCCTGCGGGGCTTCCCAGTAAGAGGGTAAGGGGCGCATCAGGGGACGGGTGGGCCGGAGAGGGGGACAGGAGGGGCACACGAGGAAGGGAAAACAGTCAACAGGATCATAACCAGCAGCCCCCACGGTACCCCCACACAGACCAGTAAGAGGGCATGTGCCCAGGAAGACCCAGAGGCCAGAACGAACCAGGGGCCGGCAGAGGCGGGTGCTCAGGAGGAGGAGGAAGGGGTAGCGGTGGGGCCAGCACCCCGGCGCCGATACCAAAGGGGGGGTCAGTGAGGGCTCCAGGAGACCCATGATCTCATTGCTATCTGGGCGACACCGGAAATGCAGGCAGAGTTGGCTGTCAATGCCAGAAATGAGCAGATGTTCGCCCAGATAGCCACTGAGATTGGGGAGGCAGGATACGACCACATGCCCACACAGTGCCGGACAAAGATCAAGGAGCTCAAAATGGGCTTCAAAGACATAATGGACAATAACCAGCGCTCGGGGCGGGCGACACGTGCCTCCCCCTTCATGGATGCGCTAAGCCTGGTGCTCCACCGAAAGGGCTCCATAATTGCCCTGCACCCAGTAGGTGGGGGCGCCCGGGAGGGGTGGCCCACCCAGGATGACCCCTCCCTTACAGCCGTAGGTACAGACACAGACCCAGCCGCCGGTCACATACAGCAGGGACGAGATGCCCAGCACCTCCGGCACATGCCCCCGATGCACCCCCACCCCACATCGGGGGGGGGTCCACACATGCTCCCGAGGACACAGATGAGGTGGAAGGGGAGGAAGAGACGGTCTACCTGACCCTCGCGCCCTGCAGACCGGGGGACTGGGTGGACACCAGCCCCAGCGACCGTCCGGTGTCGGAGGGGACAGAAACCGAGGGAGCAGGTAAGGGCAGCACAGATCATTCGCTCAGAGCACCTAGACAGGAGGGGGGCGGGGCACGACTGTTCCGCACCCTTGTGACTGATCTCTACCCCTCTCCACAGAGCCACCATGAGCACGGGAGGGCAGAGGCTGCAGGCCACCCGTACCACCAGCCCAACGAATGAGGGAGCACCAGGCGCGGATGTGCAGGCGGAGAGAGGACCTCGCTCAGGAGCTCGTCCATACCAGCACCCAGCAGACAGAGGAGGTGCTGGCAGCCGTGAACCGGCTGGAGGAGGGAACAATGAGGGCACTCCAACAGGTGGAGGGGAGGGACAGGGTGCTGGTAGCCAAAATGAGAAAAGACAGGCAGCTGCTGCGCAGAGACATGAATAGGCAGGTGGAGGCACTCCAGGCCCACTCGGACCGGCAGGACTGCCGGTCTGAGAAGCTGTCCACAAAGATGGACCGCTCGATGGAGCAGGGCACATCCCTCCTCCTGCAAGCTGGGGCCTTGAGTGCCTTCATTCTGGCAGCAGCCCTGCCGGGGGCCATCCCAACACTCGGACATCTGCCCCCCAACCCCCACCTGTCACCCAGTTCAGCCTGGCAACGCCGCAACACCCTCCTCCACCACAGCACCAGGGACCGCGGGTCCGGGGACCCATTCCACCACAGCACGGCCACCAGCACACGGACAGCCTGGGGCACAGAAGGCTAGCGCGAACACGGGGGGGGGGCAGAGGGGTTCCAGGGGCGCAGTTCCGGTGGCCGGTGCTGAAACACCGGCCCATCCGCCTGGTAGCACATCTCCCTCCACATCCGACAAGGGGGGATCGGTTGCCGCAGTGAGCTCTGTAGGCAGGGGGAGGGTCAGGCCAAGGGGCTCCAGGGGACGTGGCTGGGCCCGGGGCAGGGCAGCCTAGGTGACTGTTGCCGTAGGGGACCCTCCATCCCACAGGGGGTGGGGGTGCGGGGGTTGTGGTGGGGTCGTGTGTTTGGTGGGTGGGTGGGGGTGGAGGGGGGATGAGGGGAGAGGGGGCATGGGAGGGGTACCGGGGTGTGTGTGTTGGGGGGGTTATTGGGGATGGTGGGTACACGGGCACACGGGTGTTAGGGATATGTATGTGGTTATGGGGGAGCACATTAATAAATATGGAGCACAACTGTTTAGTGTCCTTTGCTTTATTCAATGCAGGGGGATGAGGGGAGAGGGGGCATGGGAGGGGTACCGGGGTGTGTGTGTTGGGGGGGTTATTGGGGATGGTGGGTACACGGGCACACGGGTGTTAGGGATATGTATGTGGTTATGGGGGAGCACATTAATAAATATGGAGCACAACTGTTTAGTGTCCTTTGCTTTATTCAAAGCAGGCAGGGTGCCACAGCATCAGCTGTGTGGCTGCATGCACTGTGCGGTTGACGGGACTGGGGTCCAAGGCGACGAGGACACCAGGGGCAGGCCAGGTGCTTTGAGTGATGTGCCAGCGCTGACCCGAGGCTCTGCTCACAGCGGTAATTGCGGGGGTTCGGTGCCAACAGCGAGGCATTTTGTGTTCCTGGTACTCTGGGTATCCATGTGCGTGCCCTTGATTGCGTGCCTATCTCATCTGACATGCGTGGGGCTGTCCGGCCTTGGATGCCAGCAGCTGTGCGCTGTCCACTCCCTTTGCCTCACTCCACAGTGGGCCCATTGTTCACTGGCTGCCGTTATCGGTTGGCCTTGACGGCCCCTGTCTGACTGTGCAGCCCCCCTGCCCCACATCCCATGTAGCCCCTACGGCTGCTGCGGCACAGACCCTCTGTGATCTGATCAATGGCAGCAGCATCTCAGCCAGGGGGCCCACTCGGCGGCTCTGTCCGGGCCTGGAGCGCCATGTGAGAGCATGGCCCTATGGAATCTGTGGCGTTCGCCCATCGTCCAGCACTGCCTTCGCTCCTTGCCCACCCAGTCGGATGCCTAGCGTTGCTTGAGTTACGGAATGCTTCGCTTCGGCTATGTTGTGACTGGTGATGAATGCTGCGTGCATTGTGAGGAGCTGGGGCTCATCCCCTTTCCTGAGGGATGCCTACTGTCCACACTGGGGGGGGCCTTGCAGCGTGGAGTCCCACCGAGACAGCCTCTGCCCTGTGCATGTGTACCTTCCTGGGATATGCGACCTGCCTGGATGAGGGTGGCCCAGCTGTGACCGTGTCCTACTTCATCAGCGTACAGGGTGCGCGTGGGTACCCACGCTCCTGCGGGGCTGCCTACTACCGTCTGCTGGAGCTGTCCCACCTGCCCTGGCCTCCAGCTGCTGATTATGGCATGCCTCCCCCCTTTGGCCCAGATCTGGCGGCCCTATCGGAGGTTTGCAGCCGCTCTGATGTGCAACTTGGAATGAGCTGTGCAGATCCCTTCGAGTCCTTCTACCTGAACTGCTTCTACATGGCCGCCTGGGGCTTCTGCTGGGGTCTGTGGCAATGGCCCCGCTATGTGCACCTGTTGACTTTACAGCCACCAGCATCCGATGGTAGCCCCAGCAGCAGTGTGTAGTGAGCGACGGTCCCTTCTGGCTGCCGTGGGCATCCTCTGCGCTTGCCTTCTGCATGGGGCCTGAGTACTGTGTCACCTTGTGGACTGCTGGACCCCCACTGACCCGGCTCTGCTTTCACCCTCACCCCTTGGCTTTGCGTCCTCCGCTCCGGGACCCTTTGAGTAGCATCCTGTGGACTGGTCGCTGGGAGCCCCACGTCTCCGGGATCGGCCTCCCCCATCCTGGCTCCCAGCACTTCAGCACCTGGACCTGTTTGACATGGCCTGGGGGGATGGGGATGCTCTCTCGCCTTGGTGGTCCCCAATCCTCTCTCGCCCCGGGGCTGTATGCTTTATTGCTGGCCCATTGTGCCTTGTGAACCCAATAAATGCCTGCTGTGCTTCACTGTGCCTGTGCTGCCTCCTTGCTGTTGTGACTAGCTGGGTCCCCCTTCCACTTGCCTTGTACCACAGCCCTCTTTCCCCCTGGTGATGGTCTGACCATGCCATCCCCCCCCCCTCCCATGTGTCCTGGTGGTCAGGGGTTTCCTACGTGCCTCTGGTATGTGCCTCTCTCCACCCCCCTTGCTCCGCTCCCCTTTGTCTTGTGGATGTGCAGCCTCGTGTGTGTGAGTGCACTTCCGATTTCGATGTGCACGCTCCTTCTGTGCGGTCGCTATATGGAAGCGCTACTCTCGCAGTTTCACCCTCCGGCCCCTCCCTTCGTGTTTCCCTTCTCTGGGCGGGGCCCTCCTCCGTCTTCGTTTGCCCTCAGTTGGCCATGTTTGAGTTTGTGTGACCCCGTTGCATTGTGGGGCTCTCACTGCGGGTCTCGCCACCACGTCACTTCTGTTTGGTTACCCCAGGCCATGGTCTCTCCGGGTCACCCCGGGTGGTGGTGCCGCCCCTGTGACATCTGTTGGGGCCGTGCGGCTCACCACGGCCCGCAGTGACTCAATTGACACTGGGGTGGGATTCACTGTGGTGAATCTCACCACTTCACATCTGAAATCACCGATTGTCTGTCGTGTGGAAAAAGTACTTCCTTTTGTTTGTTTTAAATCTGCTGCCATTTAACTTCAGAGAGTGTCCCCTGTTCTGTTATTGTGAGAAAGAGCAAACAGTTCCGTTTACTTACTGCATGCCACTCATTATTTTTAAAACTTCTGTCATATCCCCCCTTAATTGCCTCTTCTCCAAGCTAAATATCCCCAAGCTGTTGAGTCTCTCCTTGTACAGTATCCCTGCATGTTCTGAGCATGTATAGTGAGACACTAGATGTTCATTGACTCCTTCCTTCTAAAGTAGCCCCTTAAAAGACCAGCAAAAGCAGTTGCTCTTCTGCTAAAAGTTTCAAAAATTGGAGAATCAGACCTCTAGGGGCTTGTTTTCATGGTCACTTTTGGGAGACAAGTACCTCCCAACCCGCAATAACCTCCCCTGTGTACCCATGAGTGGGGTGGGGGATTAAAGTGATGATACTACTTTTACACCTGCAAAAGAAGTAGGATTAAAGTGGGGAGGGAGGCTCCTACTCTGGGGAGATTGCACTGGAAGGAGGTAACCCCCCTGCCCTTGTCTGAATTGTCTCTGATCGTAGAAATCCTCAGCACTTCCTGCTTTTGTGCTTCCCTGACAACATCTCCGCCTTGCTGATTGCTTGCTGTTCTAGGCCCTCCTACCAGAACTTCCCTGCAAGTTCCAAATAGGGAGATTAGGGGAAGAAAAGAGCCATTTGACCCCTGGTTTCCCCTGCTCATGTAAGCAGAGCTTGAGGGAGGTAGTTACTTCAGAATATAGACCTGAATGTCCCTTCTCAGTCCCCCATTTTTACACCTATTCTGTCAGCAGCCATTATTAGCTGAAGAATCATACAATCACAAGGCACATCCAGAGGCCACCTAGTCCCACGTCACCTACACGATGCTGCAGGATTAATTAAACCTAAACCATTCTTGACAGTTTATCCAGCCTGTGCATGCGTGTGTTGTTTTTAATATCCCGTGCAGCAGTTTCCTTGGCCTTCCTTGGAAATTTGTTCCACTGCACAAACGCTGTTTCAGACAGAATGTTTTCCCTAATATTAGTGTATTCAATTAAAAAAAATCATATTTAATTTAAGCCCAGTCTTCTCGTGTAAAGCAAGGCCACTCACTCACAAGCTACAGCGTTGACTTCAAAAGAAACTCACTTTCCAGTCAAATCTTTGCTGAAGGAATGCACCCTAACTATATTGTTTTAATTGTTTTAAATGTTAAATTGTATCCCGGGGCCCTGTTTAAATACTTAAATTGTATTGTGATGTATTTTAAAATTGTTTTTATATCTGTTTTATATATATATATATATTTATTATTGTTGGAAGCCGCCCCAAGCTGTTTGCAGGAGGAGCGGGGTATAAATTCAGAAATAAAATAAATAAAACTATATCCACTGTTGGTTCCCCTTAATGTAGTCTGGTCTCCCTCTTTACATTCCCCTTTCAAACTGATTTTATATTATTTTAATGTTTTATTATTGTAAAGTGCTCTGAGTGCCATTTACAGACAGGGGAGCGCTATAAAAATAAATCTTTTTATTATTTTCATTTTTATTTTCATTTTTATTTATTATTAATGTATCATTCTTTGTTTCTGGCTCCATTGAAAGGGTAGACATCCAATTACAAGTCACTTGCAGTCTCGGGACGCTATTAAATATGGCTGTAATTCCACTCAGCGAAGAAAACGGACTCCCTTCCCGAGGAAAGGAAATATAAATATAAAGATACTATATTAGATACAAACACCCCATACCAGAAATCTGTGCTCACTGCAGTGCTGTGGTGGAGAATATTAATGCAAGAAACTTAGTTATAGTTTTCATAGTAAGTTCCCTACCTTGTGCATTTGCATGGAGCCATAAATTTAACAGTGTGTGTTTAACATATATACTAATAAGTACAGGCATACCATTAAATTTGTGTCTTAATGCACAGTACAATGGGGACAAGACAGACAACTGGATTTCTTTTATTAAAAATTCGCACCAGCATTACACATTGATTTGACAGCAACTGTAACTTCCACCCTTGTGCATATGTATTGAGGCATGAATTCCGACAGCAAATGGTGTAGTTATTACTGTGTGTATGTACGTATGCATGCCCTGTCTAAAGTTATGCTCTAATATAAATGCATATGTTATGTGGAAAAGTCTGAGACTATGCAAACCACATGCTAACCTTTCTGATTTTGGGGAGTTTAAAGAGACATTGTCATATAAGAAAAGTCCCAATTTTTGGCCTTGAATTTAAAAAGAGAGAGAGTGGTGATGGTGGAAACAAGGGTGTAGAGAAGGCGTTATTGTCATTAATGAGCAATTGGGCCTACGTCTCAGTTTTTTCATTCCTTGGGGCAGATGTGAGGGCATAAGTGGAATTAAGCCACCCCTGTGCTTCTCCCCTTTTGGGACCATAAAGGGGCCTGCTCAGATCATGGTGCAAGTTATAATTATAATTAAAACCCTACCTCTTCCATCAGGCCTTCCCTTTCTCCTCATCCCCGTAGATTCTTTCTTTGTGATTGTATCAAAATGGATATACAAAGATAAATAATAAAAATATCAAATGGAGGAGCAAAATGCCCAGACTGTGCTGAGGTGATACTAGGAGTCAGTTGCCAAGGTGTTTCAAACACTCTTCGTCAGGACTTCAGTCTTTGAACCTCAACATAGCACTAAAGGTAAACTAGAGGTAAATCATGGCCAGGAAAAGAACAGAAAAGCTGTAATTAGGAAAGCTACGTAAGGTTCCATGTTTATGGCAAAAAAAAAAAAACATACTGAAAGGTAATTAAGCTTCTTACTGGAAACTTGATGTCCACAATTCTTATCACTTTTAGTGAGAAGAGTCCAAAAATTGCATCTAATTTTTTTTTTTTTTTGGGTGTGTATTATTAACTCTTTCTGTGTAAGTCAAATGGCAGTGGCAGCAAAAAGGATTAAAAACACAAAACTTACTCGTACGCCAAATGGTGTTCAACGGAGGAAGGCAGCACAGGAATATCCAAAGATCTCCCACTCTTTCTTGAAAAAAATAGCATGCTACAGGCACCACACTGGCCCAGTCAGGCCCAAGTAGGCTGAACTGGGCCCAGTCAGGCCCAAGCAGACTGAACTGGGTCAGAGTGAAGATATTTGTTAACACCGAAAGAGTTGTTACCAAACTGAAAGTTGTCTGTGAAGGAAGGGTAGGTTTGTCTCCAAGTTTTCAGCAGTGGTAAATTCTTTTCAAAGAAACATTGACTGAAAAACGTCTTGAAAAAGTGCAAAATTCTTTACTAGACAAAAACGTATAGTCAATGTGTCTTTGAAAAGAACTTGCCACTGCTAAAAACTTGGAGACAAACCTACCCTTCCTTCACAGACAACTTTCAGTTTGGTAGCAACTCTTTCGGTGTTAACAAACATCACGCTGGCCTGGTTCGGCCTACTTGGGCCTGACTGGGCTGCCATGATGCCTGTACATTTATTCTGGGCCTGCCAGGTGTGGGCCCGGACCAAACCTCATAGCGGGGTCTGGACTGTGGGCCCAGATCAAAGCAGGCCCACAATCTGGGCCCAGCAGTCTCCCAGCTGAGCTAAAGCAGGTGGAACCGGGCAGGAACATTTGTTCCCAGCCCAGGCTCCGTCTGGTGTGGGGGTTGCTATGGTGCCCAGGCATGGCTGTCTGTAATAGGCAGCCATGGCTGCCCATCATGTTGAGGAGTGAGGGGAATGGCAGCAGTTTGGGGGGGTGGCCGGGTGGCTGTACATCACTCCCTGCCCGGGGGAGGCCATGGGAACGTATGTTCCCACAGCTGGACATCACCCGACTGGGAGACGTTCTCCCCCAAGTGGGACAGACATCCTTGTGATGTCTGTTAACACCCATTATATAATAAGAAGCACAATTGAAACAAATGCGTGTCGCCTATAATTGAACTGAGATGGTAATTGACAAGAACCCTCAAAAAGGTCTATCACGGTGGGAAAACCACCAAGGAAAAGGAACAGAAAAAGTATGCAATACCATTTATCATGATCCAATATGTTATTCACATAAATTAATCAAAATAGTCCCAAAGATGGTTGAATATAAACAAACTAATTGGTATCAATGAAAAGTGTAAATGGAGATACACAATCAATTGCAGTGGTTCACACTGATTAGAGCCATTCCCTTTCCTTGAAAGGCTTGTTCCCCAATCAAAGTTGCTCCAATGGTCATTGATGGCTATATTGCATAAGAACAAACCTCTCTAAACACAGACCAATACACTGGCCATTCTAAAACCTACAAACAAACTAGCTTTGAACAATGTAAAGTGCACATATCCTATTAGGGAATGTTATAAATTAATTAATTAATTAATTAATTAATTATATAGTGGCATGGCACTCGGAGTGCTTCACATAAAACTAATTAACACAACTTTGAATCTTTAAAACAACCCTGGGTGGTAGGTTAGGCTGAGAGAATATTGTGACTGGCCCATTTGTACAGATTTCCTTTAACAAATCTCAAAATGATCTCAGGTTGATCATTGCTGCCATTTTTCTATGTTGACAGTCAAATGGAGCCAGGGATCGCCTTACCACAGGGTGACTCAAGGCGACTGCCCCAAGTTCCACTATTTTCTCTACTTCTGGGGCCCATTTTCACCAGGACAGGGTGTGGGGCCTACTCCCTCCCAGCAGAACCTTGGACACAACCACCTCTAGGACCCCATGGAGAGTGCCCCCAAGGGGAAGGAGCCAAGGAAGAAGGAGTGGGGCCACCAGGGGCCCTGCATTTTACCTTTGCCCTGGGCCCCAAAAATTCTATTGCCGGCCCTGAATGGAGCAGTAGATATTGGCAGAGGAAAGTATATAGGCTCAGATGCCCACAATAGCCTGGGAGTTACTGCTATGGATCAGCAAAATAGCTGGATATGCAGTATAGCATAACATTTATTATTTATTTATATATATAGCACCATCCATGCACCTGGCATTTTACAACTGTTGACAATAGACAGGGTCTCTGCCCTGGTGGGCTTACAATCTAAGAAAGACGTGGGAGGGGAGATCAGGATTGGGGGCAACAGAGGGAGAGATGAGAATACATTCATGAAGGCGGGAGGCTGCAGGTACATGTGCTTAGCTTAGTTATAATCAGGGAAGGAAGGGGGACTAAAGAGATGAGGAGCTAGGGAAAACCTGATGGAAGAGGTAGGTTTTCAGGAGGGATTTGAAGGTTGGGAGGGCGGGAGAGGAGCAAATGTATTCTGGGAAGTAGTTCTAGGCATGGCGGCAGCAAGGTGTTAGGTGGGGTAGGGGATTAGGGGAAAGGTCCCACGGATACCTCCAAGCTTCTCTCACCACACTCTGACACTCTCGCCAGCCGCTGAACTCCACTCGAGTATTCTGGGAAAAATAACCCCTCAGGATATTGGGTGGCCTGTAATACTTCGTTAGAAGCAGGGCCCTTTCATCATTGGGGTGGAGGAACGCAACCTCAAGTGGAACCCCTTCTTTCAGGCTCCCTTGTATACGCCAATCACCCTGCTTGCACAGTGCTTCAGTCAGGGTAGGGGTTTGAGGGAGTGTGGTCATAGTGGGGGAAGACAGGGGGACAAGGACCAGGGAGTAAAGGGTAGGAAGGAACCTTCACACGCTACACAGGGGGGAGGGGGCCCAGACCGAGATTCAGGCAGGGAAGTGCACCCACGCACTCGCTCACACCACCCACCCAACACCTCGCTCGCACTCACCTCGCTCTCTCACTCTCGCCTCGACCTCACACACTCTCTCACAGTCACTCTCCTTTCTTTCCAAATCACTCCTCGCTCTGTCTCCTTCAAAAAGTCGCACGGGGCCAGTCTCACAGCGCTGCTGTTCTCCGGCAGCGCTGTGTTCTCTCTGCCTCCATTATGTAGGGCGGGCCCCGCCCCCGCGTTCCCGGAGCCGCGCTGAGAGTCGCGGCGCTGAAGCCATGCCCCCTAGGTCAGCTGGCGGCGTGGCTGTCAGCTGGCCCCGACTCCTCTTCCTCTGCGGGGCTTCCCTATCCTCGGGCTCTATGCCTCGCCTTTGTGTTGGGGCCCCCTGTGCTGTGCTGTCTTGGCCCCCCGAGGGGGCTTGCCCTAAACTCTGTGGGCCTCTTTGTTTCCGGCCCTTCCCTCGCCGTGCCCAACCTCTGCCCCCCGGTCCCCATCGCCTTACACAAGGGAGAATAGGTGAATATGCTTGAGGAGCAGCAGAGTCGTGAGCAAGCAAGGGTGGTGGAGGAAGAGCAGAGCTTTTGGACAGGAGCGTAGCAGGAGACTAGTGCAGAGAGATGGGGGTGGGGGGTGGGCAAGGCCATGGATAGCCTTGTAGGTAAAGACGAGAAGCTTGTGCTGGTCGTTCAGGCAGAGGGAGCCAGTGGAGAGAGGAGAGGAAGGGTTGCATGTGATCAAAGGGGCAGGTGAGGTGGATGATCTTGGCAGTAGAGTTTTAAATAGATGAGAGGACGGCAAGGCAAGAGTGGGGAAGACCAGTGAGCAGGGGGTTGCAATAATCAAGGCGAGAGAGAACCAGAACATGGACTAAGGTTTTAGCAGTGGAAACAGTGAGGAAAGGACAGATCTAAGCGATGTTGTGCAAGGAGGGACGACAGGACTTAGCAACAGATTCAATCTGAGGTTTAAAGAAGAGGGAGGAGTCAAAGATGAAGCCCAGACTATGTGCCCGAGGGATGGGCTGAATGGTGACCCTGTCAATAGAAACTGAGAAGGAAAAAGGAGAGGAAGGCTTTGGTGGGAAGACTAGGAGTTCATTTTTGGGCATATTAAATTTGAGTTGATGGCGAGACATCCAGGAAGAGATGTCAGAGAGGCAGGTCGCTTTCACACCTGCGTGAACGGGTCCTTAGAAGCTCAGGAGAGAGGATGTGCATGCAAATCAGGCATGTCTTTGATCAGGCGTGAATGCCCCAAGGTTCGTGCTTGAAGCTTTTATGTGTGTTCACAAAGACGACTGATCGAGCTGCAAAATCAATCTCTGTCAATTGCCTTTGTAAAAGCACATAAAAGCTTCAGTCACCCACCTCAGGGCATTCACACCTGATCAACAAGACGTCTGATTTGCATGTCCGTCCCCTCTCCTGAGCGTCTAAGGATTTGTTCAAGTAGGTGTGAAAGTTATTATTATTATTATTATTAGCAAGCATTTATATAGTGTCAGCAATGCAGTCCCTGCCCCAGGGCTTACAATCTGAGAGACGGGGCGGGGGGGGGGGACATGAAGGAAGGGG
>QEPC01004713.1:1048221-1080665 GCA_003113815.1 Sphenodon punctatus
GTTACATCAAGAATGATGGCTGGTTGGTCCATGTGGTGAGGATATGAGTACATAGACCTTAGGTAACAGATTGTACTGGATGGAGGGTATCAGCAGGAGTTAGGTGAGAGGAGCAAGAAGTTGGGGAGGGCAGAGCGGAAGTGCTTGCATTTTGTGAGATTATGAGATTGGATAGAGGGAGGGAGGGTGGGGTGGAGAGAGAGTTTAGTGTCATCAGTGTAGAGGTGATTTTGGAAGATGTGCAATTCAATGAGTTTGCCTAGGGACAGAGCGTAGAGGGAGAAAAGAAGGGGGCCAAGGATAGAGCCTTGGGGAACTCCAACTGAGAGGGGAAGTGACATGGAGGAGGTAGCAGCAAGAGAAACACTGAAGGAGCAGTTAGAGAGGTAGGAAGAGAACCAGTCAAGGACCGAGTCCCAGAAATCAAGGATGCGGAGTGGCTCGAGGAGGAGTGAATGGTCAACAGTGTCAAAGGCAGCAGAGACATCAAGCAGGACAAGAATGGAGTAGAGGCAATTGGATTTAGCTAAGAGAAAATCATTAGTAATGTTAGCGAGACCATTCGCGGTAGAGTGGAGAAAATGGAAGCCATATTGGAGAGGGTCAAGGGAAGAGTTGGCGGAGCAGAAGTAAAGACAGTGGATGTAGACATGCTTCAGGAGCTTGGAGGCAAAGGGAAGGGGAGAGATGGGCGGTAATTGGAGGGGTCAGAGGGGTCAAGGCAGGACTTCTTTAGGATAGGGGAGACAGTAGTATGTTTGAAAGCAGAGGGGAAGGAGTCAGAAGAGAGAGAGATTGACAAAGTGCAGCAGAGATGGTGAGACAGAGGGGGCAATAGAGGTCAGAAGGCAATGGGGTGAAGGGGACAGGTAGAGGGGTTGGATGAGGAGAACAAGGAGGTGATCTCATCAAGGGAAGTTAGTGGGAAGGAGGGAAGGAGGGATGTAGGGAGAGGAGACGGGGAGGCAAATGGGGATGGAGAGGAGTGAGAAGCAATATCCTGGCAAATTTTATCAGTCTTGTTAGTGAAAAATGAGGAGAGATCCCGAGCCTCAAGGGAAGAGGGGGTGGAGGGCAGGTGGGCTTGAGAAAGGAGTTGAAGGTAGAGAAGAGAGTGGGGGTTGCAAGAATGCAATTCAATGAGGGCGGCAAAGTAGTGCTGCTTCGCAAGGGAAATGGCAGAGCTGAAGGCAGAGAGGATGAATTTATAGTAGAGAAATTTATTTATTTTATTTATTTATTGAGATTTCTATCCTGCCTTTCCCTTAAAAAAGGCTCAGGGTGGCTTACAAAATAAAACATAAAAAATATATAAAAGACAAACATTAAAATACAAACATAATACCCAACCCCCTCACAACAGCCACCCAATACCACTTCCCCATTCCCCCCATCCATCCTCCCTCTAGGAATGGGCGAACAGAACGCGGTTCGGATGTTCGGTCGTTTGGTTCGAAACCCGAGTTCGGGTTCGATGGTTCGGTTCAGCTGAGTTCGGTTTGGCCGAACATTCAAAATTAATGAAATCGAAACCGAAATGAAATAGAAACCGAAACCAAATTTTCGGCCCTGGCAAAATGTTTTTTTGTGCCTCCGAACTCATTCGAACATGACCGAACTGTTCTGTCGTTCGAGAGTTCGGTTCGGACGTTGGGTTCGGACGTCCGAACCGCGTTCGCCCATCCCTACCTCCCTCACACCCCTACCCACCACAACCCTCCAACACTCCCCCAATTCAATCCCTGCAGAGACCTCGAGGGGACATGGGGAGTCAGGCAATCCCTCAAAAAATCAGCATGGTCATGAGATTTCTGCCAGAAGCACTCAGCAGCACAAGAGCAGGAACAGAGGTGGCAAATGGAGAGGGTGAAGCCACTGGGTTGGGGATTAATGGGGCAGGCTGGGTGGGAGATGAGGGAAGCCAAGGGAGTCAAGAGTGGAAGACAGAGAGGAATTGAAGGCATAGACATCAGAGCAAGAGTCAGAGCAAGTGGTGGAGGAGACTGATGAGAGAAGCGGGGAGAGACGCCAGAGTCCGGGGGTTAATGAAAATCACGAAATGTGTGAGACGTAGGGCTAGAGGATGATGAATTCTTTACCATGACAAACCTTCCTAAAAAGAAATCCCTGGTTTTAATGATCCCAGCAGCAAGAAACAATGGGTAATAACATATGTGATGTTGGCCCAGTAGGCCCGGTTCAGTCCAACTGGGTCAGCACCACAGTGGGCCATCTGTTTGCGGCTCACCAGATATGGGCCCGGTTCCTACCCTTGTTGGGCAGGAAATGTGGGTCCAGTACAAGCCAGAGCCAGAGGCCTTTCCCGCCTCCCTCTCGGCCGGGGCTGAGAGGGCAAGCTGGGTGGGAACGTGTGTTCTTGGCCTGGCTCCTTGCCATGGTGGTGGGTCATGGTTGCCTGTAATAGGCAGCCATGGTTTTCCATCATGGCCAGGGAGGGGGACGGGGTGACATCAAGGACATGGTCGAGCAGCTGCACATCACTCCCCACCATTTCTCCCCAGCCAGGGGAGGCCGCGGGAACATTCGTTCCAGTGGCTGGAGCGAACCCAGTCGGGGGAAGCCCTCTCCTCCACAGGGTGGGGCAGATGACCCTCTGGGACATCAGTTAACACCTAATGTGTTCAATTTCTATAGCACTTTCTGTGCTCAATGTTTCAAAGAAGAAATAAATTGTTCATGACTCAATGAAGGTCCAATTCTTGAGTGTTCAACTGGACTCCAGCAAAGACCACCGATACCTGGACTGTCGGGGTGAAAATTGGATGGGTGGTACTGGCAACACTTTCAGTGCCGTTGATACCAGGTAATACCTCAGAGTTTATTGAACGACTTTCTTATTAAGGCATTTGAATCTGCAAAATTTGTGCATTAGAGTTCCCTGTGATCTCAGCTGGAGCTTTGTTTGGGCAAGGACTGCAACACTGTGCCTCAATAGAAACTAGGCCTCATCTTTCAGTGGCCATTGAAGGCAATAATCAGTTCCTGACCATTGCTATCAGTGTTACCCTGTGTATGCCCTCTCCAGGTTGTCCCAAGGGAGAGTGTAGTTGCTGTGTTGAGTCAAAATGTATGAGACAAATAGTTCAGATGATATCCTTTATTGGACCAGCTATTGTTGGTGACAATATGGAGGTCTCCCTGGACAGAATTGTTTCATTTTCGGAACTGTTGACCTAAGAAGTTGATATCACCAAGACCGGTCCTGCCTTTGGGGGGCCCCCACATTTAACCAGTTTTTAAAAAAAATTTTTTTAATTTGATTTTATTTTTTGGGGGGGCGGGGGCAGCAGTCCAGTGGGGCTTCTGCGAGGTCTGCCTACCGCTCTGTCTGGCTGGCCTATGTGGCCGCGGCCTGTTTTTTTTTTTGGAGGGGGGCATGGCCACAGGGCCCCGGTGCCACCACCCACCCACGCTGCTGGCTCCTCCTCCCACACGTCCCCCCCTCCCTTCCCTCACAGGAAGTTGTTTTATACAACTTCCTGGCGGGCTGGCACAGGGAGTGAGTGTGCGGAGTAGCACTTGTGGCAGTGGAGTCAGCGGCGGTGCGGCAGATCCAGATCGGAGGCAGGAGGCAGCAGCACAGGCAGGCAGCATCGGTGGAGAAGTTGGGACCGGAGCGTGGTGAGCAGGCCTGGCGCGGGGCCCAGACCTGTAGCAGATGAGGTAAGTGTGGCGTGCCCTGCCCTTCCCCTTACAGGTGGAAGGGACACTCCCCTACACCCATCCATTTTTCGGAAGGGGGCCCTTTCCAAAAAATAGATGGGTGGAGGGGAGTGCCCCCTCTGCCTGTCACCGAGCCCAGGCCCGGGGAGCACCCCCTAAGCCAGGGAGCACCCTTATGCCCGCCAGTGGCTTTGCCACCAGCAGCAGGAGGGGCCCCCACATTTCTCCCCCACCCTGGGCCCCGCCATCCCTAAGGCCGGCCTTGGATATCACTGCAAAATAACATCACTCGTGTACCGTAAGAAGTGCCACACTGGGTCAGACCAATGGTCCATTGAGCCCAGCATCCTGTTTGTGACTGTGGCCACTCTTGGTCGCTCTGGAGAAATACCCAACAGGACATAGAGGTTACATTCCCCTATATACTTGGCTAATACCCATTTATGGCCCTATCCTCCAAGATTTATTCAATCCTTATTTGAACTCAGCTACACTACTGCCCTTCACAACATCCTCTGGCAACAAATTCTACAAGTTTATTGTACATTTAGTGAAAAAGTACTTTTCCTATTTGTTTTATATCTGTTGCCAGTTAGATTCATGGAGGGTCCCCTAATTCTAGTATTATATGAGAGGGTAAATAAAATGTCCCTGTTTACTTATTCCACTCAACTCATGGTTTTATAAACTTCTATGATATTCCCTCTCAATCATCTCTTCTCTATGCTGAAGAGCCCTATCCTATTGAGCCTCTCTTCGTACAGAAGCTGCTCCATACCCTTGATCATTTTTGTTGTCCTTCTCTTTACTTTGTTTAGTTCTATTATATCTTTTTGAAATGGGATGACCAGAACTACACACAATATTTAAGGTATGGTTACACAATAGAGTTACATAGAGGCCTTATGATATTTTCCGTTGTTCTCTTTCTCATTGCAAATCATTCCTAATATTCTGTTTATCTTTTTGACCGCTGCTGCACACTGAGCTGAGACTCCAATGGGCTTATAAAAGCTTAGCTTTCTTTGCAGTCAACAGAAGAAGAGCTTCTCTAATGGGCCCCACCATCTCATGAGTGTCCTAAAAATCAAAGGTTTCCCAAATCACCCTTTGCAAGATTCATGCCTTGCATAGACCCTTCCCTTGCAAGCTATTTCAAAGAGATTTCAAATTTTAAAAAGAGACTTACCATTTCATCCCAAGATTCTTTACAAATTATTTATACACAGGAATGGCTTTACTTGTCACCAGGATAACAGATCAATCTAGCGAGTCACCCAGGGTGAATAATTAATTCAGTGGATTTTTGCCACTCTTATTGTTCACAAATTGGCTGCAATTTTCTCTAGTCAAAATAGTTATGTGAATAATTTCTGATGATAATTTTTGGTCTGTGAATCTTTTGCGAGTAATTGACCGTGAGCATTCTGTGTTAATATACAGGCTGTTTTGATTGGACACTTTGGTCACATGGGTGATCTGATCGGATTAATGTATCTCCTTGAGTTTTCTGGGAAACATTTGTGTTGATTTACTTGGTTGAAAAGTAGGTATAGGGCCTCACCTTGAGTAGACCTAAGTTTTGACTGGACTATTGGGCATCTTCATCACTCCAAATACCAAATTCACAGTAAACGGATCTTGTACATGTTTATTTTTTGCTGTTAGCTTTTTTAAAAAAAATGTTTTTAAAATCTTTATTGTATTTGTTTTCCTAGGTTAAAGTCTTATGTCATATAAACACAAAAAAAGGAAACAGGAAACAGAACTGAACGCCCCCATATCCTCCCCCCCGCCTGCTTAAGTCATGTCAGTTGAAGAGTTTCTGTTTTTTAACGAGACTGTTCATTATCAGTAAAATTAAAAAAGGTAAGACCTCTCATCTGGTGTCAATTCTTTGCCTTCCATCACCTTTAGACAGGATAACCATACTGCAGCTAAATCTTCTTGCTTACCTTTCAGTTTTGCACTCATTTTCTCCATAGAAAAGAAGTACCACAGTTTGTTGAGCCACTCTCCTTCCATTGGGCCATCCAAGGATTTCCATGTTCTGGTGATGACTCCAATTGCTGAGAGTAAGAATACCTTACAAGAGTCCTGGTACCTTTTCATAAGTGGAGAGTCGGGGAACAGACCCAATAAGGCCACCTCTGGCTTGTAAGGAATGATGAAGCCTGTCATATTTTCCATCTGTTCCCAGACTCTCCTCCAAAATACCTGTATTTTATGGCACTCCCACCAACAATGGTAATAAATTCCCCTTTGTCTGCAGCCCCTCCAGCAGTGTCCCAAATTTCCTTTTTACTTATTTTTTTATCGATTTGGAGCTCTTTACTATCTTGTGGTTAATTTGACTTTTGTTCCTCTCGTTTCCAGTGATGAGGCACATACATTGATGTGTCTAACAATTTCTTGCTTCTTCTTATCAGTAAATTTGGTCCCTAAATCCTTCTCCCATTTTTCAATATATGTCACCTCTTTAGGGTACCACAGATTTTTTAGTTCATGATATATGCACGCAAGCCTCCCCCTATTAGTTACCGTTTCAAATAGAATTTTGTTCAATTATATATTTTTCTCTTTGAAAGTGTTCCATTTTGTCTGTTGTTGTGAATGCACTTTTGACTTGGAGGTATTGAAATACATCAACTTTCTCTTGCACTTTGGTTTCTAAATTTGAATGTGATATGAAAGCTTCCTCCTCAAAGAGTTGTTCTGCTCTAGGAATTTGTTTCCTTTTCAATTGTTGTCTTAACTCTTTGGTCGAGTTATTTCTTTTCAACACCACCAAAGTCTGTAGGTGGGTAAGGTGAGGCTTCCTTGCACATCCTTGAACTTTTTTGGACCTGCCTCCAGTTTTTTAGTGCCTCTCCTGCAAATGGATGATGGTTCCATAATTTATGTTTAATGGACTGCTCATCTAATAATATGTTTCTGAAATTTTCTATTTCTAGGCTGACTTTTTCCTGATTCACGCATCGAACTTGTTTGAAATCATCCCTTGAGGGCACTAAGAGATGCTGCTTTTTGGTACAATCTAATATCAAGTAGGTTTAACTCTCCCTTTTCTTTTATTCTCATCAAAGTATTCTTTTTGATTCTCGACTTGGTGCCACTCCATATAGGCCTTTAATACACGGACGGGGGTGGGTGGTGTTTTGACATGGCGAGTGGAGGTGTGTGTGTGTCTGTTTACACGGGCACACACCCATTTTCACCCATCTGCACCCACAGAGCCTCCTCTCTCCGTGGGTGGAGGTGGGTGTGTGGCGGGAGTGCGCACGCACAAACACCCACCATCTGTGGCGTTTACACGGGTGCACATCCACCACACACCCATTCTCCCACCCACCACCGGCCGTGTACACAGATTGCCCCCCCCCACCGTTTGGTGTTCGGATGGGTGTGCAGCGGGGGGAGGGGGGCATCCGTGTAAAAACAGCCATAATGGGTCATTTCAGACGTTACGCGCTCCCAGGACACCACAGTGGATTCCCAACCATGGCTAGCCCGACCTGTGGTTCCAACAGGCCCCAAACAGACATGATGGGAGTAGGACCATGGCAAGGAAACAGACAGCCAGGCCACAATCTGGGATAGTATAATAGATGTGACACCGATCACGGACCGTGGGAAGAACCCCCAGAAGCCACCAGGGTGTGGCGGGACACAGACATGGCTGACCGAGGGCAAAGGAAGCCAAAAGTGCCACAAGGCACCACCCATGCGAGGGAAACGGGAAGGGAGGGGGAGGAGGGAGGTGAGCGGCCAAGCCGCACACACAACAGGGAGAAGGAAGCCACGGACAAAACTGAACACAAACCACACACACGCTGGCGAGCATACACACAGACGAAAGGGAGCAAGGGGGAGGCACACAGGGGCACACAAGGGCGGATGGGGAACACCACACAGGGAAGCCCAAGAAACAGCAGCAAGGACATGGGGGGGGCAGGTCTGAGGCCAACAATGGGCAACAAAACAGGAGGCGGTTGGGGCTCGAACAGAGCTGGACACGGGAGCAGGCACCCAACATCCCAGGGACAGCACAGGGCACCCAACAGCAACACAGGCCGCTGAAGAGACGGGTCCACATGGTGACAGGGCAGGGTCACAGGGGACGAGCCACCAATCCGAGGAAGACAGTGGGGAGGGCAGAGGCAGGTCCCAACAGCAAGACAACTGGTCCTGGATGGTACTGCACAGCTGGCGAGGGAACTGAGCCCCAAGTCACGGACAGCTGATGGTGGCGCCCCTCCCAACACGGGGATGCCGGGTGGCGTGAGCAAGGGAACCCGTCACAAACAGTCACGGAGGCAGCACGGGGGTGGCAGTGGGGGCTGAGCACAGACACTGGCAGGGAGCCAGCCGAGCAAGGGGTGCAGAGGTCCACGGGGATCCCCAGTACAGGTGTTGGATAGCAGCTAACAGCTGACTGGGGGCGGGTCATGGAAACGAACTCCAAGGGTACAGATGGTATAGCGGTGGCACACAGATGGCCCCAGGGTGCAGGTGAACCGGCATGTCTGAACGGAAGGGGGGGAGCAGATGGAGGCAGGACAGCAGTGGGTCCACAATGGGAATGATATAGCAGCTCACAGAACGGAAGGACCAGGGAGGTGCAGGGAGCACACGGCAGAGGCGATAGTCAGGACACAGATGACCAAGGGGAGAACTACAGCCAGCTGCATGGGGTCCCAAAAGGGGGTGGGACGGGCTGACCCAACAGATGTACGTAGTGGGGCCACTGCAACATGTCCCGGCGATAGCCCACCCATGCCATGTGGTGGGCAATGAGATAGTAAGCCTCAAATGGATCAGGACTGGTGAGCCCAACCTGAACATTGACACGGGACCACACCTCAGACAGCGCTACCCCTCCCCTGTTCCCTCATGGGCACCCTCTGCTCCCCGCCTGCCAGCTCTGGCCACCGGTCCTCGGGGTCCCCTGGGAGCTGTGTGTATGGGTTGCGCCACTCACTGTTGGTCCCCCACCCTCTGCCGGCCTGTGGGTCGCTCCCCCGGCCCCCTCACTGTGCTCTGCCCCCTGCTGCTTCTGGTGCAGTCCCCCCTCTGCCTCTGCCTCTGTCTCCCACAGCTGTGGTATTGGTCCTGTGTGGGGCCGGCCGTGGGGCTGTGGCATCGGGGTGCCCTGCTCCTATGTCCCATCTGCCCCCCTCCTGGCCTCCGGTGGGCCCTGTCCCTTCTGCTTACCTTCCGCCACGTGTTCCGCCACTCCCGGGTCCATTCACCCTCCGTTGCCTCCGCCTCTCCCTCGGTCGCTCCTGCGGTAGGGAAGGGGGGTGGGTTGGTTGGTATGGTTCCCTGCCTGTTGTACCCCCCCTGCTCCCTCACTGGGTCTGTGCCGTCCCCTGTGCCGTCCCCGCCCTGTGCCTACCTCCTGTGTCCGTCTCTGAGCCTTCCATGGGCGGCTGCTCTATGGGGTTCTGCTCTGAGTGCTCCCCTCATGTCCACTGGCTCAGGGTGACCAGCATGTCGTCATCGTCGCCTGACCCCAAGTGCGGTACCGGGCTTCCTGTGCCTGACCATGATGGGGGCCTACTGGTCCCCGAGGTCCCGGGCTGTTCCTCTTGCAGTGTGGGTTCACCGGTGTCCATGGGTGCATCTGGTGTTGCCATGGAGGGTGGGGCATCCTCCCATGTCTGGCCCTGTGCCATGGCGCTCCCTACCAGCCGGGGACCATGATGGACCCCTTCATGTGGAGGATCCTGTCTAGGGCATCATAATAGGGTGCAGTCCACGCTGTATGACTGGACCACTGGTTGTTGTCCTTGATGTGTTTGTAACCCCTCTTGAGCTCCTTGGCCTTGGAGCGGCACTGTGCTGCTGACCTCTGGTATCCAGCATCCCCCATGTCCCTCACTATCTGATTGAGCACGTGCTCATTCTGCTTGTTTACGGTGAGCTCCAGCTGGTTTTCCAGGGACCCCTAGGTCCTGATGAAGTCCTGGGTCTCCTGGACTCCACACTATCCCCCTCGCTGGTACCTCCGTCTCTGTGCTGGCCCCTCCAGCTCCTGTACCGCCACTGCCTCCTCCTCCTCCAGTTCCTCCCTGATGGTGTCCTCTGGGGGTTCCGGGCCTCGGGCATGTTTCCTGGTCTTTTGGGTGGACATGGGGGGGTTGGATGCTGTGGTTGTGCCATTCCTGCCCCCGCCCTTCCACCCTCCCTCCGTGGCTGTCCCCTACTCTTGCACCCCTGACCGTCCCCCCAGCCGTCTCATTGGGGTCTCCTTACCCATTTTCTGGGGGTCTCTGTCACCTGTTCGGTATCCCCCCCCTCGGGTGGGTTACTCCAGCTCCTGCTGATGTTGCTCCGTGCGCTCCATCGCTCTCATGTCTCACCACCTCATTCCCCTGGTGTGCTGTACCCTTTAAATATCCCGCCCTGTTTCATTTGTTACCCATCACCTAGCAGGGACACTGTGTGCCGTTGCCATGGTGTGGGGTCGTTATGTGTGATTGCGCCTGGCGGTTGCCATTCAGACATTACTTTTGACCATTTCCGGTGGGGATTGCATTGTCCATGGTTCTGGACCTGCTCTCGTCCCGAGGTCAAGAACCGTGGTGGGCCTTGGCCCCTACCAGTGATTGGCTGTGGTGAACATATGGATGCCGCTGTACAGATGTTTACGGCTCATTGGCCATGCTGGGGGATTGACTGTGGTTCACTGTGGTTGACTGTGGGTAATTTCAGATGTGACAAGTCCAGAGGCCCGCTATGCTGAACCATGGACCGTGATCCATTTTGGATCCTAGTCAGGAATCAGTCTGACCGTCCTTCAGACGTGCCAGTCTGATTCCTACAGGGAATTGAGGAGGGGGCAGGACTGTGCGGCATGACGTGCGGCTGCACAGCCCTGCCCCCATGCTCCTGCGGCTTCCCGCCCTCCGTTACCTGCATCCCATTCCGGATTGTGGCCAATCCAACCACGGTTGGGGCCCGATCCCACCACGATCCTGGACCTCCGGGCGGCCGGAGGTCCAGAATCGTGGTCAATTTGATTCTCGCCAGGGGTTCACTGTGGTGAACATCTGGCGGGAAGCAAATATACATTACAGGACAAACGGCCACCACAGGTGATTCATTGTGGTTGACTGTGGTCTCGTAATGTCTAAAATTACCCTGTGATCTCATAACGTCTGAAATTTGCAGGTAGGTGGATTGGCAAAGACATGATCTTGTACAAAAGCTTGGAGAGAGCTATCATTTTGAAAAGATTGGGTTTTTCCAGCCAGCTGCTCACCAGATTTTTCCATGTTTTCAATTTGTTGCTAATTTTTTGAATTGTTAGGGGTAAATTTTCTTTATATAACTATAATAATAATAATGTTTTATTGCGGCCGAAGCCATAAATTCAAAAACCGATGACAAAGACATAACAATATATAATTATTTTAGATTTTTAGTTATCAGTACTCCCAAATACTTAATACTTCTTTCTTGGACTGTGAATGGTACTATGTGCCTAATTTGATTGCTTTGTTCTGTGTTTTTTCCATAGATAAATGCATTAGATTTTTCAAAATTTATTTTAAATCCAGAAACTGAACCAAAAGTGTCTATCAGTGTGGCTAGCTGTGGTACTGATCTGACTGGGTTTGCAATGTACAAAACCATGTCATCTGCATATAAAGAAATTTTATATTGTACTTTTCCCATTTTGGTTCCCTCTATAGAGTTTTCTTGTCTTATTGCACAGGCCAAAGTTTCTAACATTATGTCAAACAACAGAGGTGACAGGGGAGAGCCCTGTCTGGTGCCCCTGACAGCTGAAAGGATTTAGCTTGAGCTCATTTATGAGTAAATTTGATTGTGGCAAGCGATAGATAGCCTTTAGCCACTTCATAAAATTCCCCTTAAAGCCTATTTTGTCCATTGCCTTAAATAAAAACTTTGTTTCCACGCGGTCAAAAGCTTTTCCCGCATTCGCCGACACAATGACAACTGGCATTTTAGTTTTCTGTAAGTGGTGCATGAAATTCACTGTCTTACGAATATTGTCCGTGCCCAGTCTCCCTAGAATAAATCCCATCTAGTCAGGTTTTATTATTTCTCCAAAAATCACTGCTAGCCTGTTTGCCAGGCATTTGGCGACGATTTTATAATCTGTATTTAGTAGGGAAATCGACCCATAGTTTTTACATTCATTCTGGGGCCTGTTTGTTTAGGTATTAAAGTGATTGTGGACTGGCCCCATAGAAGGTGGGTGGAGGTTTTCCTTCTCGTAATATTTCATTGAAGGTCTTTCTTAAATATGGGGCCACAACTTCTGCAAATCCCTGAGTATTTTCAGACGTTACGAGATCATGCTCAACCACGGTGAATCCCCAAATGGTGATCATGATCCCGTAATGTCTGTTGGGGGGAACAGAAGTTCCCCCTCAGATGTTCACCCCCATGAATCACGGGGGGGGGGAATCGCATCCAACACGCAAACGGAGGTCCTAGCCGGACCATCTCCATTTCCGTGTTGAATGTGATTTCCCCCCCCATGATCAAGGGGACCGTACCATCTGGCCCTCTACCATGGCCCGGAATCAGCAGCGGGATTCCGGACCGCGGTCAATGCGGGCGGGCGCTGCAGCCGCATTGGCTGCGGCGCCCGCCCGTCTCCCAAGAGGGCAGGCGGCCTTGGGAGCGTGGTGGGACAGGGCCATGCAGCCGCACATTGTGCCACATGGCCCCGCCACCTGGATTCCCCACCGGGAGCGGCCAACATTTCTGTTGGCCGTTACATGTTGGCCCCAGTGGGGAATCATAAGGGTGTTTCTGTGGCGGGGCAAATTGAGCCCCGTTACGTCTGAAAATACCCCCTGATAGAACTCTGCTGGTATAACATCTGGGCCTGTAGCTTTATTAGCCACCAGACTTTTGATGACTTCAATTATTTCATCCAATTCTGCTGGGGCATTCAGAAAGCTATTATGATCATTATTTTTGGCAACTTATATTTACCTAAGAAGCTCGAAATACTGGTCTCATCTGAATTTGTTGATGTGTACAGTTCTTGGTAATACTGCAAAAATTGATCCTGTATCTGTGTGGTTGTGTTTAGTCTAGCTCCCATTTTATCTGTGATTTCTATTCTATGGTGACTTTTTTATTTACCTTTTTTACCAAACTTGCAAGGACTTTTCCGGTTTATTGTTCTGATCATAGTAGTAGCACCGCAACCTCTTTAATTGCTTGGTTGTTTTTTCTAATTCTTGACTGTGTACTCTCTCAGATTCTGTATTTCGTTTGAAAGCTCAGGAATGGGGTTCCTTTTAATTCTGCTTCCACAGTATGCAAATCCTCAAATAGTTCCCTTGTAGTCTCTCTCTGTTTTTTCAAAATAGCAGCTTTCAAGGCAATCATGTTCCCTCTCACGACCGCCTTAGCACCCTTCAATAATGTAAAATTAGAATCTACTGAAAGTTCATTAATTTTGAAATATTCCTTAAGTTTTTTTGTAATCTGTTCCTTATATGTCTTACTCTTACAGAGACTCCTGTCTATTTTCCATAAGGGCCTAACCTCTGCCTCTCTGTTCCACCACACTTCTGTCACAATGGCATTATGATCTGTTACTACTTGGGGTACTATGTGGCATTTTTTTTTCTCTTCCCAGATCTGTCTTCTGTATCAGAACATGATATAATTCGGTGTAAGTTCCATGTACTGGAGAATAATAAGTATACTCATGGGCTGACGTATTTATAAACCTCCATACATCTACAAAATCACTTAATAGGTTGCTTACTGCTTGTTGCCATGGTTTTAACAATGTAAGCTTTGAGTGAACTTTGCTTGTTAGGGGTGTATTAAAATCCCCTTGCCAGATTGTTACTCCCTTAATTTTATTTTCAATAAAGGGAATATATTTTTGAAAAAACTGAAATGTTCCCTCGTTGGGGGCATAAATATTTATTAAAGTTATACCCTGATCATCTAAGCTTCCTGTTATCATTAGGAATCTACCTTCTTTATCCTTCCATAGCTTTTGGAGGTTGAAATTTCTAGCTGCTGTCCTAATTATAACTCCTGCTTTCTTTGGCAGTGCGCAAGAAGCATACATTTCTCACATAGTATTATTCTTAAATCTAAACAAGTCTTTTTCTAGCAGATGTGATTCTTGAATAAAGAATATGGCACATTTTGTTTCCTTTATTAAATCTTTAATCCTTCTATGTTTAATTGGGGAGTTAAGGCCTTTTACATTGATGGTTAATAATTTTATCTTTTCCTTCATTTCAGGTCTCTGCACGTTCCCTTGGCTGCATGAACTGCATCCACCTGCCAGCTCTCTCTTCATGATCTATCACCTCAACTGTTGATCCCAGAGGTCTATTCTAGTACGCGATAAAAGATTTTTTGAATTTAACAGTCTCTGTGTTTGCAACTGCATGCTACTCAGTGCCCTTTATCGGAGCCTTGTCTTTTAGTTCTTTGCCTCTCATTTTTCTGCTTAAGATCTTGAATCTCTTTTAAATCAACCCTAAACATCATTTTAAACATGTAACAATAAACATAAACCTTTATCCGCCCTTTCCCCCAAACTGAGCTGTGGCTCCTTATCAGTTTCTTGTTCTTTTTCTTATCCATATATACTTTTTGCCTTTGTCTCCCTTGTAGCAGCCCTTTTAAACCCTATCCCAATCAGTAGGGTAGCTATTTCCAGTTTAAACTGGAAGATTTTTTAATATATTATTATATCCCACTCTATTATCCCAAAATAAAAAGGGAGGTATGGTTTTGATTGCCTTATTTTCAACACAATGATCATATTTTTATACTTCTATACTTATGCCTTGTAGTTAACTCTCTATTCATCTTTTATTTTTCCCCTTCAGGTAAGATGGAGGTATTCTATCTTAGTTCTCCATTTCATGCCTTGGACTTTGTCCTTGCAAAAAGACCTCCAGGTCTGCAGTATCGCTGAATAGCTTTCTCTTCCCCTTCCACAAAATGGACATCCTAGCTGGAAATTTGATCCTAGGGCTAAGCTCCCTTTCATTCAGCGTGGAAAAATATTTTGTCCATCTTCTTTTTTTCATGGTTTCTGCAGTTCTGATATTCAAGTACTTGTTTGTTATTTCGAGCCAATCTTAAGATCTTTTCTTGGAATTCCAAAAACTTTACTATGATGGTGCTCATTATCTTTTGGCCTTGGACAGGCTGTTCTGTGTGTCTTTTCAATCCTGGCTCTCCCCATGATGCGCGACTGCCTCAGGACCACCCAACCCGCTTTCAGCAGGCTGGGTTCCTTTACAATTCCACCGCCGCTTTGGAGGAGGAGGGGCCCCTGCTGATTGTCCTGCGTTCTGAGCCTGAACCATCTGTAGCGCGATGGCAATCATCTACGTGACGTCTTGCATGGTGTACCGGGGAGCGCTGTCTTGCTGCCCTTGGCCCCTTCTCGCCCCCGCCGTGGCAGGAACACATGCCTGGGGGCACTCCCCTTCACCCGAGGGGGAAGAGGCCCTAGTAACCCAGCCAGTCTGGTCCCTAGTGACCCAGCCAGTCTGGGCACTCTTGCCACCCCGAGCGGACTTAGCAGGCACCATGACGACCCTGCAACATGTACTGAGAAACAAAGAAGAGCCTCGTTTAATGGGCAAGAAGGTGAGTACGTTGTTGCATTGCCGCGCACGGGCCCTCAAGTGGTGCAAACCCGATCCCCTCCCCCCAGGGTGGGCAAGCAAAAACAACCTGAGGCGTGGTCGGCCCTGTTTGAAGCCTAAAAATCCCTTTCCCAGGGGGTTTATGCCACCCCCTCAAGCCTTGATCCCTCAACGTGGGGATTCCTCACCCCCAACAGCCCCTACCGGGGCCCTTAAAGTTAACTTGAACGCCTCTGAGTGGTGGCACCCTGCGTGGGGACTGCTCCCCCATCAGCCCTTACCCAGGCCTTCAAAGCCCCCCTCACCGGGTCCTTCAAAGCCCCCTACCAGGGCCCTCAAAGTACCGGGGGTTTTAAAGTTAACTGGGCACCGCCACTCTGCCCGGCGGTGGCGCTCCACGTGGGGATTTCCTCCCCTTCCAACAGCCCCTACTGGGGCCTTCAAGGTTAATCCCCCATGGGGATTCCCCCCATCAGCCCCTATCCAGGCCTCTCAATTCAAGCTGAGCGCCGTCACTCTGCTTGGCGGTGGCGGCGCTCCCCATGGGGATCCCCCCTCCCCCCAGCAATCCCTACTGGGGCCTTGGCAGTTAAACTGAGCACCGCTGCTCTGCATGGCAGTGGTGCTCCCCGCAGGGATTCCCCCCCATCAGCCCCTTCCGGGGCTTTTAAAGATTAACTGAGCGCCGCTGCTCTGCCTGGCAGCAGCGGCGCTCCACATGAAGATTCCCCATCAGCCCCTACCGGGGCCTTTCAATGTAATCTGAGCGCCGCCGCTCTGCCTGGCGGCGGCACTCCCACCGGGGATTTCCCCCCCCCACCAGCCCCTGCCTGGGCTTTAAATGATTAACTGAACACCACCGCTCTAACCAGCGACAGTGGCACTCCACGAGGGGATTCCTCCCCCCCCCCAATCAACCCCTACCAGGGCCTTTCAATTTCAATGGAGCCGCCGCTGCTCTGCCTGATGTCAGCGACTCCTCACAGAGGTTCCCCCACATCATAGCCTTTCCTTTAAAGTTTACCGAGTGCACGCTCCACGTAGGGATTCCCCCCCACCCCCCCGTGAGAGCAAACAACCCTACAGAGGTTTAAAAGTTAACTTAGAAAGTTAACTGAGGAGCCTGCCCGTGAGGGGTCAATGGAAGACTCACTCAGGTTCCACCGACCAGCAAAGCTCCAGCAAACCACCGCTTGCGAAAAACAGCTGAAGGAACCGCTGGGCAAAGTCTCTGCGAGCGGCCGCGGGATTGAAGAGAGGAAGAGGCACCTGGCTGCCGCAGGTAAATTTACCTATCTATGCCCCCAACCCCAGGCGCCCCTCCTCTCCTCCCTATTGGCCTACTGGTGCCGTCACTCAATAGGCAGGCAGGCGGGGAGGGCAAAGGAAACCTTTGGCCCATCCCCGCCCGGCACCCTGTTCGGGGGAGGGTGGGCACAAACTCACACACACACCCCGCTTAGGGTAAGGGTGTGTGTGTCCCTTCTGCTGGGAATAGTGTTTTAAGAACTTTCCACACCAGCTCTCTCACATCCCTTGTTTTTTATCCCTTGTCTCTCCCTTTGTCCCCTCTCCTTGTCTTCCCCCTCCGAGTCTATTAGATTGTAAGCCGTAGGCAGGGACCACATCTATCTCATTGTTCTGTAAAGCGCCAGGTACACAGCTGGCGCTATACAAATGCTTATAATAATAATAATAATAATAATAAATAATAATAAGCCTTCTTTCAGACCAACAAACTGTAGATTAGATCTGCAAGACCACTATAAAATAATTTATAGTGTCCTGCTGCATTTTTATCTGATCCTCATTGGAAAGCGAGTGATCTTCCAGGTTTGAGACATGGTTTTCAGCCATTTCTAGTCTTTTATCCAGTCCCTCTATTTTTTTATTTTAGCATCTGAGATTTTTTGCAGCTTTGATCATTTCAGCTAGGAGCTTATCCCTAGCTTGAGCAGCTTTTTGGAGATCCCTTTTGATCTCTATCAGAAGTGTCATTACCTGGCCTTCAGGCTCTTCCCGCCTTGCCATCTACATTTGGTTCGCTGTGTCGGTCATGTTTTCTTTGCCTTTCCGTGCTGTCAGGCCCCGCTGTGCCTTCAGCTGGCAAAATTGGTTGATGGCGTTCTGTCTCACCCTCTTACTGCTGCTTCTTCCTCTCTCCGGCATCAGGTAACCCACAATGTTTTGTTTTGGGGTGCACTTCTGTGTTTAATGGTGGGATTTTGGGGCTGCCCAAGCAGAGCACTTTATTATTATTATTATTATTAAACATTTATAAAGCGCCAGTAACAACCTGGCGCTGTACAGAACATACAATCAGCTGCGGTCCCTACCTGTGGCTTACAATCTAAAAGACAAGGAGGGGGAGACAAGGAGAGGGGACAGCGGGAGAGACATGGGAGAAGACAAACAAACATTCAGGCGGATGCGAAGTCTCAGGTGCGTGTACTTGGCTTGGTTACAAGGTGGTCGGTAGCAGCAGTCAGCAGAGGAGGGCTGACAGTAAGAGCAAGGGGAAAGACTAGAGGGCATTGGGAAAGGCAGCATGGAAAAGGTGGGTCTTGAGGAGGGATTTGAAGGAGCGGAGGGAGGAGGCGAGGCGGACGTCGGCAGGGAGGGAGTTCCAGGCATGCGGGGCAGCGAGGGAGAAGGGACGAAGGCGGTTGGGCGAGCAGGAGAAGCGAGGGAGAGCGAGGGAGGGGACAGCGGAAGAGCGGAGAGCGCGCGCAGGAGCGCGTAGGGCGATTAGGTCCGAGAGGTAAGGGGGAGCTTGGTCATGGAGCGATTTGAACGTGAAAACCAGGAGTTTGAACAGGATACGTTCAGGAAGGGGGAGCCAGTGAAGGGAGAGGAGGAGAGGCGTCACATGGTCGAAGCGACGGGCAGAGTGAATGACCTTGGCGGCAGAGTTTTGGATCGCCACAAGGGGGGACAGGTGGGAGCGAGGGAGGCCAGCAAGGAGGAGGTTGCAGTAGTCGAGGCGAGAGATAACCATGGCATGAACAAGGATTTTGGCCGAGGAGACAGATAGAAAGGGGCGAATGCGGGCAATGTTGAGGAGAGCGAATCGGCAGGATTTGGCCACAGAGTCAATGTAAGGTTTAAAGGAGAGGTGCGTGTCAAAAATGAAGCCCAAGCTGCGGGCACGGAGAACAGGACGGATGGTGACCCCATCAATGCAGACGGTCAGGTCAGAGGGAGAGGAGGGGGAGGGAGGAAAAATGAGGAGTTCAGTCTTGGCCATGTTCAGTTTGAGTTGGCGTCGGGACATCCAGGCGGAGATATCAGAGAGGCAGTCGACGAGGCGTGAGCGGACAGAGGAGGAGAGAGAGGGGGTAGAGAGATAGAGTTGGGTGTCATCAGCATAGAGATGGTATTGGAACCCGTGGGAGGCAATAATTTCACCAAGGGACCGGGTGTAGATAGAGAAGAGGAGAGGGCCAAGGACAGAACCTTGGGGAACCCCAACCGAGAGGGGAAGGGAGGGGGAGGTCGACTCGGGGAGGGAGACATTAAAGGAGCGGTCAGAGAGGTAGGAGGAGAACCAGTCAAAGACAGAGCCACGGAAGCCCAAAGAGTAAAGCGAGTCCAAGAGGAGCGAGTGGTCGACAGTGTCAAAGGCAGCAGAGAGGTCAAGGAGGACAAGAACGGAGTAGTGGCGCTTCGATTTAGCGACAAGTAGATCATTGGTGATCTTGGCCAGGGCAGTTTCAGTAGAGTGGAGGGGGCGGAAGCCGGACTGGAGAGGGTCGAGGGAGGAGTTGGCAGAGAGGAGGTTCAGGCAGCGGGAGTAGACGACACGTTCCAGGAGCTTCGAAGCAAAGGGAAGGAGGGAGACCGGCCGGTAACTAGAGGGATCGAAAGGGTCCAGGGTAGGCTTTTTGAGGATGGGGGAGACAGTGGCATGTTTGAAGGCAGAGGGGAAGGAGCCTGTGGAAAGGGAGAGATTGACGACATGCAGAAGGGGGGGAGCGACAGTGGGAGCAATAGAGGTCAGGAGGCGGGAGGGGATCGGGTCAAGGGGGCAGGTGGAGGGGTTGGATGAAGAGAGAAGAGCGGAGATTTCCTGGAGAGAGGCAGGAGGGAAGGATGTGAGGAGGGAGGGGGGCGGGGGAGGGGGTGGGACGGGAGCGGGGGGCGGAGGAGGGCGGGAGGCAATATCCCGACGGATCTTGTCAATCTTGGAGGTGAAGAACGACATATTGGCTAGTAAAATAAATAGCTGTTTGTTAGGAAAGCAGCATCAGCAGTGTGGGTGGGTATATAAGCTTTGGGACAGCCATGTTAAGAGTCCTCAGTTCTATTTCTTTCCAAGACCTTCTATCGCCATCCTGCTAGTTTGTTTAGAAAAAGAGAGAGCAGTCCCTCTACTGTATTTCTGCTCCGTCAAATGGCCGGTGTGTGGCTTCTTTAAGCTGAAACAGATAGCAAAAAAAAAAATAGTAAAAAAATTACTGGTGGTTAATATCCAGAATTCTGTTTAGTTTGGTGGTTATTCAGTAACTAACCAGTTACTGCGGAGGTTAACTGCCAGACCAGATTACCAGATATTGCCACATTGCCATTTACCATATTATTGCATGACCGCATAACTGAATGTTATTGTTTAAACCATTCCGGAGGGGCGGCAAATAAAACCCCCCAAACATGGGTGGTAAATGTTAATTTGGTCAACGGTTATGCAAGGTATCATGGTAAATCGATAATCCAGTTAATCAGATTAACTACTGTCTGATACCAGATACTTTCACTATCCGGCTGGATACCAGATATCTGTGGATACCGCACTATCTGGTCGGATACTGGATATTGGTAGATACTCGTTTCAACTCTACTTAAAAGTGAAGCACGGGAGACAATACAACTCCCTATGTTACAGAGCAGGCCAGGGGGTTAGTTTGAAAGGAGAAGGGGCCTAGAAGTGCGGTCAGTGGAAATTATATTCAAGCTTACACCCACCCGTGTGGTCAAATGTACTCAAGGCTACAGGAGATCCATGGCTGGAGGCCTGGTTCTCACATGCCAAAATTAAGGAAGGAACTGTCCCCACCTTCCCAAACCCAGAGGGCCATGTCTCCTCTTGCCATCTTTCCCCCATTTTTATGCCCATGCCAAGACTCCGCCCTGCCCAGTGCTAAGACTACAGTTCGACACTTAGCCTACTGATTGCTCATTACTTTCTTGGTTGGGGGTGTGGGTTGGAGGAGCTTTTAAACCAAGGCCCCTTCTGGCTCATCTCTGATGGATGGCCAGGTGAAAGTGAAAGATTATCATGCTAGTTAATTGCCCTGGATTTGTATATGACATATTTCCTTTTTATGATGGAGTATAAGCCATTGTGTTCCAAGCCACCAGCTGTTGCAAGATAAATGAGGTTTCTACAATATGCAGTAAGAGATTAGTTGGCTCCAGTTATGCCTCCAGTATTTATGTGCAATAATTGGATGGAGAGACATTTTAATGCTTTTTTTATACATATGCCTACTGATATTTTGCATATCTAGAGTACTTAGAAGATCAAGCACCTTCCACCACACTGCACTTCCCACACAAGAGTTAGTTCCTGATTCAGTAAAGGGTTTAAGAACTAGCACAACTTCAGCTGGAGCTGGACTAGTTGGCTATTCAAGCTGGATTGCCATCCCACCAGACAATGCCCTTTCTGACCATGTTCAGCCAACCATGTGTGTAAATTGGACACATGTCAATCTTGTTTATTATTACTATTTGTTTAGATTTGTGAAGCTGGAGATTGCAATGGGTAGTTTCACCACTAGGCAAGACACTCCTGACAACACACTGTCTTAAGGGAAATTAGCTCTGTCTTTTAGTTAGCACTAATAATGGAATGGGTAGCTGTGGGGAAATGGGGAGGAGGAACAAGGCACTCGGGGTCTGGGGTGCGGGGGTCCCCAGGAGCATGCACACCCACTCGCTCGAGCAATGGACGACAGCAAGGCTATGGTAGGAAAACAAGCCCTCAGGTTGGGATAGGGCTACCAGAATGGTGAGTCCCCAGCCTGTATCATCATAGGGCACGGGGGCAATCACAGGCCTTAATTGCTGACACCTGCTCGCAGCCACACGGGGGTACGGGAAAGGGTTGGAGGCGTGTGGCAGTTGAGGGGAGGGGAGTGTGGAGGGCCCAGGGGGGAAAAAGGGGAGGACAGGACTCTTACGCAGGGGAGACCCCCAGGCACCCGTGCTCCCCTTGATACTCCTGGGCAACGCACTCACCTCTATTATCCTGTGGTCACAATTCCTCACTCACGCACCCACACGCACTCCTCTCACCCACGATACAGTCAACGGCTCCACTCTTCAAGGCACACAACACAAGTAGGGGGCCAGTCTCACGGGCACATCAGGCACCGATCACCAGCAATGTGTCTGTGCTGGCAGCAGCCTTTTGTAAGTTACCCCCAGGGCGTTGCTGGAGCCGCGCTGAGCGGCGCACCGGAGGGGGCGTGACCAGTTCCGGCCCGGCCTGCGTCTTGGCCCCGCCCCCTGGGAGGTCAGCGTGCTGCTGGAGCGGCTTGCAGCGAGGCGGCGTGGCTTTCGGGGGTTCCTGCGGCGGCGGCGGGTCCGTGGGACCAAGGTCAGCGACAGGGGGTGTTGGGGGTGCGGGGAGCCTTCCTGTAGGGGTTTGTGCTGGCGGGGGGTGGCGGTTGCGGCCCCCGAGCCCCTGCCTCCTTACAGTAGCAAATTTTGTACCAATGGGTAATACCCACAGTTTTGGGTAGCCTATCGGTTACCTGATCGGTATCTGCATTCTGAGAGAGATAGCTGACTACCCAAAATACTGAGTATTACCATTACGGAGTTACTAACTTTTAATTTTACTGACTCTTTCTGTTTTACTGACTAACCACCTTACTGTTTAAGTGTCTTTTTAAACTGCAGTGTTCCATCGTTTTCAATGTCATGTGCGCACACACCACGCAGGTGGTCAGGAGTTGCCACCGTCATCCATGCATTCGTTACCTCAAGACTGGATTACTGCAATGTGCTCTACGTGGGGCTGCCCATGGTGACGGTCTGGTGGTTGAGAATGTGGCACCCCGTCTGCTTACAGGGACGGGTTGTCGTGAGCACATTACTTTGGTTCTTTGTGCCCTGCGCTGGCTGCCTATAGTCTTCCAGGCTCAATTCAAGGTGATAGTGCTGACCTATAAAGCCCTAAAGTCTGGGTCCTACCTACCTGAGAGATTGCCTCATTTCCCATACCCTGGGGTGGCCCCTGGGGTCGCTTCGAGGCACCCTCCTGGAGGTCCCTTGTTTTTGTTGAGTGGCCGCTGTGAGGAGGGCATTCTCTGCAGCTGGTCCGTTGCTGTGGAACTCTCTTCTGGTGGAGGCCTGCCTCTGCCCGGATCTGCCCACCTTCTGGTGGCAGTGTAAGACTTGCTTGTTCCTCCAGGCATTTGGTGAAGGGAATGGGTAGGATGGGCGGGAGGGGGAGGTAGAATGGATTTTTAGATGATATTGTTTGTATATTGCTTTATATGTTTACATTGGATGTGTAAGCTGCCCCGAGCTGCCTAAGGCAGGAGGGGTGGGATATTAAGTGTGGAAACAAACAAGCAAAGAAGCAAATAAATAAAATAAGAGGGACCATGGAATGATGAATGGAAATGGACAAAAAAAAATTGGCAAACTGGTAACACAGTAAAACAGCGTAAAGTAGTAACTAGGGATGGGTGTCCAGGACAAATTTTGGTTTCGGATTTTTCAGTTTCAGTTCTTTATGAATTTCAGACCTCGTTTCAGTTTTTTTGGTTTTGGATCTTTTTCTACTATTGAAGTCAATGGGAACAAGCCAAAATACTACTTAAAAAAACAACAACCCTGAATCCGGAGCAATGCAAAAAAAATTGAAATGAAATTAATGTAAAGTACCAAAAAAAATATCAGAAACTTCAGATTAATCTGAAACGGCCATTTTGGGGCATTTTCAGTTCTGTCTGAAATTCCCATCCCTAGTGGCAATGTTAATTCTTGTGGCTCTAAACGGATACCATTTAGTGCCTGACCCACCCAAAACATTTTTGGATACCGCAATGTCGACAGGTATACCTGGTTTCGTTGGTACCTGTTTTATCTCTATTAGCACCCATAGCTTGACTCTACTCTCAGAACAGCTTCCAGCACACTTCTCCCTTCACATCAACAGAAGTTGATGCAATAAAAGATATCATCTGAACGACTTTGTCTCCATCGTTCACATGTTCTGGCAGGCTGCCCAAGGTTCTAAGCTAGTTACTAGGGCTGAAACTTGATCTTGAGATTTTCTTGGTTATCATCGAGAACCATGGGTCTTGACTTGTTTTAAGCGAAAACCGATAATAGAGGGAAAATACCAATTTTTTCAACATTTCTTGACTGAGATCTCAGTCTGTTATTGAGATTGTACCAAGATCTTGGTGACATTTCTCGATTCTCGTGATATTTTCACAAGAAAAAAATTGCTTCTTGTTTCAGCCCTACTAGTTACTCTTATGGTCACAGAATGAGGCACGGCTGTATGTGATGGACAGGCTAAAGGAACCACAACCTGCTCCCTAACAGAGATGCGTGGGTGGTGTGGGGTATTTTATTTGATAGGATGAGTGAAATTTAAGCATTTCAAATGTCGATACTACATACTGAATATCAGATCAAATTAGTAACTACTGAACTAATGAAATTGGAATTTTTACTTGATCAAGATACGCACGAATTGATCATTATGAAGCCAAAGTTGAAGCAACTGTTTGAATTTATTAAAACTTACTTTAAATGTTTGTTAGTGGAAATGGTTTTATTTATATTAATATCTGTAACCTGCCCTGAGCCCTAGAGATAGGGTAGGATATAAGTTTAAACAAGCAAATAAATAATCATTTCTGCTTTCCTAAATAATGACAGATGGGCAGACAGAAAGATTTGTAAATTCACACATATTCACCTGCCGGGTTACCCAACAGCAAGTGTGTGCAGAGAGGCGCTCTTGGTGGCTGCTCCATAATTATGGAACTCACTTCCCCTGGAGTGTAAACCTGAGTGTTTTCCAGAGGCCACATAAGACCTATTTATTTGGGCATGTTTTTGGCAGAAGGGGATAGGGGTTGAGGAGAGGGGACTTTTAAATGGCTTTATTTATCTATTCCATGTTTTTTATACGTTATAACCCACCCTGCACACCAGGGATACGGTGGGATATACATTTAAATAAACAAAATTAATACCGCCCCCCTTAAAGGCTAAAAATAGGTGGTTTTAGTGTTTATGTACTATGTAATACATATAAATCCCTGTATTACGTAGTACAGGGGTGCTGAGAGCGTTGACCTCGATCGACCAGTCGATCGTGCGACGTTCTGCGGTCGATCCCAGCTTCCCCCACTCAGCTGTTCAGCTGAGGTGGGGCCAGAGCCACCGAGAAGCTGGAGCTAGCGCTATGCTCTAATAGCACTCTTTGTGCTTCCGCGGCTGTTTGTTCTTCGGTGGGGGGCAGGGATCAACCTGGAGTGGGCCAGAAGCCCCTCAGCGCTGGGCTGAGGGCTTTCCCCGCTGTTTTCCTGGCTGTCTGGCCCACACCCTACCCGCCCTATTGCTGGATTGCTCCAGTGGTGAGTGTGTGTGAGTGGCTGTGTGTCTGTATGTGTGAGAGAGGTGTGTTTGTGTGTATATGTCTCTGTGTGTGTGTGTGTGTGTGTGAGAGAGAGAGAGAGAGAGAGTGTATGTGTGAGACCGGTATAAATGTCTGTATGTGTGAGAGGTGTGTTTGTGTGCGAGAGAGGTGTGAGTGTGTGAGAGTGTCTCTGTGTGAGAGGGGTGTGTGTGTCTGTATGTGTTTGAGAGGGGTGTTTGTGTCTGTATGTGTGTGAGGGATGTGTGGGGGAGAGAGTGTCTTTGTGAGAGTGTGTGTGTATGTGTATGTCTGTCTGTGCGAGTGTGTGTCCGGGGTGTGGCTGTGCAAATGAGGGGGCAGGTTATGCAAATGAGGGTCAGGCCACACCCACATGCCACCTGTCGATCTCTGCGTGCTGAAAACGTGCTTCGGTAGATCTTCAGCTGGGCACGTTTGGGCACCTCTGCTGTAGTACATATCACCTTTAAATTAAACATGGACAGCAAAATGGAGGGATGAAATCGACTCTTTTAAAAAAGAGTAGGTCAGATACTAACCTAGGGTAACCGTGGGTGACTGCACTAGAGATGCACCTACTTACACTAGGGCTGAATTTGGCTTGGTGCATTTTGATGATGTTTCTTTTTCCCCATGAACTTTAATGACTGAGAAACATTCCACCTAACTGGCCTCAGCGCTGGCCCCCCTCATAAAGACGATAAGATTTATGAAGCTGTTTTTCGCCTCATCTGTCTCTTTGCTATCAGAAGGAGACAGAGAGGATGAGCGCATCACGAAGGATGCCCCTTTCCGCCGTTAATCAATGAACTTTACACACAAAGCAGCGTGTTGTCCCTCTCCTTTTCCATTTCACTAGCGTGGTGCTTAACAGCGCGGCAGCAGCTGCAACAAGAATGGCGACAGCTCCCAACCTGTAACCTCTAGTCAATCCTGACAAATGTAGCAGATCAGTCTGTGTCCAAGACAGTCTGTCTCTTTAGGCAATAAATTATGCATAACCTTCCCTACTCGAGAAGGTCAATTTGGTCTCATGACTTTACAACTTCCTAGTATTTTTCTGAACTGCAAAGAAGTGCAGAAGACTGTATGTTACTTTGGTAACAGAGACTGGGGCAATTGCTTTGGAAGGGACAAGTCGCCTTGTCATGGGGCCATAGACTGATAAGTATTTGCAGGGTTAGGTAAATATTTCTGACTTCTTTTTCACCCTCCACTTATTGCAAATGCCACACATCACAGTTCACAATATCCAGCATCCCCCTCCACATTTATTCAACACCCCATGTCCAAGTCGACTTTGGTGAACTTGTAAGTACGCCTTCCTTCTTCCTTAGGGGGTTTGAGGTACCGGTGGACCTCCCCTGGACCATCACAAGCGACCTTCATAGGATCATAGAGTTGGAAGGGACCTTGAGGGTTGTCTCATTCAGTCCCTTGCTTGGATACAGGATGACTACAGTTACAACATCCCCAACAGATGGCTGCCCAGATTCTATCTGAAAACCTCCTTCCCTGTTGCCTCTGCTTACATAGGCCAGCTGGAGCTGTGAACGAATTGGTCCTATTAGAAGGCAGGCATCATCATTAATGGTTTTAAGTGACAGGTTCTTGGCAGGTGCAATGGGCAACATTCTACAACGGCTTCTCGCGTCAGATTGAGCAGCCTGCCACACACGCTTCCATATTTTCCTCCTAACCATCTCTTTTCTTCAGTGCTCTCCTAAACTCTGGTGTTGTCCTTTTCCGTAGAGAATTTGTAGCCCTGGTCCAGCCCCTTCTGAGTTAAAACGTAGATGCACACCATCTCCTCAGTGACGACTTCTGAATTAGTTCACTTGTACATGTGCAAATGAGATGTAGGACACCTGTGACACACTACAAGGCAATTGAGTTGTACCTACAGTTGATTTAGAAGACAGGCACCTGGACATCTGGTTCGAGGAACCTTAGAGTGCAGACATTAGAGGTGTCATGCACCATTTCTAAGAAGACAGCAAACGGAAATGTTTTGTGGTGAGTGGGAAAGCAGTGGACCAGAGGGGTGGAATGGAGGAAGGGAATTTTAAGCATCTGAAAGGATTACTGTTTTGAAGCCAAATGGCTATGTGCTCCGTTGTTTTTTTTCATCCCAAGAGCATTGAATATTGCTTATCCTATAAACTGAAGATTATTTGAGCATAATGCCAAGTTAACTCTATTTAAAACATTGTTCTAGTCATTTATGTCAGATGTCCACTTTCTGTGTATTTGGTCTGATTGTATACTCATTGCTCATTTTACACCAATGCAAATAAATGAAACATTATTATTATTATTTTATTATTATTTTATTTTATTATTATTTATTCTTTATTTTAACTAACCTGCTGTCGCTAACATGATGGTAGCACACGGGGGGGTGGGGGGTGGGGGGCTGGGAGGAAACCCTGAGGGTTCGGGATTCAAGTCCGGTTTAAGAGAAGTAGTGTCATAGATGTGCGATTTCATTATTTAAATTTGTTTTTTAAAAACACTGTTAAAAAAACGACAGGTGTGGAACTTTGGCCCTTTTCACACAAACACTCTAACACTGATACAATGAGTGTTATGTTGCAGGGCTGCAGGGGTGCTCTACGGGTGCCCTGCAACATGTATAATACAATGTAACACCCATTTTATCAGTGTTAGAGTGTCTGTGTGAAAAGGGCCTTTGAGGACTAGGAGAAATCACACTCTACTGTTAAGCCTGAAGAGTAAACAATGTCTTAAACCTCTTTCCTGTTCTTAGCAATCAAAGTCATCAGCTGTCTTCCCCGGCCTCCCCCTTTGTGCCCACGATGTCGGCCTACATGGAACTGCATTGCCGCTCATGCCATCTTTCAAGTTGGTTCAGTTTTAAGACAATAATAAAACCACATCAATTTCAACGTGAGGCATGTTACGACACTTAATTATTCTTCCTTCTAGGTACTGCGTGCTGGCTCTTCAGGCGAGTGTCAATCAACATGCATTTCCCAGCTTTGATAGCAGCACTCGGCCGATGACAGCTCTGAGCTGTTTGTTAATCAAGAGACGGTAACGTTGTAAAAGAATGTGTTGTGTTGAGATGCAGGGATGGCCCTACTATGTGTACTTGTGTAATGAAGAATGAGTAAATACTGGAGCTGACTGAACCTCCACAAATGTCACCGCTATAAATTACAACTAGCTCTACGCAAGCGGAACTCCGGAAGCAACCTTTCATGCCACATTTTCTTGTTTGCTTGTTAATAATTGCAATTCCAGACTTTCCAGTATTCAGGAGGCCATGTTCATTGTGTTTTCGCGATGGACGGCAATGGGGAAAATGCAGTGAACGTGGGTCCCTGAGTATGGCCTACCTTTGTTTTATGTGCTTGCTTGGATGCTTTACAGGGGAGCATGTCTGTCTCCTTACAGATGCTATTAGGAGAAAAGAACAAGGTGGTCTTGAGTCACAAACCAGGGCTGGCCTTGGCATAGTGCGACCCAGGGCGACCACCTTGGGCCCTGCAATTTTCTCTTCTTCCAGGGCCCCAGAGAAGCCACCATTTTCACCAGGGCAAGGTACAGAGCTCAGACTCCTTCCCAGAAGATCACCCTAAAACAATCAACACTAGGGACCTAGAAAGGGGGGAGGGGAGGGAGGCTGGGCCATGTGGGGAAGGGTGGGGGCTACCAAGGGCCCTGCATTTTATCTTTGCCATGGGCACTGCAAATTCTAAGGCCAGTCCTGCCACAAACCGCTTTCTCTAGAGCAGCCCACAGAGTCTTGACAGGGGGTGATAATTGATATGATGCTGGTTCACTATGGCTCACCTGGGCTGGGGCCTCACCAGGATGTCTATTTCCTGTCTGCCAGATGTGGGCCTGCTTCTGCCCTGGCCCGGGTCACTGGTTGACCTGAAACTTGGGATTGGGGGCTACCATGGCTGCCCATCATGGCAGAGGACTCAGGGGGTGTACTGGGGGCAGGGCTGCCTGGTCGCACATTTGTTCTGTTTCTCCACTGGGGGTGGGGTGGAGGAGGACTTACTGGCCAGTCTGGTTGGGCACATGTTTGTTGTATGACCCCACCCAGCCCTATGGGTGGCAGCTGTCATCTTCCACACACCTCTGGGTGGGGGAGCAGCTGTGGTGGCTGCACGCTTATTTTTACCCACGGTCATGATGAGAGAAGGGAAGGCTAATAAACTGCTGTACTTAAGGTGAGAGATGGCTTGATTTGGATCTCCTTTTTGCTGGTGTAATGCAGAGGCTGTTTGAAGCAGTCGTAGGGCCGCTTTTATGCGTGACAAAAATGGGTTCTTATAAGTGCTTGAGATAATCCTGGATAATCCTGGATGTTATAAATGCTGGAGTATCGTAATGTAAACACACTATTCTCCTCTTATGCAGTGAGATCTCACAGTCTTATAAGGGACTTTTTAAATGAGCGGGATTTCCCCCTGTAGTTTAAAACTGCAACTCTGGGAAAACCCTAGATGCGTCTCTGTAAACCAGAAATCGTCTGGATGTCATTATAAACAGTGTTGCTGTGCAACTCGTGAGTGTTTTGAGACACGGCATAGATAAGACCCCGATAATTGAGATCTTATCTATGCTGCGTCTCAAAACACCTGGGAGTCATGCTGCACCACTGTTTTTAATGGTGCCCAGGTGATTCTGGTTTACAGAGGTGTGTCTAAAGCCCCTCCCCCATGGGGGTTTCCTAGAGCTGCAGCTTTAAACTGAGGGAGAAAGCCCGCTCATTTTAAAAGGCCCTAACAGTCACATCTGGTGGGTTTTACAAGGCTGTGAGATCTAGGGATGGGTGAACGCGGTTCGGAAGTTTGGAGTTCGGCCCGAACTCGGCCTGGTCGGACGACCGAATGCGAACATGAACCCGAACACAAACATACCGAACCGAACCGAACACCGAATGGCGAAATGGCCGAACAGTTCGGTCAGTTCGGATGGCGTTCGGGTGAGTTCAGGTGGCAAAAAAGGGTTCACTGTAAGGTGACAGGGAGGGGTAGTACTAGTCACTGAAGAGCAGACTTCCAGGCACCAGGGGTGGAGAGGCTTGCAAGAAATGAAACTATCTGCCTCCCCCCCTTCCCAACACCTTCTGAGCTAGTCACTGTTCCTGAACAGCAGCCGTTGAGTAGGATTATTAGATTGCTTTAAGTTTCATTTCAGTTTTGTACTGAAATGAAACTTAAACCATAAACTGAAACCTTGTGTTTGTGATTCCCCCCCACCCCCATCCCATGTATAGAGAGATAGATAGGTTAGGGATAGTAGTTGTAGGAGCTAGCTTAGTGATAGAGATAGCGTCAGTGATTTAGTTTTAGTGTTTGTAGGAGTAGGCCTGTATAATTATTAGATAATCCATTTAGTTCATAGCATTTAGAATAGTTAATAGCAGTTAGATTTAGTGTAGATAGATAGATAGATAGATAGATATAATATTAGATTAAAAAATAAATTAAAAAAACCCATATAAAAACAAAAAACCCCACCCATAACATTTCCCAAACGGCCGAACCAAAGGGCTGAAGGGCCGAGCCGAACCCGAACCCAGCGAACTAACCGAACTGCCGAACCGAATGGACGAACTGAACGCAGCCGAACCAAACGGCCGAACCAAACGGATGAACTGAACGTGGCCGAACCGAACGGCCGAACCCAAACCGCGATCTGTTCGCCCATCCCTAGCTAGACCTCGCTGCATAAAAGGGGAAGAATGCGTTCACACATTACAAAATGTCAGCTTTTACAGCTTTTACCTGGTATTATCTCGAGCACTTATAAGAACCCATTTTTGTCATGTGTAAAAGTGAGAGACTAATGACTAAGAACATAAGAAGTACCATACTGATTCAGACCAATGGTCCATCAAGCCCAGCATCCTGTCTCCAACAGTGGCCCAAGTTGGGTCGCATCAGCAGTCACAATGGACAACCATTCCCTAAGGCCGCTTTTACACGAGTGGTTGAAACCAGCATGTTGAAGAATGGCTGAAAAGCCCCGTGGGGTATTTATTTAATTTATTTATTTCACCATTTTTATACCCCGCCCCCTCCTGCTCACAGAGCAGCACGGGGCAGCTTACAAGTGCCTAAATAACAATCGTTATAATAAAAATAACAAACACATAAAATATCATTAAAAACATTAAAATGCTAAAAATAAACTAAAAGGGCAGAACCCCCCTCACCCCACCCCACCCTACCTATTTCCCTCTCCAAAGGCTGGGCAGAACAGCCAAGTCTTACACTGTCTTTGGAAAGAGGGGCGGTCCGGGACCAGGCGGACCTCCATTGGAAGGGAGTTCCACAGCCTGGGAGCAGCCACCGAGAATGCCCTCCGCATCGTTGCCTTTGAGTTGGGCATCCCTGGCTGACTGCAGGGGCCACAATGCAATCCGGGGCCTGAGGCGGTAAGCTGGGACTATGCCAGTTAGGGCTTTATAGGTCATTACCAGCACCTTGAATTGGGCCTGGAAGATAATAGGCTGCCAGTGCAGAGAACAGAGCACTGGTGTAATGTGCTCGCGGCGACCTGTCCCCATTAAGAGACGGGTTGCCGCATTCTCCACCAGCTGCAACCTCCGGACCATCTCCAAGGGCAGCCCCACGTAGAGTGCGTTACAGTAGTCTAGTCTAGAGGTGATAAAGGCATGGATGATGGTGGCCAGATCTGAGTCCGAAACATATGGCTGCGGCCGTCATACCAGATGTAATTGGCGAAATGCTTCCCTTGCCACAGCCTCCACCTGGAGATCCAGGTGGAGCTGTGGGTCGAGGAGCACCCACAGACTACGGACCTGTGTGGCCTAAGGGGGGCAGACCCCATCAATGATGGGGACCACACACAGACACCCTTCAGCCCTACCCACCAACTTCACCTCCATTTTGTTGGGATTCAGCTTCAGATGGCTCACCCTCATCCAGTCCCCCACAGCTGCCAAGCACTGGGTAAGCACCAAGACTGCCGGGTCTGGATCTGCAGAAAAAGAGAGGTAAAGTTGTGTATCACCGGCGTACTGATGACAACGCACATCACCCAAAGGCCGCATATACACGTGCGTTTACATGCACCAGAAGTAGCTGCCCCAGACCCACCATAGGAATCGCCGCTTGCTGGTCTTTTTAAAGGCACATTTTGGAAGCCCCGATATCGAGGCTTCCAAAATGCGCCTTTAAAACCCCCCCGGAGTGGCGATTCCTATGGTGAGGTGGCTACTTCCAGTCCGTGTAAATTCACCCAGCGGGGCTTTTCAGCCAGCGCATTCTTCAACATGCTGATTTGAACCGCTCGTGTAAAAGCGGTCCGAGGCTGCTTTTAAACGAGGAGCGCTGAAGCGCCTCCTCAACGCCGCATTAAAGGAAAGTCGCCGGAAGTGACGTTCTCCCCGTTGCCGGTGGCAGCGGCTGGAGACACGGGGCTTTGGAGCGGCACATTCTTAAGCCTGATAATTGAAGTCTTAAGAACGCGCCGCTCCAAAGCCCCGTGTC
>QEPC01004713.1:1083261-1098879 GCA_003113815.1 Sphenodon punctatus
GCGGCTGGAGACACGGGGCTTTGGAGCGGCACATTCTTAAGCCTGATAATTGAAGTCTTAAGAACGCGCCGCTCCAAAGCCCCGTGTCTCCAGCCGCCGGCGGCAACGGGGAGAACGTCACTTCCGGCGGCTTTCCTTTAATGCGGCGTTGAGGAGGCGCTTCAGCGCTCCTTGTTTAAAAGCAGCCTAAGAAGTTCCCATCTTGCAATCTACTTGGCATAACTAAAATTCCCAGCAGGCTTAGCCTGCTAGAACCTATTACTAGCTGGGGAGGGCAAAAGAACTACATTTCCCAGGGGGCAACGTGGGAGGAAGGGAGGCCAGTTTGTGCTCTCTGTGGAGAGAAAGGGAAGGCCTGGAGAAGAGAGAGAACTGAGACTGTTTGGGCCTGCAGTAACCCAGCTAGATCAACTGTTGGGGTGCAACCTGATGCAAAGGAAAATAATGCATCAACCCGGAGAGCAGTGGAGTGGCCAAATAGAGCAGGACACCGAGTCCAGCTTCTACCAGCACCTGAGTCTAGAGAGCAACGAGCACTATCCGGCCTGGTGAGGAGACATTTTGGAAGAGGTCTGTCAGCACTGCCATTCCAAGTTACAGTCCCCAGGGCCTCTAAGGAACATGTAAGATTATCCATGGGGAAATTGTGTCAAACCATGGCATAGCTGTTGTGGGTAAAGCACTGAAGTCCTGGTCTCCATCTGGGGCGGATAGTTGGGGCCGCATGACCCATGTGATGGTGACTGGGCCTAGAGACCCAGAGGTAGGATTTTCACGGGACCCCTCTCCCTTTTCCTGCAGCAGGGGGATATAATTGTATATCTATGTGAGAAAGTGTGTGGGAAACTTATATTTTTCGTGTTTGCTGAAGCAATTTGGAGAAATTATTTTCAAGTCACATATCCTTGAGCAAGGTTACCATGAGGTTTTAGAAAAATCATTTGTGTTGTGGTGTTCGGGATTGATTTCCATGTGGTTTTGAAATAAATATAAAACTAAATTGTTCTGTCAGCAGAGGTCTGGCGTTTTTGTCACTGGGTGGATCTGAAGCTCTCCCAACTAGACCTGGCACCCCTCTCTTGGTCTCAGGAAATAAAGTGCATGTGTGGGAGGGTTACACTGGCATAAACGACAATAAAACCGGTGGAACAACACCAATGTAAATCTAATGTGAACAAGATCAGAACTGTTTCTGTTCTAATCCTTGTTTTCTGTATTGACATTAGGCGAACTTATTTTATTTATATTTATTTTATTTTAAACATTTCTGAGTTGCCCCCACCCCCATGCCTACGGCATCTTGGAATGACGTACAACTTCATAAAAACAATCAATAAAACCATTTAAAAAAACAACACAATAAATTTAAACTTAAAACAGGATTGGGAAACAAAAAGTAAAGGTAGAGGAGAGCCAACACTCTAACCCACCCCTTCTCCCTCTCCCCAAAGGCCTGGGTGAACAGCCAGGTTTTACAAGCCCGTCGGAATGTCAAGAGGCTTGGGGCCAGATGAGCTTCCTCCGGGAGGGAATTCCAAAGACGCGGCCTGGCAACCGAGAATGCCCTCTCCATTGTAGTCCCCCACTTAACACGGGGGACCTCTAAGAAGGCACCCCCGGCAGACCGAAGGAGCCGCTCGGGCGCGGAGGGCACAGAGGGCAAGGCAGTCCCTGAGGTATGAGGCAGTCCCTGAGGTATGAGGGGCCCAGACCCTGACACAGGGGACCTCTAAGATGGCACCCCCGGCAGAGCGAAGGAGCCGCTCTGGGGCGCGGAGGACGAGGCAGTCCCTGAGGTACGAGGCATTCCCTGAGGTACCAGGGGCCCAGACCATGAAGGGCCTTATAGATTAATACCAATACCTTGAACCTGGCTCGGCACGCTATTGGCAACCAGTGCAGAGTAGGGATGGGAGAACGCGGTTCAGAAGTCTGGAGTTCAGCCCGAACTCGGCCTGTTCGGACGACTGAATCTGAACACGAATCCGAACACGAACTGGCCGAACCAAACTCAATTCAGAATGTTGAAATGACCAAACAGTTTGGTCAGTTCGGATCGCGTTCAGGTGAGTTCAGGTGGCAAAAAAAGGTTAACTGGAAGGTCGAACGTGACAGGGAGGGGTAGTACTAGTCACTGAGAAGATAGATAGATAGATAGATAGATAGATAGTTTAGGGACAGTAGACAGCTGTAGGAGTTAGCTTAGTGATAGAGATAGCGTTAGTGATTTAGTTTTAGTGTTTGTAGGAGTAGGCCTGTATACTTATTAGATAATCCATTTAGTTCATAGCATTTAGAATAGTTAATAGAAGTTAGATTTAGTGTAGATAGATAGATATAATATTAGATAAAAAAAATAAATTAAAAAAACCCATATAAAAACAAATAAAACAAATATAAAACAAAAAAAACACCATATAAAACCAAATCAAAAACCAAAAAACCATATAAAAACCAACAAAAACACCCATAACAAAACATTTCCTGAATGGCCAAACCCGAACTGAACGGCCGAACCCGAACCCAGTGAACTAACCAAACTGCCGAACCGAATGGATGAACCGAATGCAGCCGAACCGAACGGCCGAACCCGAACCGCGATCTGTTCGCCCATCCCTAGTGCAGAGTCTGGAGCATTGGTGTTATGTGCTCCCGACAACCCGTCCCCGTCAGGAGCCGGGCCGCCACATTCTGCACTAGTTGCAGCCTCTGAACCAGGAACAAGGGCAGCCCCACATAGAGCGCATTGCAGTAGTCCAGCCTCGGGGTGACAAAGGCATGGATGAGGGAGGCCAGATCCGGGCCAGAGACATACGGACGCAGCCTCTGCACTAGATACAACTGGCAGAAGGCAGCCTTCGCCACCACCTCCACCTGTCGATCCAGGAGGAGATTCGAGTCCAACACAACCCCCAGACTCCGAATCTGCAGAGTTATAGGAGGGCGAACGCCCCCAATCAGGGGGGCCGACACCTCCCTTGCCCTCCCCACCATCATCACCTCCATCTTATCGGGGTTGAGCTTCAGTCTGCTCTGCCGCATCCACTCCGCCACGGCCTCCAGACACTGGGACAACACCGAGACAGCAGGGTCTGGGTCAGCTGAAAGAGAGGTACAGCTGAGTACAACTTGAGTCAGGAGCAGTTGTGTTACATTGTGAGTGACCCTGAGGACTGGCTAATTGGACCAGCAATATTCTTTCCATCATTTGTTGCTTTTCGGCTCTGTAGATGAGACCATTACAGCCAATTAACACAGCTTGCTCCTTTTTTTAATATTACCCATGTCTCTCTTTTATTGGAAATTCTTCTTCACCTGAAAATGTCACTGGATAATTATATCCATCAACTGACACACATAAGCAGCTGGACACTATAATTTATTTATTGAATTTATATGCCGCTCTTCCCATAAGGCTCAGGGTTGCTCACAATTCATAAAAAAAGGCAACAATAAAATTCAACAGTAAAATTAACAATAAAAACACACATCCCTTCCCCCAAGCTGTCTGCCTACCCTACAGCCCTACCCAAAAAACCCACCCGAGCCCTATTTATCTCTGCCTGCCAAACGCTCTTTCAAATAAAAAAGTTTTGCACCACCTTCGGAAGATGATTAGGCTCAAACGAACCTCCTGGGGAAGGGAGTTCCACAAAATGGGGGCAGCAACCGAGAATTTAATTTATTTTATTTTGTTCTGTTTTTACCCTGCACTTCTCAAATGGTTCAGGGCAGCTTACAAAGCAAAATAATAACAGTACATAAAAAACCCAGCATAACCACTCCCCCCACTCCCACTCACCCGCTCCCCAACATCACAATCCAACCCCAAACTCCCACCAACGTCCCCCCATTCCCTATCCCTGCCTGCCAAATGCCCTAACAAATAGAAAGGTCTTGTACTGCCTCCGGAAGATGCCGAGGCTCAGGCTCAATCTGGTGGAGGTCCCTTTTGGGGATCCCTGTCAGAGTCCAATAGGGTGCCTCTGAATTGACTAGGACACAAAGTATTTTCTTTAAATCATCACTCTTTATGTAACTTTTATTAGCAAAAAGCAAACAAGGGAAACAATTCTATTCAAGAGAAACTTAACAGATCTTTTAAGCTACTTGTGCGAGGCAGAGCTAGTCTCACCAGAGCCGCATGCACGCTGTTCCTAGTTCGAGCTGGCCAGGCACGTCACTGGAGATGGTACGTTGAGAGATGAGTGGAGTCGGGGCTTTGTCGCTTCTGTTTTTGACTCTTTATCTTTCACAAAGTTTTTATACACTTTTAAAGTTACAACGATTATAATATTCCCACCCAGATTGACACCCCTCTATCATGACATGATCCAATCCCATTAATTAATTAATTAATTTATTTATTTATTTTCAAATTTATACCCCGCCCCCTCCTGCAACGCAGCTCGGGGCGGCTTCCAACAACAAATAAAAACAATAAAATTCCTTTTAAAATATCAAATATTAAATATAAAATGTATCATATAAAACAGGGCTAGAAAATAACAAATAAATAAATGGGCGGGGGACTAAAATCATCCCCCCCCCCCCTCCCTCCCAAAGGCCTGGGCAAACAGCCAGGTCTTACAGTTCCGCCGAAATGTCAAAAGGCTTGGGGCCAGGCGAGCTTCCTCCGGAAGGGAGTTCCACAGCCGCGGCCCTACCACCGAGAATGCTCGCTCCATCGTGGCCCCCCGCTTAACACGGGGGACCTCCAGGAGGGCACCCCCGGCAGACCGCAGGAGTCGTTCCGGGGCGCGAAGGGCGAGGCGGTCCCTAAGGTAAGAGGGGCCAAGGCCGTATAGGGCTTTATAGATCATTACTAGGACCTTGAACCTGGCCCGGCACACTATCGGCAGCCAGTGCAGCGCTCGGAGCACCGGTGTAATGTGCTCCCGGCGACCCGTCCCCGTAAGAAGACGGGCCGCCGCATTCTGCACCAGCTGCAGCCTCCGGGCCAAGAACAAGGGAAGCCCCACGTAGAGCGCGTTACAGTAGTCGAGCCGCGAGGTGACGAAGGCATGGATGAGGGAGGCCAGGTCCGGGCCAGAGACATACGGACGCAGCCTACGTACCAGATAAAGCTGGCGGAAGGCAGCCTTAGCGACTGCCTCCACCTGCCGCTCCAGCCGCAGGTCTGCGTCCAATATGACCCCCAGACTCCGGACCTGCTGAGCTACAGGGGGGCAAACCCCCCCAATCAGGGGGGCCACCACCCCCTTCGCCCTCCCCACCACCATCACCTCCGTCTTATCTGGGTTGAGCTTCAGTCTGCTCCGCCGCATCCAATCCGCCACGGCCTCCAAACATTGGGATAGCACCGAGACAGCAGGGTCTGGGTCGGTAGAAAACGAGAGGTACAGCTGAGTATCATCAGCATACTGGTGACATCGCACCCCGAACCCTCTCACGACCTCCCCCAAGGGCTGCATATAGATGTTAAATAATAATGGAGACAAGATCGATCCCTGCGGAACGCCACACGGTAAGGCGCGGGGGCTCGATGTTTCCTCCCCCAACACCACCCGCTGGCTCCTCCCCGAGAGGAATGAACGGAACCATTCAAGAACAGTCCCGTCCAGACCCCCCCGGTCACGCAGTCGTCTCAACAGCAGCCCATGGTCCACGGTGTCAAAAGCGGCCGAGAGATCGAGCAGGATGAGAAATGTCGAACATCCCGCATCCATCTCCCGGCGGAGGTCGTCCACCAAGGCCACCAACGCCGTCTCGGTGCCATAGCCGGGGCGGAACCCAGATTGAAAAGGGTCAAGGAGCCCGATGTTATCTAGATGACCCTGGAGCTGGAGCGCCACTGCCCGCTCAATAACCTTCCCTAAAAAGGGAAGGTTAGAGACAGGTCGGTAGCTGGCGAGCGCGTCTACGTCCAACGATGGTTTTTTCAGCAGGGGGCGCACCACAGCCTCTTTTAAGCAAGGCGACAACCTCCCCTGCCGAAGGGACGCATTCACCACCCTCGCCAGCACCGTCCCCAACGTCTCCCCGGAAGCTTTTATTAACCAGGACGGGCACGGATCTAGTTGACAACACGTGGCCCTCACAGACCCCAGGACATCCACCACATCGGCCGGCGTCACTTCCTGAAACTCACCCCATAAAGATGGACCAGACGGACCCTCCGCCCCCCCGCGCTCTTCCCCTACTGCTATCAACCCAGCGTCGAAATCGGCCTGAATCCGAGCGATCTTGTCTGCGAAGTAGATGACAAACTCCTCACAGCGGGCCCGGGACAAGTCCCCATCCAGGCGGAGGGAGGCCGGACTAACCAGCCCCCGCACCACCCGAAACAGCTCCGCTGGACGCGACTTCGCAGACGCTATGAGGACGGCGAGGAATTCCTTCCTCGCCGTCCTCACAGCCTCCACATAGGACCGCAAATGGGCCCTATGGAGAAGACGATCGGAGACAGACCGAGTCCGACGCCAGCGTCGCTCTAGCCTCCTGCCCACACGCTTCATACACCGCAGCCCCTCAGTAAACCAAGGGGTCCTGCGGTGACGAGACCGAGGCAGAAGGCGCCTCGGAGCCACCCTGTCAATGGCCTCCTCCAGCAAGATGTTCCAATGCCGGACCAGCTCATCCACAGAGTGACCGTCCACATCCAGGGTAAGCTCCCTCAGGACCTCCTGGAACCGCTGGGGTTCCATCAGCCTCCGAGGGTGGACCATCCTAACTGGTCCCTTCCCCTTCTGGAGGGGGCGCACTAAAAGACCGGCCTGAAGGAGATAATGGTCCCCTGTTACATCCCTGTTACATCCAACCCAAATTTCATTTGGAGTTAAAAGCTGTCTCTTAAATTCATGTGTCCTTCTATTGTCTCTGGAAGTGTGAGCAGAGTCATTCTGCCATAAATGCCCTTGGCCAGCCAGTAATGGCAGCCACCAGGGGCGTTGTCGCACTCCCATTAGGCAATGGGGCAAGCAGGAGATGGCCGCCCTCTCTGCTGCAGCAACGCCTGCAGCAGGGAGTAATTACTGGGGAGCAGCCTGGTTGTGTCGGGAAATCACAGCGCGGCCCAGCCAGTGTTGCCCCAGCAACGGGATCTGCACCAATGGGAAGAGCGTGGGCTTTGAGGTCTCTCCCCCGAAGGGTGGGGACCTCTTGCCCAGCATGCCCCGGCCAAGCCTCAATCACAACTTGGAGCTGAAGGAGCAAGCAGCTCCTTCGAGACCGAGGATCTGCTGCTGGCCCTCCCCTTCGCGATGGGAAAGGTAAGGGAGAAGGCCAGAAAGGTTACTTGGCTGTGGCGAACGGACCCAATATCGGAGCTTGCAACAGAGCCCCTGAGTGGGCCGGTGGCCCAAGTAACTCCCCATGGAGAAGGTGAGCCCCTTGGACCTGCTGAGCCCAGGTGGTCTTGGGGGCTATGCAAGACTGGCTAGCCGGGTGCAAAGTACGCATGTGGTAGATGGCCGTGGCGTGGCCCAGCCACCCCCTGCCAGCATTTCCAGCCCAGATGGGCCTAGATTCCGTGGGATTGGCCCCCACTGCCCTCGGGGCCTGGCAGGTGACATCAGGCATGGCTGGGGTGATGGCAGCCCCGCCTGTCACTTGGGGGCCCAAGGCCTCACTTGGGCAGCGGCCCCCACAGGGTGGACCGCAGTACTGGGAGTAGCGGCCACAGCCACCCATGAACCCCTATGGGGGGTGGGCACACAGTCCCAGTTACCTGCCGAGCTCACGCAACAGCAGCCCACACAAGCGGGACAGCCCCAAGTGTACCCTGAACCAACCAATCCCCCAGCTGTGGCGGAACCCCCCCTACAAAGGGGGGAGGGTGGTGGTCCCGCCCCTCAAGATTTAGAGGGGATGAGAAGAGGAGGGCATGGGAGGGTACAGAGGTTACTCCCCGCCCCTCCCAGGCAGGACATGGTCCGATCAAGGGCGCAAACTAGGCCCTCTCCCCCCAGGAGCGGCCCCCATGTGTCAGTGGTCCCCCTCCTGTGGGGTCATACCTCCAGCAGGCCCTGCCATTCCATGCCCCCCCCCCCCCACTCTCCCTACAGAGATGAAGAACCTGAGAGGGAAAGGCTGGAGCGAGACGATGATCCACTAGACCCAGCAGTCCAGGAGATGCTCCATAGGATTGCGGTACTCGAGATGGGACTACAGGTGATGGCCTAGGATTAGCAGCCACCACCAATGCCCGTGCCAGATACAGGAGCCCAAGAGGCAGTACATCAAGGTACGGGGGATCCACGGGTTGGGGTGGGTATTTGCCAGGGAACACTCAGGCACCACGGTACCAGCCCCTGGGCCGGCTCTAGCTGGAGGGGGATGGGGGGTCCCACATGGGATGGCACAAGGGCAGTGGCCGGGTTATACTGCCCACTGGATCCCAGCAACCAATGTGGCCTCCGGATCAGGGTTTACGACGGCTGTGCCTGAACAGTCCACGTTAGGGCAGGACAATACACACACACACCCCTATGGTGGAACAGAGCATGGGTACGTGCCCCGGGCCAGTACGTCCCACTTCCAGCAGCGATATGCAGTCCTGGCCCTTATGGGGCCCAGGCTGCCCAGGTAAGGGCCACTCAAAATGCTACTGGAGCAACTGCAGTGACCCAGAGGCCGCCCCTCCCACTGGTGTGTGTGTGTATGTGTGTTATGCATGTTGGAAATACATTCCTTTGGTTGCATCCCCCCTAAGCACCTCATCCTGTTTGTTTTCTAGAAACAGCAGGAGTAGACAGACAGATCAGGGAACCCTTCCCCCATCCTATCTGTCCTACTCCTGTCAGGAACTGATTGGTCAATCTCCTCCCCCAGGAGATTTCTCATCTCTTTGTGTCTCAGAGAGCTTCCTTCCTCCCTCTTGAACATACCTAGTCTTAGGACTTAGCATAGATGTAGGCCTTTCCTATCCTACATGTATTTCCTAATAAAGCTACTTAAGCTTAAGTATGCTTCCTGCCTGCTTATTGATGATTAGCTACTCACACTCCTCTGTAAACTCTGCATTGGGCAAATGGATGCAATGATCTCACAGTCCTTGCATTTCAAACAATGCAGACGTGTCGGCCCCCATAGGGGCCCACCTCCTCCAGCCCACCAGTGAAAGGATTTGGAGACTTGAATATATCGACATTTTCACCCTCCTATTCACCGACCCCATATCTGACCCAAATGACAGGGAAGATAGGAAAGAGAAGGAGTGCTTCTGGCATCCTAAAGCTAACTGAAATTGGGCAAACTGGATGCTGGCATACTCCATCTACCAGGGGGTTATGGTTCAAGCGTTCCCAGATAGGGCATACGCATTGATGAAGTATGCCGACATCGTCCGTCGTGCCTGTGACACAGGTCCCTCCGGGGCTTGGCTCAGGTATGACGAGGTGTTTCATCACAGGGCCTCATAAATCCCTGGCCTGTGATGGGATACGAACGCCCCAGATCTGTGACTAGACAGCATGAATGATGCAGCCAATGCACCCAGGACCAATAGTGGGCATGTCCTAACTCAAGGAGGGGTCGCACCATCCAATGACCCCTTTCAGAGCGAGGACTGGAAGGCGCAAGCCCCTGGGATTCCCCAGTGCTGGGAATTTGCCCGTACAGGTAGATGTGAGCGGCTCGGCTGCAGGTTTAAGCACGTATGCACCATCTGTGGAGAGAACCATGCCACTATGGCATGCACCAAGGGAAGGCAGCCCTGGGGCAAGAACAAGAACGGGCAGGTCCCCCCTGGAAAGGGTACTCAGGGAGGCTCCCTGGGTGGTGGCGGTCAAAAAGGCCCCAACCCCAGTCAGGGTTAAACAGCTGGAATGGGTGCTAGTCAGTCACCCTAACAGGGATGAGGTGTTGTACATAGTTGAAGGTTTCAGGTATGGTTTTAGGATCCCGGCTGTGGAAGTCCAACAGGGCAAAGTTGCCCCCAATCTGAAATCCGTAGTGGGGTTAGAATATGTGGTGAAGGCTAAATTGGACAAAGAGATCAGTGAAGGAAGAGTTGCCGGCCCTTTCTGCCCCCCCCCAACAAACATGATTATCTCCCCCTTGGAAGTGGTCCCCAAGAAATCCCCCGGGGAATTTTGGCTGATACACCACTTATCCCACCCCTGCAGCAGGTCAGTCAATGATGCCATCCTGAAGGAACTCACCATGGTACACTATGTTCTCTTTGACTAGGTGGTTCAACTGGTTAAGAGTGACGGTTTTGGAGCACTCCTGGCCAAGTGCGATATTAAATAAGCCTTTCACCTCCTGCCTGTCCACGCTGACAGCTTTCGCCTTCTTGGCTTTCACTTTCTTGGCCAAATTTCTTTTGACTGGGCAATGCCAATGAGCTGTGCAATTTTGTGTTCTGTCTTTGAGCGGTTCAGCTCCATGGTAAAATGGGGAAGATCACTAAATATCTGGATGATTTCCTCTTCATTGGCAGAGCAGAAACCTCTGAATGTTTAGAATCGATGGAGTGTTTCAAAAGGGTGGCCTTTTGAATTCCACTAGCCCCAGAGAAGACAGAGGGACCGGCCACTACACTTACCTATTTAGGGATTGAGATGGACACAGTTAGGTGCATCTCCTGCCTAACGGCGGATAAGCTGGCAGCCCTAAGAGCCAAGATAGATGTCTGTCACACTGCTGTGAAGGTAACAGTCAGGTAGCTCCAATCCCTATTGGGAAGCTTAAATTTTGCATGTCGGGTAGTTGCCCCTGGCTGAGCTTTCTTGTCTCAATTTTACAACAAGCTCAAAGGTAGTCCCCAGCCGCACCACCACATTGCTGTCTCAGATGATGTTTCTGTGAGAATTTGGGACGATGTCGGTCAACCTCAGTATTTTGGGGCATGGTTTACTGGCCATTTTTAAATTGCCAATGTGGTCTCCAGAAGAAAAAAGTATTGCCCACCCATCTTACCTGTTATCAAAATTCCACTGCAATTGTGTAGTGCCTTGTGGAGCAAGGACAGTCACATTTCCCCCACCATTTTTTCCACCTAGCTTCAGGGGTGGATGTGATCCCAACTGATAGTTGACATGCTTTGCATGTCTTTTTTGCTCCCTGAGGCCATGGGATTTTATTTAAGTCTCAAAATGGGATCACAGGCAAACATTTGGGAACTATTCAGAAGTTCCTACTCAGGTTGCAGCCTTGCTGTGCTAGGTAGTATCCAGGGCGAGCGAGCTTGCCCCGTTGGTTCCAAATGTAAGAGATGGAGACAATGAAGTCCCAATGATCTCTTTTTTGGACCAACTTCTGTTGGTGAGAATGGGCAAGCTTTGGCCATTCACGCAACATAGGATCACTTTTTGCACACCTGAGGAAGGGTCCTGTGTGGCAGAAAACTTGTGTTTTCTAGGGATGGGCGAACCCGGTCCGGAAGTTCGGAGTTCGGCCTGAACTCGGCCTGTTCGGACGACCGAACCCGAACCTGAACATGAACTCACCGAACAAACCGAACAAACCGAACGGTGAAATGGCCGAACAGTTAGGTCAGTTCGGATCGCGTTTGGGTGAGTTCGGGTGGCAAAAAAAGGTTCACTGGAAGGTCAAACATGACAGGGAGGTGTAGTCAGTCACTGAGGAGCAGACTTCCAGGCACCAGGGGTGGAGAAGCTTGCAAGAAACGAAACTAATGATCTGCCTCCTCCCTTCCCAACACCTTCTGAGCTAGTCACTGTTCCTGAACAGCAGGCGTTGAGTAGGATTTTTAGATTGCTTTAAGTTTCATTTCAGTTTTGTACTGAAATGAAACTTAAACCTTAAACTGAAACCTTGTGTTATGCATTTCACGTACAGACTCATTGAGTATGTATGTATTTCACTACAGACTCCTCTTCTGTTTGTGATTCCCCCCCATCCCATATATATGGGATGTATATATATCCATATATATATCCATATATATAGCCATATATATATATGGATATGGATATGGGATGGGAGGGATAGATAGATAGACAGATAGATAGATGTAGAGAGTTGTAGGAGTTAGCTTAGTTTTAGTTTTAGTGTTTGTAGGAGTAGGCCTGTGTACTCATTAGATAATCCATTTAGTTCATAGCATTTAGAATAGTTAATAGCAGTTAGATTTAGTGTAGCTATATATATATAATATTAGATAAAATAAATAAATAAAAAAACCTCATAAAAACCAAAAAACCAAATAAAATACAAAAGAAAACCATAAAAAACCAAAAAACCATATAAAAAACAAAAGAACACCCATAACAACATTTCCCGAACGGCCGAATGGTCGAACCGAACAGCCGAACGGCCTAACCGAACGGCCTGTTTGGACGACCGAACCGAACAGTCCAACCCGAACTAACCGAACTACCGAACCGAACGGCCAAACCCGAACCGCGATCCATTCGCCCTTCCCTAGTGTTTTCTTGCCAACAGAAGATGGTTCAGTAAGTATGATCTGAACCATTTCATCCCCATCTCAGGCAATGCCCACATAGCGAGTGAGAGGACTGTGAATCATTGGAAGGTGTTGGATGTGAAATGGAAAAATTATTCACATCTCTGAGGAGGAGGAGAACTAGGAGGACAAATATTGATACACTAATTGTCACGCTGCACTGGATTTAATTGAAGAGATCTCTCACTATTTATCCTACTAAGACAAGCATCTTGTTGACAGGCAAGTCCGGTTAGCAGCAGCTGTTGGAGAAGCTAATTGAGCATATCACTGTGTTGTTTTTCTTTTCATTTAAAAAAAAATGTACTGTGAAAGAGGTGCATGAAATCTGCTGTTGTCTTTTGTTGTGGGATCAAGAAAAACAACAACTCCTCCCCCCCCCCGAATAAACCCCTAAAGGACTTTTAAAGTTTTATCACAAGCCTAATGCATTCAAAGCACAGGGAGATAAAATCTACTGCAATTTAATGTGAGAAGATGTTTTTCATACAAGTAATACAATGCACTGCACTTACAGCATTATTTGTAATACAGTAGCATTGAAAATCCTATTGTGCTCTCGGCTGTATAACCACATGTAATGACTGGCTGGGCATCAGCACTTCTGAAAAAAATCTGGAGATTTTCGTGGATGGCAGGCAATGGGTGTTTTCAGATGGACAGGGAGAAGACTGGAACACCAGCGCAGGCGCGTGGGTGACCCAGACCAGAGTTCCATGTACCCACAGGTTTGTTTGTGTTTAAAGAGACAGCCAGTGTGCAGGTGAACCGAGTGCACAGGCAGCAAACATGTCTGCCCCTAGGAAGCCCTGGCTCGGAAACACATGGCTAGGTGAGCCAACTCCGTGCTCCAGACCTGCGCCATCCTCTGGTAACCATAGCAATGAGACCTGGCAGCAGCTGCTGCTCTGGCCATTTGGCCTAACAGCATCTATGATCAGGGACCCAAGTTGACTGCGTTGCTGCAATTTGCAGTGATTTCCGCAGAATCAGCCAATCCTCGCAGAATCAGCCAATCCTGACCATGATAGGCCCCTGGGAGATGAATTGTGGGTGGGTGGGGTCTGAAGGCCCTATGTTTGCGTGAGGGAGGTGCTGAAAATAAAGAGGATTTGAGTTGTGTTTGATTAGCAAAGTTGTGATTCTATGTCAAACCTATTGCAAATTTGCTTCCCAGCATGCATAGTTATGCAAATCAAGTGAATTATGCAAATATTAATGCTCGCGGTTAATCTGCAGAATTTGGCTTCACTGGTTGCAGAATTTAAGATTTTTTGGTGCAGTCAACTCAAGTCCCTGTCTAGGATCCACGTGGGACTGTGTTTGACCAGGGCGCACAGGCCCATTTAAATGGGCAGGAATTCCGTGTTTGCCTGTTGCCACGGATTTGGCCAACGTCCTTGGTGAGGTGTGCTCCACTTGTGGAGCTGCCCCAGAACAGCCACAGTGTGCTCTGCTTTGCACATCTGGCGGTGACTTTTCAAACGGACACGTCAACCTGGGGGTGAAGTGGGCTTTCACAGGCAAAAGCGGAGCTGCTCTCTGTCTGTGGACTGTACACCCAATTAGTCAACAATGCGATGCAGCAGCAAAAAAAGAGCAAGTGCTATCTTGGATTGCATTAACAAAGGTATTGTCTCTAAGACAAGGGAGGTGATTGTTCCTCTCTAGTCTACCCTGGTCAAGCCTCACCTGGAATATTGCATCCAGCTTTGGGTACCTCTCTTTAAGAAGTCTATTGACAAGCTGGGAGGGTTCAGACGAGGGCAACAAAGACACTAAAGGCGATGGAATAAAGACCTATGCATCGTGGTTGAAGGAACTGGGAATTTGGGGGAGGGGTTGATTTTAACCTAGAATAATGAAGATTAAGGGGGAACATGATTACAGTCAGGGATCTGTATTCACTGTGTTTTTCCCTGTTGGTGGCAATGGGGAAAACCCAGTGAAAATGGGTCCCTGGTTACATTTTTCAAATATGTTTAAAGGCTGCTCTAAGAAGCAAAATGGTGCCCAGTTGTTCTCTCTGGCCACGGTAAGTAGGACTAGAATTTTCTAACTACCAAGACAGTGGAATAAATTGTCAAGGGAGGTTGTGGAGGCTCCATCAATAGAGGTCTTTACAAATAGGTAGGCCCCTCTCAGAGCTGGTGTAGGGCCAGAGCCTCCTGCTTAATGGCAGGGGTTTAGGCTAGATAGCCCTTGGGGATCTTCCAGTTGTATGATTCTGTGGGTGTTTTAACACAAAACGGGGTGGGGCGTGGGCGTTGTGTGAGGTGGGCGTGGGGGTGCCGTGCTTGGGAGGGCTCTTCACGCGAGTGGCCACACACAGAGCCGCGTTTCCTGGAGTGCCCTGTGCGTGGACTGGGTGGGCGATGTGTGGGTCACGGGAGCGCCCCCCCACACTGTATTCAGATGAGACCTTCTCCATGTGGACAGTGCCTGTCCATGCATAGGGTGTCTCATGTAAAAACACCCTATGACAGTTTCCATCTTCCAAGGGTTACAGTCTATGGTACTGATCCTACAAATACTTGAGCATATGTGTAACTACTTGTGGTAGTTTGGGGTGGTACAATCCCCTCTCTCAGTTCCAGCACCAAGGAGACAGGCTGCGATTGTATAGTGTAGTCTGGTTGTTTTTATTAGAATCATGTACATGCTAGTCCAGGGCCTAGTCCAGGTACAGACCAGACCTCTGTACAGAGCATGCAGCAGCCTGAGCCGGGCTTCAGAGGAGACTGGACAGAACATAGAGCAGTCTCCTCCTTCAGCAGAGACTAGGGATGGGCGAACAGATCGCGGTTCGGGTTCGTCCGTTCGGTTCGGTTGCGTTCGGTTCGTCCGTTCGGCTAGTTCGCCGAGTTCGGGTTCGGCTGTTCAGTTCGTTCGTCCGAACAGGCCGTTCGGTTACGCCGTTCAGCTGTTCGGTTCGGCCATTCGGCTGTTCGGTTCGGCCATTCGGCCGTTCGGGAAGTGTTGTTATGGGTTTTTTTTTGTTTTTTATATGGTTTTTTGGTTTTTTATTGGGTTTTATATGGTTATCTTTTGTTTTTTATTTGGTTTTTTGGTTTTATATAGGTTCTTTTAATTTATTTTTTTAATCTAATATTATATCTATCTATCTACACTAAATCTAACTGCTATTAACTATTCTAAATGCTATGAACTAAATGGATTATCTAATAAGTACACAGACCTACTCCTACAAACACTAAAACTAA
>QEPC01004713.1:1141883-1182295 GCA_003113815.1 Sphenodon punctatus
CCCCCATGCCTGGAACTCCCTCCCTGTCCACATCCACCTTGCCCCCTCCCTTCATACCTTCAAATCTCTCCTTAAAACTCACCTCTTTCGCTCGGCTCTGTTTGACTCTTTATCCTGCTGAGCCACTATTTCCTATACCTACGGTCTGTTTATCCTTATCCTTGCCACATGGACCTGCCTGCTGTCATTCTCATCATATCCAAGCCAAGTACGTGCACCTGAGACCCCCCATCTTCATGAATGTTAGACCCTTTGTCTCTCCCTCTGTTCCCCTTCCTATGTCTCTCCCCCAGCTCCTATCTCTCAGATTGTAAGCCCTAGGGGCAGGGACCATGCCTATTTTATTACTTTGTAAAGTGCCAGGTAAACTGCTTGCGCTATATAAATGTTTGGTAATAATAATAATAATAATAATAATACTGAAAAATTGATAGAACCTAGAAAGGTCTGTCTGAGCAATCAAAGTGCTGACATCATAATTGATAAATTTACACAGATCACGAACCATTTTACAGAGGTTTTATTTCTGAGGACGTTTTATCTACAGGATAAACAAAACATTCCCTGGTTTGATGATGAGTGCTGGATAACTAAAAGATTACTCACGAAGAACGGGGCATCTAACCCAACCTATATTAATGAGGTCCCCTATATAGATTTGAAGAATGATCATGCTGATTGTAGAGCAAATAGAATGTTGGAGCTTTATAATGTAGCGTGCAACTATTAGAGCACTCCCACGCTCTAATAACGATCCCCCGCCCGCCCGCCCCAGTCTCTTGGGCTCCAGTGTGACACCCTTTGGGAAAATCTTTGAGATGAAGGATGTTTTCATGGATAGCTCACACCAGGAATAATCAGCTTAAAAGACGATCAGAAAAACTAATGGTTTTAGAGGAGCTTTTTGCCTAGCTGGTGAATATTCAGAAGCGTGAGATTAATCTATTTAAACTGCAACACTGTTCTCTTTCAGATTGGACATTTAGGATTCTGAACGGCAGATTTTGCTTTCGTTAGCACAAAGCAAGACAGTCCTTTTCTTACTTACAATAATGGCTATTCATATAACGCCACACACCTGTTCCAGGAGATAATTACTCCTCAGGAAGGAAGGATTAGTGGCGTTCAACCACACCTAATAATTAGACGATATGATTAGCTTGTGATAATTGATACACACAGGATGATTTCAGACGTGACAGTCCCAGAGGCCCGCTACGCTGCACCCCGGACCAGGATCGCTGTCAGATCTCGGTCCGTGATGAAGCCGTCCATCCTTCAGACGTGCCGACTCTAGCACTGTGGGGAATCGGGGAGGGGGCAGGCTGCGTGGTGCGATGTGTGGCTGCATGCCCCTCACCCCATGTTCCCTTGGCTGCCCATCCATGCGGAGATGGGCGGGCATAGCAGCCAATGAGGTTGCTGCTGTGGTTTGGGGAGTGATTCCAGACCGGGGATAACAGACGTTACTTTTGCCCCTTTCCAGATTGTGGCCAACCTAACCACGATTCTGGAGGTGAGGTCGGCCTCACCTCCAGAATCATGGTTAGGTTTGACCCCCGTCAGAGATTCACTGCGGTGAACATCTGGCGGGGGTCAAACAGACATTCACGGGAACACCGCCACCACAGGGCATCCAGTGTGGTGAAAGGCGTTTTTGTAACGTCTGAAATTACCCACAGTTGGGGCCTTATTAGACACCGAATTCAGAAAGACAGCAACTATGCACTTCCTGCTTTTAACTCAGGACTTTCAAGGCCTGCTGAATCCCCATAGCCTGCACCTCCAGCACAATAGCAAAATTTTATTTTGATCAGAGCTGAAACAAGTATCTGCAAACACAGGCATATCCATTCAATTTGTTGTACTCGTTCTGACTTGAACATTTGAGGTACTTTTTGGTTACCAAAACGGTATTTGATTGGGTACCTAAATGTTTGAAATACCAGCCTTGGGTTGGTTTTTTTTTTTTTACTTCTGGCCCCAGATTTCTAAAAATGTTTGTGTTATTTTTTCAGGATTTGGGGCAATTCGAGGCATCTAAAAACTGAAAAGCTGAATTTTGGTTTTCTTTGGATACTCAGAGGGTAAAATCACATGTGACAGCAGTGCACCGCTGTTATGACCCACCTTGGGTTAGAAAACCCTGTGCGACATCATCTGAGTCAGGTCAGGGCACTGGACACATGTGACCACAGCTGGGGAGGCGTTCTGCCAGCTGCATGGCCCAGGTATGGCCAGGAAGCACAACAAACATGTGGGCGGTTGGCCCCAAACACACTGTGCTCCCTGTGCCCTGCCCCTGCAAGGATGGCCAGACATGGTGGCCAATGACAACTGGCCATGGTGGCCCTGACTGGGGCCAGGTCATGGCAGGCCACAACAACCATGATAGCCCACTGTGGCCTGTTTTGGCCCGGTTGGGTGGGACCTAGCCAAGGGCTGTGATCTTGGAGGTTTTCCAAGGTCATAGCCTGGGCTCGCTGCTGACACAACCCAGGACAATCCCCGGCCAACGTCTGGCGGCACCACAACAGACATGCTGTGGTCCACAGTCACATCTATGTTTACCCAAATGGCATCAGGTGATGATTCGGGTACCTGAAACGGTACTCAAAATTTTGGGTATTACCAACAGCTACCAAACCAGGTTCCCATTTCAATTCTACTTTTGACCCCTTTGCTTGTTACCCAGTTTTACAGTAAAGGTACACTGGCATGCCAGGTGGAAGACCAATGTTCTTGGAGCATCAAGAGAATCTTTAATTTATCAGTATGGACAGTAGAGTTCTTCAAGCTCTGACAACCTCAAATTCAGAAGTTCAGTAACACAATTGAAAATACAATGCAATGAAGTATTGCCAGTTTCCAATCTCCTATCCTAACTGTTAGTTCACTCTGTCTCAAGCAACACTTACCTTATTCTAAACATTTAACAGTTTCTGTCAAGCTTCTAGCATATTGAACATAAGTGCCGTATTGGGTCAGGTCAATGGTTTAAAAACTCCTAGTCTAATATGAAAAACTCAAATAGCATGCAGCATCAAATATCAAATACTTCATGAGGGCTGCAGAAAAAACTGTCCACCATGAGCTCAAACTTTCAAATGATTTACAAAGCTGGGCACTCCCCACCTGTTACCTATATATATAAAATTCCCCCAAAGGTGTGTAGTACAGTAATTAAGCTCATGAACCAGTCACAATGTACTAACTAGTAACTACACTCATAGGCCGATTGCTCTTGGGTGACTCATTACCAATTGGGTTAAATTAACTCCATCTACCACTAATTCAAAACATTAAATAAATGAATAAGTTTTTATTGTTGGACTATAGCCATCACAATATCAAAACCTAAAACCGTTGACATCAGAATACTGAGGCTGAACCAGGAGTCCAAAACATAAACATACATACACAATACAATATACAAAGACCGAAGACCCGCATCAATAAAAATATAAACCTTAAACATCTCTCACTATATACCTAGTTCCAAAACCAAATTAATATCTGAACTATTCTACCCCAAGATCATTCTGAGACATTAACCCTCCAACTGTGCCCCTCTAATTCAAAAGGCCATCAAGCAGAATTTTGCCACTGCCCTGGTCAATTCAGAGTCATTAGGACTCAAAAATTCCATCAGGGTACTTTGAACAGGAAATGGGTCCCCGGTCTTCAAAGTCCCACCCAGAAATTTAAATCTGGGTCCACTTAACAGAGGACAAACAAAAAGAATATGGACAGGGGAATCTACCTCCCCCATGTCACAAAATGTACAGATCCGTTGATCATGGGGGACACCTCTGTACCGGCCCTCTAACAGGGCCGACAGAAAGTCGTTGCACCTCGTTTTAGCGAAGACTGATCTCCTGCCAAAGTCCTGCCACTCAAGCTGATAGCATGACCCCGGCAATGAGGAGTTAAATGGCAGGAAATTGGGGGCAGCCTTCTGCTCCCTGAGGAGAGCTCTCTCCAGCTGCAGGGTGTGAGCCAGTATTCTTTTTTTTTAGAAGCCTTTTAACAGCTCCAAGGTCAAGACCCTTGAGCCCTGCAGGTGAAAATTCCAGCTTGAGCACTTCAGCTTCCACAGCTTTAACCCAGGGGTCCCCAAGCCCACTTTCCAGGGCCAAGGCCAAAAGAGAATGATCATTGGTGGGAAAAAGAACTAACTTACACCAAAATAGAACCAAAGCCTGGAGGAGATATACTCTAAGGGGAAGAACGAGAAGCTCAGCTCTTAATATCACCTGGGGAGTACTCCTAGGCACCTAATTCAAAACATTGACAAACTCCAGTTGGGTTCATAGCTATTGTACAGTCACTAAAAAGCCTTGTTGCTCACTAACTGAGTTAATTGATCAATGAACCTAAAATGAACCTGCTAAATAACCTGATCTTTCAAAATACTACACCACAAAAAAGGTATAAAATTTAATTCCTCATTTAATCCATTAGGAATAAGAAGATTTAATTTACATATTCAATAGGCCTCTCTTCTCAAAAGAATATCCTCTTTATTATAGGTTTTATAAGTTATTTAATCCAACACCTAGAATTGTCACCCAAGTCACCTAAGTGCAATCGGCCTATGAGCATAATTAGTACTTTGACTTTGACTGCAGCACACTCCTCCAGCTGCCATCTTGTCTCCTGTTTCCAGGGTCCATCTAGGGCTATAGCCAGGATCCAGCTATAGCCACACTCAGGCCCCACACTGGCTAGTATCTCCTGGATCCACTCTCTGACACATTGCTCTGGGTACAGTCCTCCAGTTGAGTTTCCTTCTTTTGTCTTTTCTCTCGGGTGCAATCCTCCTGTCCCATCTGCTTTTGGCACCGGACTCACCTCTCCCTCAGGGAATACACCAGTGCTGCTCTCCAAAGTCACTCTCCACTCGAGGCTTGTTTGCATCTGGGTTCAATCCTCCACTTAAGGCAAACTTGCTCAGCCCAGATCACCCTCCTTTACAGAGATGGCTTGATGGCCAAAGTTAGGGGTGCCCGCATTCTTCACCACTTTGTAGCAGAGTGGGCTGCCTCACAGTGAGTCCTGGCAGGATCTGTCCCACACAGCAGTGTCCGCTCACAAATTTAGCTCAGTTGTTTTTTTATTTACACCTCTCTACTGTATATATACATGGTCTCTACTATCATAGTTGCTACACCCTATTCTAGTGTTAGGAAACAGCCCTCTGGCAACCCCAAAGTCTCTAACTCTAGCCCAGTCAGGTTCCTGTCTCTGGCTAGCTTATTTCAGTCCTTCGGCTCTCCAGGTTTCTGGGTCAACCACTCTTCTCTGTGTCCAGCAAACCCTTGGCTCAGGCACCACCACCTGTTCAGACTAACCCAAGCCTCCCTAAACCAGGCAACCCCTCTGGGTGAGGCTTGGTCTGTAAGCAGGACATACCTCCATGCCCCTGCTGCTTCAAGCTCTGCTGGCCAGACACAGTCCTTAGGGGAACAGCTCAGCCCAAAGCCCCACCCCTGGGTCGTCCCTTAGGAGCTTTTGGGAGACAGAACCCTGCTCAGTTCCTGTCTCCTGGTCAAATATCTCTGGACTGAGCTCTCAGCTCAGCTTTACCCTAAGGGCTGGACTCATAAAGAGTCCATAGGACATAAAACAAGTCCCAGTAATCCCAACACTCTCTGCTGCCCCTCCATTCTCTGTTATTTTTCTGTAACCTGTCATGTTCGTTACCAGAATTTCTCTTCTCTCCCTCGTAGTCCTTTTCCCATCAGTCAATCAATCTGCCTGCATTTGCCAATGTGATTTTTATGCATGACACATATCAAAGCACAGCACATTAAGAACACAAGCAAGAGACAAATCAGTGACAGATGAAGTGAGCGGCAGGAGTGTTCTGGAATAATGAGGCACGTAGGAGAGTGTAAGAAAACAATGCAAAATGTGATTGAAAAGAACGGGGAGCTAACTGACATGTAATAAATGCATGAATGGAAGCCAATGTTATCTGAAAAAAAAACCTCTCCCGGAGCTAGTATTTTTAGTTAGCTGAGGTAAAGTGAGGTTATCCAGGGACAGAACGTAAGAAAAGTAAAGCTTAGAACTTTCCTGAGCATTGAAGGCTTCACAGGTCAGAACTTGGGGGGAAAAAAAAATCAGGCCAAAGCTTCTGGGAGGCTGGACCCTGAACCATGTGCTAAAATCCAAGGAGCAGGATTCTGCAGTAGCAGCAGGAAAAGTACAACGGGTTTGCTTTGCAGGTGCCACAACACAGTCTAGCCTGGAGGAACGAGCAGCAAGCATTTCCCCATCTGTCAAGGGAACAAGGACCTCTTGGAAAAGAGAGTGCTACCTTTTTTTTATTTCTCTTCAGTGCAAGCCAATGCCCCATTAGCCTCATCCCACACCTTTTAATTTTCCCTTCACTGTAAGAAGCCTTGCTTCTCTCTCGACCTCACAGGCTCTAAGTGGCCAGTATTATTTTATTTTTTAGTGAACTATAAAGCAAAGCACCTATTGGTTTTGCCATGTAGTGCTCCCTTAGGATACAACAATGGGACCCTGCTTTGTTTGGGCATTGGGAGAGGGGACAGCTTTCCTTCTGCTTTCAAATGATCACATCCTGACTTGAACTCCTCTTTATCTTTTGAAGGAGCTTGATTATTTACATTTATTTATTTATTTGGATGTATATCCCATCCTTTCTTGCAGGTTGAGGGTGGCTCACAAGCATACAAAAACATAAAAAAACCAAGAAAAAGGAGCCCTATACAATTTCACTTAAAACCACTCCCATCCCTCCAAACCCTATTCCTGCCTACCAAAAGCCCAGCCAAATAAATAGGGCTTGCAATGCCTTCCGAAGATACTCAGGCTTTGGCAAAAAAACCTCCATGGGAAGGAGTTCCAATGATGTGGGACAGCCCCTGAGAATACCTCTTTGCGTGCATGTGTCGTCTGGACCTGGTGCAGTGATGGAATTTGCAGGAGGGGGCCCCCGGCTCACCTAAGGGAGCACAGCAGAACTTCGTGGAGGATTTTAGTTTGACACGGCAGACATCTGAAATATGAATGGTATTTTTCCCATTTCCACAAATGATAGGGATGGGGCTTTCAAAACTAGAGCTCCAATCATCCACCCGGCCAGTCGGGCACCCCGTTGAATTTGGGGTGCCCAACACGACCCGACAGGCTACCTGACTCTCTGGGCCCTGGGCTGACTCACCTTACTGACCAATCTGCTGCTCTTCTGCTCTGGACTCCTGGCTGCCTGCGCCCTGCTTCTTCCTGGCCTGCACACTGCTCATAAGCTGAGCAGGGAACTTCTCCGCTCAGCTTTTTCTGATCAGGGGGGAGGGAGCGAGGAGGCCTTTTCCTATCTGTGTGCGTCCTCCTAATGGGCCCCTGTTGCCCTTCACAAAACAGGTGGCTCCAGGGCAAAGGGGGACCAATGTGAAGCCACGTCTCGTGTGATTACACCCTAAGAAATAAGTGATCGGAAGTTGCTCTGGAATATTTTTCATCTTTTATTTACGTATTTGTTGATTTAATTAAACTAATTTGCTTCACAAAGTATGTGCTTCAGCAAGTCTCCAAAAGCAGCAATGGCATGTGGGTTTTATGGATTTCGCTAATCAGTTTTGCTGGGTTCAAAGATGCTTCAGAAAAATTTCAAGTGAACAAAAGGGAAAAGGCAATAATGAAAAAAGTACCTACACCCATCATTTTCAGCGTTAAGCACACTTGCGCATAAATGTCTGTTTGTGAAAACACACTTTCCAGTGCATGATTTGGAGTCCTGCAAATCATGCTCATAGACAGCTTGTAGCCGATACTTACACATAACCACTGTGATTTATATTTAGTTATTTATTTTAGCCGCCCCCTCATGCCATGGCTTCTTGGGGTGGCTTACAGCATAAAACCCACAATATAAACAACAGTCTCCTGGTCGCCCCCGCCTTGTCTTTTTAGATTGTAAGCCATAGGCAGGGACTGCGTCTTTAACTTTGTTCTGTAAAGCACCAGGTACATGGCTGGTGCTATACAAATGTTTATAATAATAATAATAATAATAAGTAACTACTCCACTTTGGAAGCATTCAGATGAACACTGTAAAGTGAAGTAGTACTGTATCACAACCGCTTAGCCTCAGTTCCCCATCTGTAAAATGGGAATATGTGTGTGTCTGTCTGTCTCTGTGTTCCCCTCACCCATGTCCATCTTAGATTTTAAGTCCACTGGGCAAGGACATGTGTTCGGAAATCTGTGACCATACCTGTACTGCAGCATTTCCGCACGCTCTAGCAGAGCTGGTGTTGGAGGTGGCCTTGCAGACCCCAAGGACAGTGGTCCTGGGGGACTTCAACATGCATGCCAACACTGGTCTTGAGGGAGTGGAGCATGAGTTCATGGCTGCCATGGCAACCAGTGGCCTGACGCACAAGGGGGGACATACCTTGGACCTGTTTTTTTGCACTGGTCTTGAGGCAGGGGATCTGTTGGTGGGGGATATATTGTTGGTGCCCTTGCCATGGACGGATCATTACCTCCTGCGGGCTGGTCTCCTGGCACATGTCAGTCCCCAGAAAGGTGCTGGGCCAGTTCAGTTGGTCCGTTCCTGGAGGCTTATGGAACCAGAAAGGTTCCAGAAAGCTCTTCGGGAAATACACTCTGGCCTTGACGGCCGTTCACTTGATGACCTCGTGGCTCTCTGGAACACCTTGTTGACTGAGGCCATCAACCCGACAGCTCCTAGACATCAACCCAACAGCTCCTAGACATCAACCCGACAGCTCCTAGACATCAACCCGACAGCTCCTAGACATCAACCCGACAGCTCCTAGATCTGCTCCCTGGACATCAGCAAGACAGGTCTCCATGGCATATGGAGGACCTGTGGCGGATGAAGCAGGAAAGGAGGCAGTTAGAGCAGCAGTGGCAGCATACGCACACTGAAGACAACAGATTGTGTCATAGAACTCATTTAAAAACCTATGCTATGGCTGTGAGGGCAGCAAAGAAGAGGTTTTCTGCTCTCATAGCATCTGCAAAGTCTTGTCCAGCGGAGCTTTTCTGGATGGTGAGGGGGCTAGTCAGTCCAGCTTCCCTCTGTCTGGAGCTGGAATCCTCCAGCGCTCACTGTGACACGTTTATTGACTATTTTGTGATAAAATCGCTTGCATTCATCATGACATTGATGTTGCGTTTGTTGCAGTAGGAGAACCAGAGGTTATGGATGCCCCATCTTGTCCAGTGTTCTGGGATCAATTTCAGTGGGTGTTGTCTGCTGATGTGGGGGATGTCCTTGGGGTGATTAGAGCCACATGTTGTGAATTAGATCCATAAAAAGCAAAAAAATAGGGAGAAGTCCCCAAAACCAAAGATGTGTGAGACACACCAGAGGCTGATACAACAATAGAAAAACAATAGTAAAAAAAATGGAACAATAGAAAAAATAGAAAAAAAATCAAAACATAGCCTATAGAATACTGTCATGATTACATTAAATTAATTTTTGAACATGTTTTATTACATATAACAGTATTCTATAGGCTATGTTTGGTGTTTTTTTTCTATTGTATCAGCTTCTGGTGTCTCCCACACATCTTTGGTTTTGGTGAATTAGATCCATGACCGTCCTGGTTGGTCAAGGCCAGTTGGGAGATGTTGGTGCCATTGCTGGCTGGAGCGGTCAATGCTTCCCTTCAGGAGGGCAGAGTCCCGGGGTGCCTTAAGGAGGCTGTGGTGCAACCTCTGGCCTTCAAGAAGCCATCACTTGATGTTGACTCCCTTGCCAGCTATCAGCCTGTCTCTAACCGTACCTTTTTATTATTATATTATTAATTATTATTATTATTATTAGCATTTGTATAGCACCAGCTGTGTACCTGGAGGTTTACAGAACAATAAGGTAGACGCGGTCCCTGCCTATGGCTTACAATCAAATAGACACGGAGGGGGGAGACAAGGAGAGGGGACATAGGGAGAGACAAGGGATAAATAATATTCAATCGGATGCGACGTCTCAGGTGCATGTGCTTGGTTTGGTTACAGTAAGGCAGGAGTCTGCAGGGAGAGGAGATTGAATGGGTACTGGCCCAGCAGCTTCAGGGGCATTTGGACCGCATCACTTTTCTCAATCCCTCAGTCTGGTTTTCACCCAGGTTATGGCACTGAGACTGCGCTTGTGGCCTTGACTTCCAACCTTCACCATGAGTTGGATCAGGGTTGACCTATTGGCTGCTTTTGACATGGACACGGTTGATCATGAGATGTTGGTGGCCTGCTTGCGGGACCAAGCTGGGGTGGGTTGAATTATTTTCCAGTGGTTTTTGGTTTTTCCTGTCTGGTAGGACCCAGTGTGTGGTGTTGGGGGACCATTCTTTGACTCCCCAAGACCACACATGTGGAGTTCTGCAAGGTTCTATTCTGTCCCCTCTCTTGTTCAATGTATACATGCAGCCTTTGGGGGAGGTCGTGAAGGGGTTTGATGTTTGGTGTCATCAATATTCTGATGATGCCCAACTTTACCTCTCTATTTCAACTGACCCAGGCCTGACAGGCTCGGTGCTTACTTGGTGTTTGGCAGCTGTGGGGGACTGGATGAGGGCGAGCTGTTTGTAGTTGAATCCTGACGAGATAGAAGTGATGCTGGTGGGAGGGGCGGGGGAGTTGGTGACTCTCATCATTGATGGGGTTCTTCCCTCCCTGGGCCCCAGGTTTGGAGTCTGAGGGTGCTCCTCGACTCATGGCTCTGCCTGGATGCTCAGGTTGTGGCAGTTGCAAGGAGTGCCTTCTGTCAACTACATCTGATATGGCGGCTTTGGCCATATATCTCAGACTCTGACCTGGCCACTATCATCCATGCCTTCATCACCTCAAGACTGGACTACTGCAATGCGCCCTACATGGGGCTACCCTTGGTGACAGTTTGGAGACTGCAACTGGTGCAGAACGTGGTGGCCTGTCTCCTTATGGAGACGGGGCTCCAGGAGTACATAACACCAGTTTTCCATTCATTGCACTGGTTGCCCATAGTCTTCTGGCTCCAAATCAAGTTGTTGATCTTGACCTATAAAGCCCTATACAGTCTGGGCCACACTTACCTGCGGGACCATCTCACTCTCCAGTTCCTGGAAAGGCCCCTGTGGTCTGATGGAAGCGCCCTCCTAGAGGTCCCCTGGGTGTCACAGGCAGTGATCATGGACAGGGCGTTCTCAACGACTGCTCCAAGGCTGTGGAACTCCCTCCCACTAGAGGATCATCCGTCCATGGATCTTCCCTCTGTCCCTGGATCTTCCCTCCTTTCATCAACAGTGTAAGACTGAATGTTCTGCCAGGGGAGATGGGTAGTGGGAGGGGGGTCAGTTTGGGTGGGTTCTGTTTTAGCTCCAGAAATTTTTTATGATGTATTGTTTTTATGGAATTTTATTTTTATATGTTTTTATTTTTTTGTTAGCTGCCCCAAGCTGCCTGAGGCACGATGGGTGCGGGGTACTAAATGTTAAAAATAATTAAATAAATGAAATGAAATAAAGTGCTGTGTACACCTAGTAACGCTATTGAAATGATGAGGAGTAGTATCAATTTCCTTCCTCTTCAAGGCCCTTTTTAAACGGACCTCAGTGAATGGGGGGGATGGGTGTGCAGCCGCGGTGGGTGGAGATGGGTGCGTGCCCGCCACAGGCACACACCTATCTCCACCCACCGAGCATCAGGCATTGGAGCCCATTGCTCCGTGGGTGGGTAATGGGTGCAGACGGGTGGAGGTGGGTGTAGCGCGGGAAGGTGCACACCCACCCATCCATCCCATGCAGCATTCACATGGGTGTCTCCACCCATCTCTGGGTGGGGGCATCTCGTGTGAAAAGGGCCACTGTCATACTGGTACATGTTCACACAAACAGCTACTTGGAAATACAGACTCTTGATTTTTTCCTTGAGTACATTGTTCTGAATAATTTTGGTTTGGTGCTCTATTTACATGAACACGTCAGGAGTAAAACAGAAGGCCCAACTATATAGAATTAACTGTCCATTGGAATGTGGTTTGAGAGGGTCGAATAGGTGAGGGTGTTTCCTTATGTGCCTGTTTTAAAGTGTACATAGGTAGTGGCAGAGTGGAGGTCCAGATGGAGACAAGCGAAACTCTGGTCCATGGCACCTCTCTTTACTATTTACAGTTTAATCATATTCACTCATCTGCCAGTTTTTAGTCTAATCCTGCTTTCACATATAAAAGGGGAATAGTGCATTCACACATTACAAAAACTATGGAATAACCGGTATTATCTCAGATTATTATAATAGTCCATTTTTGTTATGTGTGAAAGTGGCCTGTTACCCTGTGATTTTCCCAGGAATTAGCTCCACCAGAGGTCAGGGATTTCCACAGGAAAACTCAATTTTTCCTCACAAAGAGGTATCGCTGACAGTTATATTAACTACAATTTATTGCCTTGCCAAGTTGGTTTTTTCTGATTATTCCACTTTAATTGGGACAGGCAAGAGTAACTATACTAACAAATGTCCTTAGCCAGTATATGTTTTTAGCCAACATACATTCTTAGACAGCGTCCACAAAATTGTACTAGTCTGCCAAAAATGTAAAGAAGACAACAGTCTTTGAAACTAAAAACTACAATTTATTGGCAGCCCAATTGGCTTACATACTAAGAAAATATTATAAAAGCACTGCAGAAGCACGCAGAAAGGTTATTGATTGCAAATATATAGTCTTTAAGAATATATCTCACCACACAGATACAGACAGGCCCCAAAAGTTGTTCAAGTTTCTGGGGTCCTGCTGGGGAAGATGAGATGTTAGCTTGTTGCTATGCTGGAGACTTAAGGAGAATTAAAGTAAAAAATAAAATACAGAAAAGATAAAGAAAAAAAAAATTATCCAGAGGTTGAGGACTGGCCCCTCAACAGGCAAGGAGCATAGAAGCTCCAAAAAGGGAGGAAAAAAGACAGAGAAGCACTTGGGGGAACTCTGCGCACCGAACTAAGTACATTTAAAAAAAAAAGAAACAGTCCCAACTGGGACCAATACAGTGTTTCCCTAAAAGAAAAGAAAAGTTTGCAACTAGGGACAAAAATATAGAGAAAAGTTAGAATTGCCCTTTTCTCAGGCAAAAGAAGGGAAATCCCAACTGGGAACAAATAAAAATAAAATAAAAGGAAAAGTAGGAATTTCCCTTTTGGGGGGCAAAAGAGCAGAAAATCCCAACTGGGAATTAAAATTATGGAGAAATAAGAAAAAACAAAAATAGAAGTAAGAGAAAGCAAAAGTAGCTTTTTAAAAGGTGAAATACTAGTAAAAATGAAAGAAATGCCTTTTGTTAGGGTAAATGAGAGGTGGTAGCCTTAAAAATAGCTTCTAAAAATAAAAGGTATAAAAATCTTTGCTATGATGAAAGAAAGAGAGAGAGAAAGAAGTATTAGCTTAAAAATAAAAATAAAAATGAGAAAAATAAATGAAATAGCTTTAAAAGGTGTAAAATAAAATAAAATATCTTTAAGTACAAGAGTCCCAATTAGGACTAAATAGCTTTAAAAATGGAAAAAATAAAAGACTTTAGACAAAAACAAGGGAAATGGAAAATAAAAGTAAAAGAATGGGATCAGAAAAGAAACCAAGTCCCTTCAGGCCTTTGCCCCTCAGCAGGTCTGGATAGTATGCAAGACCTTCCTTGATGTTCTTTTTAATGTTCTCTCTTTTAATGTAAACATTTCCAGCCATTTTTATTGGATTTCTGAAAGTCTTGCAATATGGCTGCCAAGTGTTCCTCCAATCATTGGCAAGCAGGTCATGGGTGGCACCAATCAGAATAGTTTGCCTCTTGCCAAGTGATGATGCAAAATAAAGATGTTTTAGTTTTCATGTCTGCAAAGTCTGCTCAGGCCATATGTCTTCATGGTTTGGTTATTTTGACTTTACCCTTTCTCCCTTCCCGCAATCAAGATCACTGCAACCTTTCACCAGCCCTGTCCTTTATCCCACTAACTTGCTGAAATTTCAATGGAGTCTATTAGCTCCACTGAAGATCGGACTCAATGGAGTCTGTTAACTCATTGAAGTTTCTATTAAATTTTATTAATTCTACACAATTTCATATAGGGATACCACTTTCACCTAACAAGTGCCATTTCTCTCAGGGAGTTGTTGAAGAACAGAAGCCAGATCTGCATCTGTTCTTGTTCTACTTACTTTAGAAAGAAATTTCTAAAGCAACACTGATTTATAAAACTTTGAATTCCTCATTAAGGCACATTCCCACTGAATAATAGATTATTCATCTGAATGCTTCATTTGGAGGCATTTTGAAGCTAAACCTTATGTTTGACATAAACCTTAAATTCACTAATTAACAACAGGAAAATAATTGACTTTAATCTTTCTCCTAAAATGTTAGACCCTAGAGACTGTTCTTAATCTATACAGAATTCCTTTACTAAAATACTTTAAAACAATTTGGAATCTGCATTGTGAAATACGTTGACTATTACTATTCCAATTAAATGCCTTTAAACCACTTATTTAGCTTAAAGATAAAATTTATTCTAACATTGGAGATATAATTGAAACAGTGAGGTGCATCTTCCGCAAGCTGGCGATATATCTCCATTAACAATCCAGTGTGCTTTTCACTTTCTGGATTGTTTTCACTTTCCTTAATCCAAAAGTTGGAGGTCTCTAATAGAAGAATATACTAACATTCTGTATTGTAATAAACAAGGAAGAGAAATGAAGCAGTTCATTTCACAGTAAAATTAATACAAAAAAAGAAGTGGAAAAGGCACTAGTCACATTTGACTTCCGCTGTTCTCATTTCAATATACATTCAATGGAATAATGGAGTTTTCTGTAGTCCTTCCTCTCTCTCCCCAACAGAAAACATTTAATAGTGCTATAAAATGTATTTAAAATCCACCATCCCAATATAATCCCAATATAATGTTCATGTACGTAACTTTCGCTAGAGGGATGTCTCATTTGATTGAAACAATTAACACTAATTGCTTAATTCCCTCTAAGGTCACAGTGAACTATAATTTACTTTAAGTAACACATGTCTGAGACAGTGGTGGCCAAAACAAAATATTATTTAATGTATCTTGTCTGGGGTAAGATTCATGTTTTAAATAAAGCGGTTGCTTGCAGGTCACTGAGCAGAAGCAGTAAAATGAATGCTAGAGGTGCTAAATGTTAGACCCCATAATGACTCCCATAATGGGCACTTTCTCTTCTTAGGCACTGGTGTAAAGAAAGTAACTGGACACCTCAGTTACTCTGCACATGAGATGGCCAAAAGCATTGGTGTGTCACCTGCTTTAAGGGCTGTAGCTTCTCTTGCTAGACCAGTGCCCACTAAACAAATAAGATAAAGATACCCATTGCTTGGAGTCAAAGGACCCCTAATTAAGCTCACCAGTATACAATTATGTTGACTATTTAAATTTAAAGCATTAAAATTACCTTTAATAGAATTCAACAGAGAAAAAGGCTAACTACTTCCTGGGCATACAGCCAACAAGTAGATAAAAGAGAACATGTTTAATAAACATGTCTCAGCACAGAAATTGTCTCTTAGCACAGAAATTGCAAGCTCTGAACTCTGTTCTCCAATAATGCTCTTTAATAACTGAATAGAGGCTGACCTGCAGAATAATTTTGGGGCCTCCTTGGGCCTAATACTTTGGGGCTATTTTTATGGCTACAGGCCTAAGACACATCAGAAACTCACAGTATTCAACACCACAACACCTGGATTGTTTATTTTCTTCGTTGTAGTCTTGCCTAAGACTGAGATAGTACCCATAATCTGGATTTTCTCTCCATCTCTATAGCTTTCTCCTCACAGTCACAGCAAAATGATTTTAAAATCTCTTGACACTTATTTCTTCTTCCATGTTCATTTTATTATACGGCCCCTTTACAAAAAATGCATGTTAGATCAAGTCTGATTATGCCTTTGCTGAGAGAAAGTTGCAGGAAGCTGGCACTTTCTAATGGTGGTCAGGTGTTTACAGTATCTAATCTCCAATTCATTAACACCAGTCGAGTTTTATTAGAAAGATATTGTGCCTTCCTGCAGTGAGGGCCTCTCTGACAATAATTATTAACAATTCCATTTAAAGAGAACCTTGTAATTTTAAAAATATATTTGAGTCTAATGGAATGTAAAGTTTCACTTGAGAGATCATGCGCTCCATGCGTAGAAACATTTCCCTCCAGGGGTGTGAGAGTGGCTGGAAGAAAGCATTACAGGGCTGGAAGAGCTGTCCAGATTTATCTCTGCTTGCACGCAGCACTGAGCAGGGGGTCTCCTGGGCTTGGGCTTACAAGGGACTGCAAGCTAATGCAATCGGACAAAAAATGCCAGGAAAAACTAGATCTTTTCTTTTTAAACCACAGCCGTTGAAATGTACTTTTAGGCGCACCAATACGGTAGGATAGTGTTCAGAAAGCATGATTTTAGTACAGGTCGATATGAGAAGCAAAGTGGAAGCCAGTTTTACTTTCAAAGACCATCATGCTGAAATCCAGGCAGGATGAGGGTTGCCAACTCCCTGTGTGAGGCAACCTGGAGGGGGTGGGATTCTGTCAGAAAGAGGGTGGGGCAAAGGGGCAGCCCTCCCTACTTTCTGACCTATCTCCGTCCCCTACCGAGTGTTGTGCCAGTGAGATGCTCCACAGGGGGCAGGGTTATGTCAGAAAGGAGGTCTCCACCACTTTCTGACATGGCCATCCTCCAGGCAGGGAGCAGGGACAGAGCCTCCGGGTTGGGGTGGGGGGCTCCCCACCAGCAGAGGTGGAAGTGTCACCCACCCCCACCTCAACCAGTGGAGGCTGTGGCACCACTGTCCCCTCAGCAGTGGTGACACAGTCTTGTATTCTCGTATTCACACTTGAGGTTCCTGCAGGAGTCTCCTTGTTGCTGGCTTGAGGAGCCGCAGTAGGGGCTTTGCCCTGGATGCAAGACTTCATGGGGTGGGTGGGGGGGTGCTGCTGCTGCTACTGACCCAGGGAAGTTGGTGCTTAACTTGAAGTCTCTGGTTCAAATCAGGAGAAATAGCAGCTCTAGGCGGGATCTTAGCCAAAGGCCATGCCAACTTATATCATGACAGACTAGGGTGGCCATAATACCTCCCCTTTAAAAGAGGACGCTTATGAAAAATACATGTTGCAGGGCTTCATTGGTTCCAGTGCAGCCCTGCACCATGTATTTTTCATAAGTGTCCTCTTTTAAAGGGGAGGGATGGCCACCCTATAACAGACCCTAAGAGACATGGTCTGGCCTAGTTGTAAATCCACAGTTGGGAACCTCTGGTCTGTTGGTCAAATCTGGCCCACGGCTGTTTTTTATTTGGCCTAATTGTAATTTCTGGGCCCGTGGATCAAGTCCCTCCCTTTAGACATTGAAAGAGTCAGCTCAGGGGATGGGAGCAGAGATGAGGGCATGCACACAAGGCCAGGGATAGATTTATGATCTAGACTCTCCTTTCTTTCCTCCATTATGAGGATATCCATTAGGCAGCCCCCATCCTGACCTCCTATCCAACTTGAGAAGCTTGTACAAATTTTCAAAGTGGCCAACCGACAGGAGAGGAAAGGTTCCCCATCTCTGCTGTATATCTTTGTAGATTCAATACCTAATTTCACAGGATTCCTCTCCAGTAGGTATCCTTTAATTTACAGCACAGAATGTACACAATATCATCTTGGGTCTCCCAAATTGGCCAGCCCCCTGCTCAGCCCATGGACTTGACAAGAAATCCCTGGCAGTAGTACTGGCCGAAAGCCCTGGCCTTAGACCCTTCTATTCCAGCCAGCTCCACCGCAGGATTCTGGCTAGACCCCAGACTCCTGTTGCCAGGGCAACCTGTCTTCTCCATCCCTGGCCGGACTCCCTTTGGCAGGCCCTGCTGATGTAGGGCTATGGTGCCCTGAGCCTCGCTGCCTGCAGAGGCAAGCTGTTTCTCTTGGAGCCACTGTATTCAGGCCTTCATAGCCACTTTTCCAAGTGAGCGTGCCCACCTGGGACCCATCCAGTTCGGACCCATTAGTCCAGGAATTGGGGGCCTGTGTCTGGAGTTCAAACTGGCCACCTAAACAGCTGGGAATTCATTTGGATTTGGGCCCTGGCTGTGGGAGAGAATGGGGTCTAGATGTATGGTACATGGGTACGGGGGAGTGTCAGTGAGTGCTCTGCTCCCCATGCAGCTGGGAGTGTATGTGATTTGGGTGATCCAGTCCTGGAAGCAGAGGTGTCTTGTCTCGACTGTTGAGGTTTCAGAAGGCAGTAGTCAGCAGGGCTGCATCAGAAAAGGGGTGGGGCAAAGGGACTGTCCCCTTATTTCATTTCATCTTTCATTTCATTTCATTTCATTTTTAATTTCTATCCCGCACTCTCTCGCAAAGCGACTCGAGGGGGTGAACAAAAATGAAGTACAGTAACACTATCAATTCAACAAAAAACAACACAATATAAATTCAATATAGCAATGTCATATAACAAAAACATAACAAAACCTCACAATCAGAGGTCTAACTCCCGACACTCCCTCCAACTCCTGGTCATCCACCATACTTCTCCACCCCCCCAACCTCTCCTGCTGCCACCAGGAGGGGAGAGAGGGGGCCCTTCCCCCCACCCCTTCCGCTCTCACCAGGAAGGGGAGGAACAGCCAACCCCATACCAGGATTCCCAGGTTTTCATACATAACATAATAGTTCAGCACTAATACATTTCACAGGCTAGGCAATAAATAGGTCAACCCAATAAGTAGGTCAACCCCAATCCTCCTCACCTATTCCCTCCCCATCGCCCCTTCCACTCTCCCCAGGAAGGGGAGACCCAACCAGCCCATAACAAGACCCAAATTCCTACAACATATAATAATAAATCAACAGTAATACATATCACGGCTAGAACAGTAAATAGGTCAACCAGTAACTCTGTCAAATATATTCATCCCCACCTCCTCCCTCCACACATCACCAATCTACCAACTCTCCTCCCCCCGGCTCCCCTCTTCCTCCCTTCAACCATCGCTCAACCTCCTCCCTCCCCCCATTCACATCGGAGGAAAGAACCCTCATCTCCCGCCTAAGCAACTCCCCCTGCCACCACATGGTAACAATATTGACCTTCTGTGGTGGCCTCGGCCGATGTACCTCGCTGAAGGGCCCTGCCAAAGGGCACGCCCCTTCGGCACGTGCCACCGGCATGGCCATTGGCCATCCCCAGCGCTTGTTTGGGCAGCCCGGGGGTGGGTCCTCCCTGACCCCACCCCCTCGTTGAGTGAGAGGGTGGCACCTCAGAGGCCCTACAGCTGCTTGTGTTCCCTCCCCGCTCCTGTTGATTGACGAGCCCCCCCTCTCACCCCACCATCCTTGTGGGGGGAGGGAAAGTGGGGGAGGAGAGCACGGTGACGCCACTCTTCAGGGGGTATCCCTTATCACTTGGCTCCACCCACTGGGGAGTACTCTGGCATCCATAATGCTCTGTAGGGGCAGAGCCACAATGGAAAAAGGTGAGACAGTCCCTCTGTCCTGCCCTCCTCTTCTTTTGGGATCATCATGATACAGTCTCCTGGTGTGGCAGAAACTCCTGGAATGAGGGACCAACATGGGAGGTTTTAGTCTGTGCCAAGTCCCCTCCGCGATCACTGTGGCAAGGGTTTGGCAGCGTCCCTTCCCCTTCTTAACAAGGAAGGCGAGGAAGGAGCGGCTGCTTGAGGGTGGGGAGGCTGTGGTTGCTATGCAACCTTGGAAAAGGCACCCGGGACTCTCGCGAGAGTCGGGATTCCTGGGCACCATCTTAGACTCCCCGCTCAACCACCTCCTTTGGCCGGGCAGAGAGCGGGGAGAAGGACGCGCAGCAAGGCAGCACGGCAGGAACCAGGCCGCTTGCCTCAAAACTGCAGCAGGGCTCATGAGTCGGGTGGAGTGGGGCTGGATTCCCACCCCCACGAGTTCTGAGGGTTTCCCCCCGTGAAGCGGGGAACAGGTTGCTGCTGCCGAACAATGGTAGGCTCATGTGCCAGGCAGGTGGGGCGGGATTGCCCCCCCCTCAGATCGCAGGGTCTGTCTCCTCCTCCATGCAGCCTGAAAACAGGCCGCTGGCCACTGAACCCAGTGGGGCTTGGGTGCTGGGTGAGCGGGGTGGGCTTGCCCCCCCCGGAAATTGAATTGTGTCCCCTCCGGGGGCTTCGATAGGAGCACTCCCCCCTTGTTTGTAGCAAGCCAGGAACAACCCCCCCCCGGGACCGAGGAGAGAAATTTGGGCTGGACCCCGGGGGACCTCCTGAAGGGCTGGTTGAGGCTCCCCCCCTCAGGCACATGGGACACCCACAGCCCGGCCCCCAGAGCAAGGTGTAGGTGGCCAGTAATTGGGGAAGACTTGGGCTATACAGGGTAGCCCCCGCACACCCATTGGTAATTTTCACCCTTGTGCGAGGTGTTTATCACAGAGGGCTTGCGGTGCCTATCCTCACTCCCTCCCCCCTGTACCGGGGGACCACCATAGGCCAGTCCTAACAGACCTGTGTCTAGTTCCCCAGCGGGGACTCAACTAAAAGAGATTGGAATTGCAAGGGCAATATGCCCCCCTGCCGCAAGGGCCAAAAGAAAGTCCAGGTGAAGAGGGTCATTAAGGCCCCCCCCAAAGGGGCTAAAGCCAAAAGGCAGCAACAGGGTGGGGTCACGCAGGAGGCAGTCCTCCAAGCCATGCAAGCTCAGTTAGCTGGATATCAGGCTGCATAAAGGAGTTGGAGGGTGGCCGTGGGGAGGTCTCCGTGCAGGGGGGTGGTGAGGGAGTTGAAACTGGGCAAGCGTGGCCAATGGGCGAAGGGGCGGGTGGCCCACCCCCAGTCTACGAGGAGGGCCCATGACACATGGAAAGTGGGTGGCGTCAGGCCCTGCCTTCTCGTTACAGGGACGAGGAGCCGGGATCAAGCAGGCGAAGGGAAGAAGTTACACCCAACTACCAAGCACAATTCGAGGTGCTCTGGGAAGGGATGCAGGTGCTGACTGAGAGCCTGGAGGCCGCCCAGCGCAGGCAGCGGGAACCAGTGGACCTGAGAGGTGGCCCAAGACATCACTACGGACCCGAACCTACCAAAGGTGAGCAGGGCGGTGATGGCTGGTGGGAAGAAGAAGGGGAGCAATGGGGGGAAGGGCCCTTTAGAGGCAAAGAGGAAGAATGCCCAGCATTACCATGTACGCACCGCGAACATGGAAGGAGTCAGTTGCCTCCTTGCTCTGAATGGGGTGGGCAACCAGGGGGGCGGGCAGCACATGGCCAGGCCAGCGACTGCGGGCACTGCCCAGCCCACAGGTACAAGGCAGCGGCCCAGGTGTGGGGGGCGGACCAGTGCTGTGCGTGTTGGACTACACGCTGCTGTGACCACTGGGAAGAACTCCACCCCCTATCGGGGGGGTACGCGGATGTGTCAGCTCTGCTAGGGGAACATTTGCTCCAAGTCACCAAAGAGAAGATCTAGACCAGTGAATATATTGATATATTCGCCCTCCTTTTTAGTGACCCCATACCAGATCCTAATGATAAGGAAGAGAGGAAAGAGAAGGAGAAGTTCAAAAGGCCAAAGGCCGAGCGCACCTGGTCCAACTGGACAGCTGCTTATACTATTTAAATGGGAGTGACACTGATCAGGTTCCCTGAGCGAGGGCTGGAGATGATCAAGTACTCGGACATTGTGCGCCAAGCATTTGATACAGGTGGACCGGGCGCTTGGCTGCGCTATGATGAATCCTTCCGGCGTAGGGCAGCCAACAACCCATGGCTGCGCTGGGATCTCCATGCCCACGACATCTGGCTGGAGTGCATCAGATGCTCCAGGTATGCCCCCTGATCCGATAGTGGCCATGTTCTCTCGCGGGCAGGGGGTACACAGCAAGTCGAAGGTGGACAGAGAGGCAGACCGTGGCAGTCATCAGATGGGTCTACATGCTGGGATTTCAGCGATGGGGGCAGGTGTTTTCAGACCCAATGCAAATGTAAACACGTGTGCACGCAGTGTGCGGACGACCACGCCGCCTCAACGTGTAATAGGTTCAGGCAGTACGGAGCTAGGAACAGGGGGCGAGCGGGTAACAGGCAGGCCCCCACCAGCCAAGGGAGTGCCAACCAACCATTGGGGAAGGGCGCCAACCCCAGTACGGCATGAAGCCTTACAGCGGACGACCTGGGACTACCCCGACTGCGTGATGGCCGATTATGTTGTCGAGGGCTTTAGGAAGGGCTTTAGGATCCCCATGCAGGGCCCTCGTTACCATTTGGGTGCAAAAAATTTGAAATCAGTGATGGGTAACGAGCAGCTAGTCCAGCAGAAGATTGATAAGGAGGTGAAGGAAGGTAGGATTCGGGCCCCTTCGATGAATTGCCTATTCCCACGTTGCGGATATCCCCCCTGGGCATAGAGCCAAAAAAGACCCCGGGGGAGAATCGCATGATTCACCACTTGTCCCACCCCAAGGGGGAGTCGGTGAATGATGTGATTCTTCCTGAACTCAGCTCAGTAAGGTACGCATCATTCGACTCCACGGTCGAAATGGTGCGTTCCTGCGGAAAGGGTGCCCTTCTTGCAAAATCCGATATCAAGTCAGCATTCCATTTCCTGCCAGCGCATCTCAAGGACTTTGAGCTCCTCGGCATGCAGTTCCAGGGTAAGTTCTACTTTGACAAGGCAATGCCCATGGGATGTTCCATCTCATGCGCGGCCTTCAAAAAGTTCAGCACCATTTTGGAATGGATTGCACGCCAACGCACAGGGCGGAGCTTGATCACGCATTACTTAGATGATTTCCTTTCATGGGAAAGGCAGGTACCTTGGAATGTGCGCTCGGAATGCGTGCATTTCAGAGAGTAGCCACTGAGCTAGGGGTACCATTGGCGCTGGAAAAAAAGGAAGGCCCAATGACTAGGTTGACCTACCTGGGCATAGAGCTGGGCACCATACACTCTCTATCTAGATTGCCAGCCGACAAGCTCTGAAACCTCAGGGAATTGATAGCAGCGACAAGGGCAGCCACTAAGACAACAATTAAACAGTTGCAGTCCCTCACGGGTAGCCTTAATTTTGCCTGGCGAGTCATTGCACCAGGGAGAGCTTTTATGTCTCGATTATATGCCCACATTGGGAGTGACCGTCCCCCACATCATCATGTCCGAGTGACAAGGGTGATGCGGGAGAATTTGGCAACCTGGGAGGCCTTCCTTCAGGGCTATAACGGGGTGAGTTTCTGGCGGCAATGACTCCTTCTGGAAGCGGAGCTCCAAATACAATCTGACACTGTGGGTGGCCACGGGTTTGGGGTATACTTCAGAGGAAAATGGTGTGCAGCCCCATGGCCTGAGAATTGGGAAACACAGGGGCTAACCCGCAACTTAACATTCCTGGAGTTCTTCCCCATAGTGGTGGCATTAGAGCTGTGGGAGGCAGAGTTTTCAAACAGAAGGGTCCTGTTCTGGTGCGATAACATGGCGGTCATTCACGTCATCAACAAGCTGTCATCAAGGTCGGAAAGGGTTACGCGGCTGGTCCGGCATTTTGTACTCAAATGCTTGCGGGCAAACATTTTGTTCATGGCCAAGCACCTGCCCGCGATGGATAACAGCACAGACGATGCCCTTTCTCGATTTCAGACAGACCGTTTTCGCCAACTCGCACCAGATGCCATGAAGGACCCTGAGCCATTCCTGAGGGACATATGGAGCCTTGGATTCTAAACCTAAATCAGGCAGTGCAGGGATCCCTCGCACCCAGAACCAGGCGGGCGTATGAAACGGCCTTTACAGAGTTCCAGGAATACAGATCAGGGAAAGGTTGGGAACTAGGAGTCCCCAACCCTGAGGGGCAGATGCTTCAGTTTGCGCTCCAGCTCAGGCGATGAGGTTTGGCGCTGGGCACTTTTAGTGGGAAAATATCAGCCATCTCCTTTATGAGCCGCCTGGCAGGCCACCCCTCTCCTGATAACAGCTTTTTTATGAACCGTCTGAGGGAGAGTTGGGCTCGTAGTGCCCCCCAGACACCGGACGTAAGGGCCCCCATCACCCCTCCGCTCCTCATGGCTATCAGCCAGGCATTACATACCGTGTGTCACTCGGACAGCGAGGTAGTTCTTTTTACTGCCGCATTTTGTGTGGCACTATTTGGGGCTTTCAGGATCAGCAAGATAGTCCCCCAATCCTGGCAGATTAGGTCGGGTACAGCCCTGCAGATCCATGACGTGGGTTGGCAGGGAGGCACCCTCTTGTTACATCTAAGGAGGTCAAAGACAGACCAAAGGGGAAAGGGTCAGTTAGTGAAGCTGTGCCCTTCAGACGATGCCCTTACATGCCCGGTCAAAGTGATGAAGCAGTATTTAACATCCCGCCCGAAGGTGGAGGGCCCATTGTTTCTCCACAGGGATGGGACCTTGCTGACGCGATATCAGTTCGGGGGGTTCTCAACATGTGCGTTAAGGAAGCTAGTCTGGACCCAGGTTGTTACACTGCACACTCCTTTCGCACAGGGGCGGCATCAGTTGCCGCAAGCATGGGACTGCCTGTGGAGCGTATACAACAGATAGGGAGATGGAGGTCTACTGCGTATTGCTTTTACATCAGGAACACCGAGCCAAGAAGGAGGGGGCACAGGGGCATCCGGCGGCAACCACATAACTTTGATTTCTTTTCCAGACCCGGAACCCCCGCAGGGACGGAAGGTGGTGTGGATCATCGGCCACAGCATCGTACATTGGGATGGGAAGATGGCTGCACGCAGCAGGTGGGGCACTCAGCTGGGCTTAGGTGACAGGGCAGACATAATTTGGCTAGGTAGACGCGGAATGCTGTGGGAGCAGTTGCTCCCAACGCTGACTGTGGCAACAGAAAAATTCCCAGCACCAGTGGTAATGGTGATCCATCTAGGAGAAAATAACCTGCCCAAGTCTCTGGGACTGTGGCTAACGAAGAGGGCAAAGACTGATCTGCAAAAGATGCAAGAGCGATTCCAAAGGTGCACACTGGCTTGGTCGGAAATGTTACAAAGGAGAGTTTGGGCTAACGCCAACCACCCGGGCAGGGTGGACCAGGCCAGAAAAAGGGCAAACACGGAAACTGGGAACTGGCTCCAGCGAACAGTGGGGTTCGCAATTTCCCATACGGAGATTAGGTATGATAGGGATGAGTTATATCGGAGCGATGGGGTCCATCTATCAGATGCTGGATGTAGCACATATCTCGAAGTCCTGAAACGCAACCTAGCAAAAATCCTTGAAAGTTGAGTTTATGGCAGTGAACCAGCCAAGCAAAGCTGGTGGTTCTAGTGGCGGTAGGCTCAGTTCAGGCCAATGGTTAGAAGTTGAAAGGGTTAGCATAGCATAGGGTAGCAACATCTCCCTAAGAGATGAGTATAGGCCATACATAGCTGCTCAGTGCGGTCAACTGTATGGTCAGCCCAAGGGTGAGAGACGAGCAGCCGAACCTGCTGGGCGGACCATGTACCAAACAGTAGGTTACGGTGTCCTCTTCCTTGTTGTTTAAACCCCCACCTCGGTGTGCGAAAGGGGATAGGTGCGAACAACCCACTCTGGCCCGGTGAAACCGGTGGTTGGGGTAGGGTGTAAGTTGAAGAAGTTGGTTAAGGTAGGGCACAGGAGGATTCCCCTCGGGCTTAACCTGAAGACGTTAGAAGAGGGGCACCGGGCAAACAGGACCGTGCCTGGGACAGGATGGGACCCTCCTGTGGGGACGGTTAACAGTTAGGAACAAGAGATTGATAGCCCCCCAGTTCAAAGGGTGAAGTGGGAGGGCTACCCCTTCCCCCTTTTTGGCTACTAATAAAGAGTGCAGCCGTTCAAACCCATATATCGTGTCCTCGTCTTCCTTGGGGGGGGTGAGTCGACAAGGAGTGTGGTGGTTGTGTGCTGAGCCAGCTGGCACCCTGAAGCCCTGAGGATGGCAACTCAAGGCCTGAGTCTTGACATTAAGAACCTGCATTCCTTTTCTTGTTCTGCCATAGCCTACCGATGTGATCTTGGACTAGTCCCTCAGTCTGTCTGTGCCTCAGTTCCATTGCATTATAGAGGCATTTTATGATACGAGAAGTCACTATCCCACTCTACAGTGCACTGGTTAAGCTTCAATGGGAGTATTGTGTTCAATTTTTGTTGCTGTTTTTTAAGGAGTGTGAACAAACTGGAGAGGATCCAGGAGAGAATAACACAGATGATGAAGGGCCTGGAATTCAAGTCACAATGAAAAAAGATTGAAAGAGCTAGGAGTATTTAGCCCCAAGAGAAAAGAAGATTAAGGTGGTACGTAATACCTGTTTTCAAATAGTTATAAGGTTGCCATTAGGAGGATGGAGAAAAATTGTTCTCCATTGAAACCCAAGAAAGGACGAGATAGAAGAAATGGGTTTAAGTTGCAGAGAAGCATATTTAGGCTAACTAGCAGGAAGAACGTCTGAACTCTAAGGACATCTGGGCAATGAATGGAACAAGCTGCAGAGGACGCTTGTGGAAATTTCTTCATTGGAGGGTTTTAAGAGGTGGCGGGATGAATATTGTTGGGGTAGTTAAGGTCCTGTTAATCGTGTCTCAGTGTAAGGGGCTGGATCTGATTATCCATGAGATCTCTTCCAGAACTGTGAGCCTATGGATCTATTATTCCAGAGGTGGACAAACGGCAGTTCAGGAGTCCATGTGGCTGTCACCACAAGTGGCTATCTGGGGGCATGTCCATTCCCTCAGAAAGGGAGACAAAGTAGGTTAAATGATATCTTTTATTGAACCAACTGCTGTTGGTGAAAATGACCAAGCTTTTGGGCCATAGAGGGTCCTTCCTCAGGTATGTAGCGTAGCCAGTCAGAAATATGTAAACTGAGTTAATATAGGCCTGAGGAAGGGCTCTATATGACCCGAGAGCTTGCTCATTTTCACCAATGGCAGTTGGTCCAATAAAAGAGATCATTCCAACCACTTTGTCACCTTCTCTGTCACTTGGGATCAACACGGCAACCACACACATTCTCTCGATTCCCTCAGAAGCAAGAGAAGCTGAACCACCATTTCCACTGTCGGAGTCTCTTGGGGGCCATGGGAGCAGGGAGAGAGTGACGTACCTGAACCTGCCAGACTGCCTGGGACAAGCCAGAGCTTTGATGGGAGGGGGGGCAGGGTCTGGGGAAAGTCACACTGCCACATCCCCAAAGGAAACCAGGGCCCTATGGCTCTTGGCACCATAAAAATGTTGGTATGTGGCTCTTGGGTTTTGGAACATTGCCCACCCGTGTATTATTCCATGTAGCAAATGGGCATAACAACCCTTTCTTACCTTACAGGACTTTTGTGATGGTGTATTCAAGAGTTGGGGCAGATATTCTAGTAGGGGTCCTGATTGGGACCCATCTGTGATTGGGTCATTTATTTCTAAAATTTAATACCCCTAACCCATCCTGCCACAGGCAGCTCAGGGCGGCTAACAAAAGTCAACATATAAATACATAAAAACACATAAAAACTGAATACATCATAAAAACATTCCCTCCCAACCCCCCACCCACTACCCGTCCCTTCCCCGAAGGCCTGGATGAACAGCCAGATCTTACAGGCCCGGCAGAAGGCCAGCAGACTCAGGGTCATGATCGTCGATTGGATTGATATTTGCCATGCTTTGCATGTCTTTATTGCTGTCTGGGATCATGATGGGATTTAATGGGGTCATGCCGTGTGTACAAAAAAAGGTGGGAGAATAATATTGTAAGTGTTTTATCATATGTATATGTATAAAAATACATATGACCAAAAAGATAAACAAGCCAGATAACTATATACAAATTAGAAAAAATACATATCCACTGGTTTTACAAAATAGAATGAGTATACAAATGTACTAATTATCTGCCTAAAAAGACTAGAGTTCAAAACAATGAACACAATAGCATTTCAGGGACCCAGTCCCCTTTTCAATGGGCTATTTTAAAATTATTTGAAGAATGTATTAGGCTATGAATTAAGAGGACCAATGCCTGAAAAGAAAGAAGGGAGGACAAAGGGAAGAAAAACAAACCATATAAGCATAAGTTAAAAAGTTCTTAAGAAATTATATGCTAATTGCCAACTACCAATGTTTGCACTGTGTAAATTATTTACTCACTTTCAATAGCAACAGTCAGCTTTTGTATTGCAATATAGGGAGTTGAGAGTCTAGAAAACTCTCCCTACACAGAGATAAAGGAGCATCTGCAAGATAAATTGTTGTAAACAACTATAATACGTTATTGGTTATCCTGTAGATGTTTCTCTTCATTTGTATTAACAATTGAAAATATATCTAAATATAAATGACAATTGCTAAATCATAATCTTTCCACAAACCAACATCAAAGTTGTGTAATCTTTAGCTGAATCTCAGATGATTCTGAATCTTTTTTCCAATGTATCATACTAGGATAAACAACAAATGTTAAAGAGTAACTTTCAAAATGCAAAGAAAAGGATATTTCCCTCCCTTTGTCCACTCACGAAACCATATTTAAATCCATAATGGGTACATACCATCTCAAATCAGCAGCAGCACTGATTACATATATACACACATCAAGTAACCACTCTGTGTACAGTCCATGAGTTACAAAATGAGTCTCTTATAGTGATCCGAAGTCCTGATGAAGTCCTCACCTGGGGAATCACTTACAGGTGCCAAGTGACAATGAGTCTAAGGCCCTTTTCACACGGGCTGTGGTGGGTAGGAGGATGGGTGGGCAGCACGGTGGGTGGGTGGTGAGTGGGGATGCATTTCCATGGACCCCCCCCACCTCCACCCATCTCCACACACAGAGCATCGGGCATTGGCGCCTGTTGCGCCGCGTGTGGGTGATGGGTGGAGGTGGGTGGGGCACAGGAGCACACATGCACCCACCCACATCCACCGCCCATGGTGTTCCCACGGGCGCCCAACCATCTCCCCTGCACCCATTCGCATGGGCACGCCCCCACCTACACATGTGTGCGGGGGGGGGGGAGCGCCTGTGTGAAAAGGGTCAAAGTGTAATCAAAGCAAAATGTCCCCAGGAGGTACACAGCAGTCCTAAGTAATTCTCCTCTGCTTGTTCTCTCAGATCAAATTCCCAGGCTGTATCACCTGAGATGACAGCAGTCATAATGATCAGTCATAAACAACTTTCCTCTGTAGGTACCATCAAAGCCAGTTGTCAAGGTATGTTCCATAGGGCATGCCTCCAATAAGTGGTGATGGATCATAATGTATGGAGCCTGACGCAGGAACCTAACAAAGCAAATTCTTATAGTGCATGCCTAAAAATCAATACGCAGATACCACCTTTTAAATCATGGTTGCCCAATAAACTACAGCAGTCGTAAACAGTCATGGTGATCAGCTACCTTCTGCCAGGTCTCAAGATATAGTTATGCTGCAAACCCAAAAGGCATCTGATAATCGCAAGCTCTAATTGAGATGGCCAGATCAAACCATTTGGTATTATGGTGTTCAAACTATGGGTGATTTCAGAAGTGACGTGGTGAATGTCCACCACAGTCAACCTCAGTCAAATACGGGGGGTGGGGAAAGCGTCGTGCATGTCTGTTTGTTCGCATCCAGATGTTCACCACAGTCAAACGCAGTCCGGGGTGAAGCTAACCATGCTTCGTGAGGTCGGGGCAGGAGGAGGTCCAGAAGTGTGGTGAATGGTCACCACAGCAGGGGTGAATGAAAAGTAACTTCTGAACGGAAATCTGCAGCCACGGTGGAAGGACGTGACTGCAACCGCGGTGCATTCTGAGGCTTGAACCACGGTCCACGTCTCCACTGCATGTCTGTTGTGTTCCCCCGGCCATGTTCTCTCTGATTGCCCCCGGGTGGTGGTCATGATCCTGTCACTTCTGGGTGTTTTCAGACGTGACGGGGCCAATTGGCCCTGTCACGAAATCAATGAATTCATCCCCCGCCGGGATGACCCGTAACACCCTATCAGACGTGCCGGGGGATCCCGGCAGGGAATCAGGGAAGGGGTGGGGCCGCACGGCGCAACGTGTGGCCGTATGGCCCTGCCCCCTCCCTCTGGGGAGACGGGCGGCCATTGCGGCCAATGCCGCTGCAGCGCTCGCCCGCTATGGCCACGGGCCGGAATCCCTGTGGGTATTCCGGGCCGTGGCCTCCGTCCAGACGTGACGGCGGGGGTCACCACGGCTGGGAATCGCCTTCACCATGCGACGGCCTCCGGTCCCGCCACTTCGGCCGCTTGCGTGGTGAATGTGATTCCCCGCCATGGTAACATCTGGAGGGAACATCCGTTTCCCCAACAGATGTTACGTGGTCCAAGCCACCACAGGGAATTGACTGTGGTTGACATTGACCACGTAACGTCTGAAAATACCCCCTGTTGGGGCCGCACGTGTCACCACAGCCCGCGGTGAATCCGTTCACACCAGGGTGGGATTCACTGTGGTGAATTGGAACGCGTCACTTCTGAAATCACCCATAGTATCCAAAATACCTCTCTTCTAAGAAGAATGGTTTGAATGAAGATAACAAACGGTCTGTGTTCTTGAGATAGACTTTTCTCTCATTTAGTGCCTCGTGACTTCCTTCACCCCTTGTTCATGGTGTAGATATACAGAGCTCCAATGCTCTAAATTCTCCCTGAGAGATCAATGGGAGGTTTAAATCTTGTTAGATTGTTTAAGTAAACCCTTTCTTGTAAAGATACTTTTCTATGTTGTCTTTTAACTTATTTTTTAGATTTGATTTTTGTATTCTGGCTGCCTGTATCTGGCCAATTAGAGCTTGGTAGTTGGTGATTAGCATATAATTTCTTAAGAACTTTTAAACTTATGCTTATATGGTTTCTTTTTCTTCCCTTTGTCCTCCTTTCTTTTCAGGCATTGGTCCTCTTAATTCACAGCCTAATACATTCTTCAAGTAATTTTAAAATATCCCATTGGAAAAGGAGCTGGGCTGGGCGTTTGGGTCTTCTAGATGGTTATGGATTTTTATTCTCTAGGCAAGGGCTATTGTGTTCATTGTTTTGATCTCTAGCCTTTTCAGGCAGATAATTTGTGCATTTGTATTCTGGTTCTATTTTGTAAAACCAGTGGATATGTATTTTTTCTAATACGTATTGTATATCGTTATCTGGCTTGTTTTATTTTTTTGATTTTTATACATATACATACAGTTAAACACTTATAATGTTATTCTCCCACCTTTTGGTGTGTACTCTTCTGGCATATACATTTTAATATAAATAAATAAAATAAATACTCAGCTTGACAGGATTTGTTCCTTGAGGTGGGGAGTCTTCTTACTGTGACTGGGGTGCTTTCTCTTCTTATTTAATGGGGGTCACCTTAAAGCCCTGAACAGGCTCACAAATCAGGCCCAAACCGAGTCTAAGCCTGACGGCATCAGGACCAACCCTGGCCTGGTCCTGATGCTGCTGGGTTCTCCCACACCCAGGCCCAATGTAACCAGGGGGTGGCTCTGCCCCCCTGGAATGCCATGCCATCACAGTGCTCTGTGGGGGTGGGGACACATGAGGAAATGGGCAGTAGAGCACCTTAATCCAATCCTTTCCTGATGTGCTCCCCTCCCCCCATAAAATGTCATGCCTCCACAGTGCTCTGTGGGAACAGGTGGGGGGCACGAGGGCAAAGGGGCAGAGTTAAGTTGTTCCCCATACCTCTTCCTGGCCTGCCCCCATGGTGCACCCTGATTCGTGTTGGCAGGGTTTCTTGCCCCGGGGGAACCCAACTCAGCTTGAGTCTGAGTGGCTTGGCACCTGGACCAATCTGAGTCAACGAGCCCCCTCAGTTCCTATCAGGTGCAGTATGGCATGTGAGCTCTAGCTCACACAGGAGAAAAGACTGGGAGCCCCTGTCCTGTAGCGATACATGCCATGTAAATACCCTAGACAGACACCCCACTCCTGTAGGTCGTTCTTGTGCTTCGTACAAAGCCCTTCAGAGCCAACAGGACCGGTCATAAAAAGAGGGCATCCATGTCCCCTAATTGTTGAGGAGGGTGGGGGGGGGGGGGCGGGAACACAACAATTTTAAATATTATTATTTAAAACATCACAAGCTTTTACAAAAAATAATAAAAATAAACCCCCACCCAGCAATGACTGCACCACGATATTGTTGAGACGACTCACTAGTGTTTTTAATCCGGAAGAAAACAAGTTCATCGTTAACCCGTCACAATAACGTGCAAGTGAAAGAATGTTTAAATGTTTTTTCACATACATGGACATGTGGTTTGGAGGTGGAGGACTTAGGCCATTTTATGTTAAAATGTCATTTGTATAATAACGTACGTGGCCAGCTCCAATTGGCTCTTGGAGGGGGTTTCTGTAGATCTAATATTCAACAGCTTGTCTACCTTTTGGGAGACATTGTCTCATCGAGAACTAAATTGGTAGCAATTTATGCGGTTAGAACTATTAACAACGCCGAGTGCAGGGTATAAATTAAAGATTAAATGAAATGAAATGAAAAAAACATTCGGCGGAAATATGGGTTGAATGTTCAGTTGGTTACCAGCTATAATAATGATATCATGATTATTGAGGAAGGATTGGAATAGGGGGTGGGTTTGGGTCATTTAGCATTTAATGTTTTTGTTTCTTTATAAACAAAACTAAGATGGATATTATACTAAATTTTATGAGTGATATTTTTATTTTGTATTATTTTTTTCAGTTGTTATGGCCATGTGGCCTTCAATAAAATTATTTACATTTACATACATGGACAGAACATTAATTACTCTTTGGTAGCTAGGATTTATAAAGCCTTTCAACACCCCAGTTCCCTGTAGGGCATAGCTACTCCAGCTCAGGCGGGTGAACAGCTTGGGCTCCCTCAGCCCCGACAGCAGCAGCACATTCACTTGGGGGCCTCCCTCCCACTGGGTTGCCAGGCCTCCCTGATAATGTGGCCCAGGAGGCAGGAGAGCAGCATGGAGGCTCTGCCTGTCGCTGCCACAGCCCACAGCCAGAGCCGCTGCCTCTGTTGACAGGCAGCAGTCAGAAGGCAGGCAGTAGGACCCAGGTGAGGAGATCCTGCCTTCTGCCCAGGTGACAGCCTGCCCCGCCCTCTGCCACTCTGGGACGCCAGAGCCAGCTAGCAACAGGCGGGCTCCCGCATGCGGCCCGCCCGCCACCTGGGGACCGACAGACAGGAGGAGACAAAACTGGGGTAGTCCACCCACTTTCTGCCCCCTGCCTTCCCTGCAAGGGCCAGCCCGAGTGCTTCACTTGCCTTGGGCAGCTGCTGCTGGGGATCCGGGCAGCGGGTGTGAGGCAGGCTAGAGCTGCTTCTCTCTCCACTCCCTCATCACGTCACAGTCTTCTGGATCCAACACTACTAGCTCCTCTGGCTGTCCTTGGGATCCCTCACTCACTCTTCCCTTGTTGCTGCTCTGGGGTATCTCTTGCTGCTTCTGGCCATGTACTGTGTGACTGCGTGCAGTGACTCACTGCTGCTCCCACCACGAAGTTCCCAGTTCTGATAACTTCCTGCCTTGTTGGGTAGGACTGGGGGCTGAGCGGCAAGGCTCCAGAGTTCCACGGGGCTTCTGAGCCCCTGTGGAAAAATCTGGGGAACTCTGGGGAGAGTTCCACGGGGCTTGTGAGCCCCTGTGGAAAAACATGTGGAGTGGGGGGGGGGCAAGTGACCCCACTTGCCCCCCCCCACTCCACATGTTGCCTCTGAAAGAGGGAGTGAGTTGCGAGAAGAAAATAAGCACATTTCAAACTGCCGGTGTCTTAAAAACAGCACCCCCAGTCTTAAAAACAGCTTGGAAATGCTCTTGGAGGATGACGGATGAAACGATGGTGCTAGCAATTTAACAATCCATTTTGTAACTGTGGAAATGAAGGCCCTTTTCAAACGGGCCGCAGTGGGTGAGGGGATGGGTGTGCACCCACGGTAGGTAGAGGTGGGTGTGCACCTGTTTCCACCGGCGCACACCCATTTCCACACACGGAGCAACCAGCATTGGATCCTCTTGCTCCATGCGTGGGTGATGGGTGGAGGTGGGTGGAACACAGGAGTGCACGTGCACCCCCACCTACCGTGGGTGCAGTTTCTATGGGTGCCCACCCATCCCCCACCCACCATGGGCACCTTTCACACGGGCGCCCCTTCCCCACTGCACATGCGGGGCCTTTCACACATGTGCGGGGGGCGCCCGTGTGAAAAGGTCCAATGTGTGGCTTCGTTATGACCTGAGCTCATAATTTATCGCCCTGGTAACCATATTTAACTATAGCCTCATGTGCTGGAGTGTTCTTTTAAAAATATATATAATAATCATGGGTAATTAAATGTAAAGCCATGTGGTTATGAGTCCCCATCAGCAAGAAGCTAAAAATATCATAACATGTCTCCTAAGTTACTGTTCTGCAGGAGATAATTTTATTACTGTGTATAGGTCAACCACATCTGCATCATCAATACTGGACAAATGTTGACTCTCCAGATCAACATCTGCCTCACGTGGGGCCTGATCCAAAGTCCATCGTCTGTCTATTAACTTGAATGGAATCATCTCCGTGATACACAAAATAGCTCAGAATGCCTCCTTCTCTCTACTTTATTGTGATCCCTGCGGTCAGCCAGGAGAACCCGTTTGTGGGTTCCATCTGCTCAGCAGGTCCATACAGCCAGGGCATGCAGAAAGATGTTCATGATCGATTGCTGCTCCCATATTGTGGAAATCCCTTCCCCTGGAGATTCATCAAAGCCGGAGTTTGCCTCCAGAAAGGACCCAAGTCAGACTTCATTTTGGCCAAGTGGGTTAGGGGCTGGGGGGGGGGAGGGGCGCAGGAGGGGGTGGTTTTTTGGGGACGTTCCTGTTTTTATGCAGTTCTATTTTTATATGATTTTAATGTTGTAACCTGCTCTGAGCCTTAGGGGAAGAGTGGGTTATAAGTTTGATTAAATAAAATAAATAAATCAGTCTAGTTCACAGGCATGCAACTGCTCTCCCCTCCACCTCTTGCAACCTCCAACTACTACTTAGCATTTCTATAGCCCTACTAGGCATACACAGCACTTTACAGGCACAGATTTTCAGCGCAAGTCCCTGCCCAGTGGGCGCACAATTAAAGATTATTATTATTAATTATTATTATTATTATAAGCATTTGTATAGCACCAGCTGTGTACCTGGTGCTTTACAGAACAGTGAGATAGACGCGGTCCCTGCCTACGGCTCACAATCTAATAGACACGGAGGGGAGAGACAAGGAGAGGGGACAAAGGGAGAGACAAGGGATAAATAACAGTCAAGCGGATGTGAAGTCTCAGATGCACGTGCTTGGCTTGGTTGCAGTTAGGCAGGAGTCTGCGGGGAGGGCAGACGGGGAAAAACAGACATGCACGTTTCCATTTTTTTCCTGGAGGCAATGTCATACTTTTCATTTCAGCCAAGTGAACTGAGGCTGAGAAGTTGTAACTTGCCCAAGGCCATGCACTGAGTCTATTAGCTAGGATGAGATTCAAACCCTGATTTCTCGGGTCCAAATGCAGCACCGTATTCACTACAGCACACCGGCTCCACAAGCCCATCTTTCCTGTCCTCCACTTTCTCCCTCACCCCCTCTACACTCTGTGGGAGAATAATAAAATAAATAAACAATACTAATTTTTGTTATATAGTGCCCCCCACTCCCCCAGCAAACGACACTCAGGGCACTCCACAAAAACAATTCAATAAAAGACAGTCCATTTAAAAACAGCTTAAAAAGGAAAAGGTAAAAGGAGAAGCAATAAAACCGAGCAGTGGATCCCATAAAAGCACCTGAAGGATACAAAATCAATCAATCTTCAGATGCTTTCTAACAGTGAAGATGGAGGAGCAGAGTGAATACTTGGAGGAAGCGTGTTCCACACCAAAGGGCCCGTCACAGGAGAAGCCTGATCAGCTCACATTTGGGATCTGGCCCAGCTTAAGACTATCCTGGTTGTGTCCCTGCAGAAAGGCTCTGCAGCTATTCCTGTGTTGGCATTTGGCCTCAGCAGGATAAGCTAATACCACAGCTCTTTCCATCTGTTGTTCAATATTGACCTTGTTAATGCACTGAACCAGGAAGTGACTCACCTCAGTCGCTGTCAGAATCAAGAAGAGCGGCCAGCCCTCCCGTCCCATGCCCCATCTGCTAGACCACACCGTGGCTCTTGTGAGAAGAAGGATCTGGCTCTGCTGATGGATTTTTACCTCACCTTCCTCAGCAGTGCTGAGATGTGGCTCGGTTGCCTGACTCATCTGGACATATGTTACTAAATTAACTACCTGTCATTGCAGGGGACTCTCATAAAGGTGTGCCTTGATCCCTCCTGCTCTCTGCTTTTTGAGGGCTGTGTTATTTTTTGGTGCCAAATGTAGGGTTTAGTGTTTTATATGGGGTGTGTAGCAGGAAGCAAGGTTTCTGAGAGGATAAACCCTCTACTTGAGTCTGCTACATAGACACCAGGGCATTGACCCTTTAAGGCATTAGCAAAGAAGCCATCATGTGACCAGCTGATGAGCTGCAGCTGACTATAGAGGCATTGTGACAATCCTCAGTTGGGAGTGGCATGAGGAGCAGGGGCTCCTAAGCTGGGCTATGAGTAGGATTGCCATACATGCACATTTTTAGAGGGCACTTAAGAGAAATACAGGTTGCAAGGTTGTACTGGAGCCAATGCAGCCCTCCAACCTGTATTTCTCATAAGTGCCCTCTAAACATTTGCACTTACGGTAACCCTAGCTATGGGGTGCTTTGCAGTAGCGGGCTGAAAAAGCCAAATTTCAGGGCAGAGACTGAGAAACTGCTTAGCTACAGGAGGAAAGCCCGTCAAAGCTTACTATAGACCTTGGAGAATGGCTGGAACTTCAGAGCAGCTATAAGGTCTGATCTTCTCATCTCTGTTGAGGGCAGAGAGGCCTATCATTTTATGTTACATTTTGGGGACCCGGCTATAGATCTGGGACAAGCCCTATGCTGGAGGTTTTTAAGCGGTGGGCTATAAGGGGTGAAGAGGAGGCCTGTTTCCAAATTTAGGTGAAGCTCTTCCAGAGCTAGTCAGGCTAGCAACCTGTTTACAGAGTACTTGAGGCATAGCGTTGTGGTGAGGGTTGTTAATTCCCTAAGTATCCAGGCTACTCTGTGCTAAGAGAGCCTCTCTGCCACAGGGCGGTATTAGGGCTGCCATTTTTCTGGGTTTTGACCCTGAGTTTCTAGGCTCTGGGGCAAGCCCAAACTTCTTCAGGTCAGCCACTGCCATCCCCAGAAGCCCAGAAAAAAATGGGGCTTCAGGATGTGGACCATAAGGCCTTTCTTGCCCCCTTTGCAATCTGGCCCCACTCTATGAAGCACTATTATGGCATATCATCCTATAACGGGTGGGGGAATGGGTTACATCAGAAAGGAGACTGAAAGCCCTTTTGCCCTGCCCCTGCCAAAGTAGCCCTGCCTGTTTGGGTGACAGCCCAGAAGGAGGTGGTAACAGTTGTCTGGTAGAGGAAGACTTGGTTGGCCTCTCAAGTACAGCAGGTCGGATGATTTGGTCCTCCCTTCTGAGCCTGGACTCTGCAATAGTTATGGAAAGATACCTCCGATGAATAATTGCCCACTGTTACTCTGGGCCTTTAGGCCAAGTTTAAGCATAAAGGGTGATCATTATGAGAAAGTGACCTGAAAGTCTAGCTGATAATGTACTTCTAGAGTTTGCTGAAGGCCCCAGAGTAACATTGAACGATTGCTGGAGTCTGAACACCCTGGAAAATATTCTTGCTTATGATGAGAATAATTGTGAAGTATTATGGCTTGGGGCAAAGTCAGACCTCAGATAGATTATACAGTATAGCGCGTGCAACCTAATTTTTTTTGAGGTGTAGGCTGCACGTAGTAAGACCTCAGGCTGAGGTTGTCTGTGAGCATTGGTGTGCCCACGTCTCTTTTTGGTTGGGATTGGTGTACCTTTGCCTGTTAATCCTAGCCGTCTCTCTTGCTGGTAGGTCACACTACCTCCAAATGCTGAATATTCACTTGCCATGCTGCCAAGGCTCCTCTCCTGTATTTCACCCTTCCCCTCCTTATCATTGTGGCACGAAGGGAGGCTCTTATTCCTTGCTTCAAGACTGGCCCGTACCTGTGGTTCTAGTGGCCTCCATCAATGTCACGAGTGGTTTTTTAAAAAAATTAACTATCTGTTAGCCTCTTCCCAGGTTGTAGGAGAAGTCAGAGGCTTTATTTTTAATGCCTGAAAGAATGGATCTAATGTGCCTGTGTTAAGAACTTGTAGAGAGAAAGAGATTCACCTTTAGCGCTGAATGAGAAAGATCTTTGGTTCTCCTTTTCTCTTTCTGGAGTGAGCTGGGTCTTGCCCATATGGACACTGGACATTTTTAGACACACGTTAAAGTTACGGATGTTTCAATCTTCTAGGTTTACAAGTCCACAAGTACGTTCCGGATGCATTTTTCACACACACACACTACCTGAGGCAGTTCCTGGATGCATTCTTCACACACACACTGCCCTGAGGCAGCCTAAAGTAGCAGCAGCTGTAGATGTGACAGGCTGCCATGGAAACTAAGTGACCACAGCTGCCTGGAGCAAAGCAGTTTACCAGGACAACATTTTACACGCAAAGATTCTGGGAGAAGTTTCACGCAGAAGTTCAAAGATCCGGATGTTTAAGATCTGGATGAGTGATTTAGACACACAGAACATTTTGGACGTCCAGGAGAAATGTGTGTCTAAAAACAGTAACACCCACTCTCTCACACACACTTGTGCTTTCCACCCCCCTTCCAAAGTGTTAATGCTCCAGTAGATAAGGACTGTCAGGAGCTTCCTTTGGGATTCAACCCATCTGGTTATGACCCAGACAGTTTAGGAGTTTGTTTATTTATTTATTTTAGACATTTTTACCCCACCCATGCTGCCACAGGCAGCTCTGGGCGGCTTACAATCAACAATAAAAACACTTCAAATTCTCAAGACAAGGAGGAATTAAAACTTCCCTAACCTCCCCCCACCCTCCCCATCTTCCCCATCAAAAGCCAGGCAGAATAGCCACGTTTTACAGCAGCGTGGAAAAGAGGGGAGATCCGGGGCCAAATGGCCCTCCACTGGCAGGGAGTTCCATAGCCATGGAGCAGCCACCAAGAAGGCCCTCCCCATTGTTGGGTCTGCAATCTGGACTGGTCACCCAAATGTCCAGGAATTTATTTGGGCCCCTCCCCTTGAGCTGCAGGGTGGAGTCTGGGTGTGTGTGGTGCATGGGGGATGTGGTCAGTGAGTGTCCCAACCCACTGGAGCTGGGACTGCAAGCATTTCAGGTGACCAACCTCTGAAGCAGCAGTCAGCGGAAGCACATTGGAAAGGGGGCTGGTGGGAAGGAACTGACCTGTCTCTTTCTGAGATCCCCCCCTGCCTCATTCCTGCAGAGTATCACAGTGGGTATTTTTAGACACACATTTCTCCTGGATGTTTGCTGTAACATTCAGAACTTTCTGTGTGTCTAAATCACTCACCCAGACCTTAAACATCCGGATCTTTGAATTTCTGCGTGAAACTTCTCCCAGAATATTTGTGTGTAAAAGGTTCTCCTGGTAAACTGCTTTGCTCCAGGCAGCTGTGGTCACTTGGTTTCCATGGCAGCCTGTCACCTCTACAGCTGCGGCTACATTAGGCTGCCTCAGGGCAGTGTTTGTGGGAAGAATGCATCCAGGAACTGCCTCAGGGCAGTGTGTGTGAAAAATGAATCAATCTGGAACTTGCTTGTGGATTTGTAAACCCAGAATATTGAAACATCTGGAACTTTAACGTGTGTCTAAAAATGCCCAAGTCATGATGCTGCTCAAGATGCTGGGCCAAGTCAGTAAGGTGTGGAAGAGTCACTTTACCTCGGCTTCCTACCCAACATGGTCCTGCTCCCCAAAACCTCGAAGGCTGCAATCTGCATTAGGAAGTTATGGTGCTGCCTTATACCATCTTGCCTGATGCACATTTAAATTCTGTAGGCTATTTATACTTGTACTTAATCCACCACCCCCCGCCCCCAAATGTTCTCCATGTGCTTGCTTCCTCAGCTCAGCAAGAGATGTACCAAAGATGTATTTATATAGATGTTCCTATTAAGACACCAAGTATAGGAGTTGAGAACGTTTGCATCCTATTATCAAAGCTTCCCATAAGGGTTTTTAATTGTTTATATTATTTTGTCCCAAGCACATGCCCCAGATCCACATGAACCCCATCTTTGTTGCATCAGTCCTTCCAGTAGGGCTGAACAGACACTAGACAGGCCAACCTGAAACTGAACTCCTTATCTTCCCCCCTCATCCTTCCTCTCCTTCCTCACTGTCAATAACTATTGATGGAGTCACCATCCTGCCTGTCC
>QEPC01004713.1:1182395-1199876 GCA_003113815.1 Sphenodon punctatus
GTGTAGATAGAGAAGAGGAGAGGGCCAAGAACAGAGCCTTGAGGAACACCAACTGAGAGGGGAAAGGAGGTGGAGTTGGAGAGAGACACATTAAAGGAGTGGTCAGAGAGGTTGGAGGAGAACCAGTTAAGGACAGAGCCGCAAAAACCAAGGGAGTGACTGTTTTTGACTGTTCGGCCAAGTTCGGCCAACCTGAACTCAGCTGAACTGAACCATCAAACCCGAACTCGGGTTTCGAACTGAACGACCGAACATCTGAACATCCGAACTGCATTCTGTTCGCCCATCCCTAGTATTGTCCACAGTCACTCCCAGATCCTTTTCCTGAGTGGTAACTTCTAGCTTAGTACACAGCACTGTGTACTCATAGTTTGGATTATTTTTCCCTATGTGCATCACTTTGCACTTGTTCACATTAAATCTCATCTGCCATTTAGATGCCCAGACACCCAGACTTGTAAGATCCTGTTGCAATTCTTCACAGTCTGCTCGTGTTTTAACTACCTTGAATAACCTTGGGGTATTTTCAGATGTGACGGGCCCGGGGGCCCACCGCACTGAACCACAGTCCTTTAGACGTGCCGGCAGATTCCTTCAGGGGATTGGGGAGGGGGCAGAGCTGTGACGTGCGACGTACAGTCGCACAGCCCCGCCCCCCCCGGCCGGCCAGTCGCCCTCCGGGAGATGGGCGGGCACAGCAGCCAATCCAGCCACTGAACCCGATCCCACATCATGGTCTGGGCCATGATCTGAGATTGGTGGAAGTTAACAGATGTTACTTTCCGCCAATTCTGAACCATGGTTGCGCTAACTACAATTTCAGAGGTGGGGCCGGCCTCACCTTCGGAATCATGGTTAATCCTTCAGACATTACGGGTCTCTCCTCCACCACAGGGGATTGACTGTGGTTAGAGGGAGGCCCGTAACATCTGAAAATATCCTTGGCAAATTTGATCACCTCACTCTTAATGCTCTTTTCCAGATCATTAATGAATACATTAAACAGCACCAGCCCCGATACAGATCACTGGGGCACATCACTTACATCTCTCCATTGTGAAAACTGACCATTCAGTCCTACTCTTTGCTACCTATCCTTTAACCAGTTACCTACCCATAGTAAGACACTACCTCCTATCCCATGACTTTTTAATTTTCTCAAGAGTCTTAGGTCAAGAGTCTTTAATTTTCTTAGGTTTTGTTGTTTTTATGTGATATTGTATTTATATTTATTTATTTATATTTATTTGTTATAGTTATTAGCCGCCCCCTCATGCCTATGGTATCCCGGGGCAGCTTACAACACTAAAAACACTAAAAACAACAACAATCTTACATTATTAATTTTAAACATTTTTTAAAAACATCCTCCCCCCCACCCATCTACCCCTACCTCCAACCCTCCCTCCGAAGGCCTGGACGAACAGCCAGGTCTTGTAGGCTCAGCGGAATGCCAGCAGACCCGGAGCCAGGTGAGCTTCCTCCGGGAGGGAATTCCAGGGTCGCGGCCCGGTCACCGAGAATGCCCATTCCATTGTGGGCCCCTGCCTAACATGGGGGACCTCCAGGAAGGCGCCCCCAGTAGACTGCAGGGATCGCTCTGAGACGCGGAGGGAGAGGCGGTCCCCGAGATATGAGGGGCCGAGACCGTGTAGGGCTTTATAGATCAAAACTAACACCTTGAATCTGGCCAGGTACGCTATAGGCAACCAGTGCAAAGTGCGGAGCACAGGTGTTATGTGCTCCCGCCGACCCGTCCCTGTAAGGAGACGGGCCGCTGCATTCTGCACTAGCTGCAGCCTCTGGACCAGAAACAGGGGAAGCCCCATGTAGAGCACGTTGCAGTAGTCCAGCCTCGAGGTGATGAAGGCATGGATGAGAGTGGCCAGGTCGGACTTGGAGATGTATGGACGGAGCCTCCGTACTAGATACAGCTGGCAGAAGGTGGCTTTAGCCACCACCTCCACCTGTCGATCCAGACGGAAGTCCGAATCAAACACCATTCCCAGACTCCGAACCTGCTGGGCTACAGGACGGCAGACTCCCCCACCAGAGGAGCCATCCCCCCCCCTTGCCCTTCCCACCACTATCACCTCCGTCTTATCGGGATTAAATTTCAGTCTGCTCTGCCGCATCCAATCCGCCACAGCCTCCAAGCATTGGGAAAGTATTGAGACAGCAGGACCTGGGTCAGTTGAAAACGAGAGGTACAGCTGAGTATCATCAGCATATTGGCGACATCGCACCCCGAACCCCCTCACGATTTCCCCCAGGGGCTGCATATACACATTAAATAATAACGGAGACAGAATCGAACCCTGCGGAACGCCGCAGGTCAAGGCCTGGGGGCTTGATGTTTCAGCCCCCAGCACCACCCGCTGACTTCTCCCCGAGAGGAATGAGCGGAACCACCCGAAGACGGTCCCGTCCAGACCCCCTCAGGTCTCGCAGCCGTCTCAGCAGCAGCCCATGGTCCATGGTGTCAAAAGCGGCCAAGAGATCTAGCAGGATCAGAATACTAGATTTATAGTATTTGTATATATTTTTTGTATATATGTATTTTTAAATTGATGTTGTGAGTCACCCCGAGCTGCTGCAGCAGGAGAGTGCAGTAGACAAACTGAACGAATTAAATAAAAAAATAAATATCACCTCTGGGCTTAGGGAGTGGGTGTGTCAAAACAGGATGAGGCCCTTTTAAAATCAGTATGTCCATCACTCTTGGCCCCCTCTCCTAGGGCTATAGAAGATGGCTAAAACATCTTTGGCTACTGAAAGAAGGATCTCGGACAATGCAGGCTCATAATGGGAACTGTCCAAGTGCTGACAGTGGAGCTTAGGTGGGGGAGATCACAGACTGAGTAAATTCCTCCAAAGAGAGATAGCAAGAGAGAGAGACTAGTGCCTAAGGGGGGGAGGGGAGAGCGGAAGAGACAGTGTTGTCTAGTGACAAGTCTACCCTGTACAAATTGGGTGGAGAATGTGGCCAGCTAGAGTTGTCACCTCTCACGATTTTGTCTTGGACTCTCCGGACTCCAGGAGAAAACCAAATTTCTCCATGTTGACATTTGTGACTAACCTGGAGATTCAGGGCTTTTGGGGATAGCTGGGGTAGCCATTCAGAAAATGGTCTGGCCATAAGGACTTTCCCACCTCCTTTCTGATGTGAGCCCACTGCTATTGAGTGTCATAATGTCACAACACTCCATACAGGTTATTTCAGAAAGGGGAATGACAACCTTTTTACCCAGCCCCCTTTCTAATGTGGCCTTGCAATTTTTGTGGTTTCTCCTAGAGGGAAGTAACAACTCAATGGGCAACATCTTCCTCTGAATAAAGAAGTGCATGGTGTAGGTCTTCAAGGGCAGGGAGAAGTAGAGGACAAGTTTTCTACCCCCCTGAATCCAGAGGCAAGAATGGACAGCCCCTTCCCACTGACACTGAAATTACTCACAAGCTGAATGAATGGGCAGGACAGTTCCCATTTTGCTGGTGGTTGAGGGGAAAGAGCTGCCCCTTCACCTTGGATTGTCGCTCCGCTGCAGGCTGATCTTTAAAAAGGTATCTGTCTGTTTCTCCTTTTAGATGGCACCCAGGGGGTTCCTTGCTTTGAAATTCATGGCTACTTAAAGCAGTTTCAGCAGTCTCCCGGGGTGGTGGTTTGCTATTTTTAAAATGCAATAATATCAGGCTAGAGTGTGGAGAGGAAACAGCGTCTTTAGACATAAGAAAGATAGTGTCAAACCCCCCAAGCACATGTTTGGCTGCTGCGTGTAAGCACCATAACAATCCCAACAACAATTTGGCTACCCGTTGAACATATGATGTGAAAACCATTTCATCACAGGGACAATTTGTGTGTTCCAGCTGAACACAAGGCCACTGTTGTGCCTAACAATATCATGTGGCATACTAGCAGGTACAACACGGGGAACATGGTGGCAGCGCTTGTGTGCTGAGATCACTCAGGTGGCGAGCAAAACACTGATTTGCCCCCAAGATGGGCTGTGTGTGTAAGCAGCGCCACATGGTGAAAACGGGGCCAAACAGGTGTTCATGTCAAGGTCAAAACACACATTCAGACACACATTGACATTATGTCTAAAAACACCTGAGTAAAGGTTAAGACCAGCCGGGAGACATTGGGACCATTGCTGGCTGGGATAGTAAATGCCTCCCTTATGGAGGGCAGTGGTGCGGCCTCTGCTCAAGAAGCCATAATATTAATTGGACCTTGACATCCTGACCAGCTAACAACCAGTCTTTAACCTTCCCTTTTTAGGGAAGGTTCTTGAATGGGTGGTGGCTCAGGAGCATCTGGACCGGGTTAATTTCCTTGATCCCTCGCAGTCTGGCTTTCGTCCAGGTTATGGCGTGAAGACTGCGCTTGTGGTCTTGGTCGATGACCTCTTTCAAGAGTTAGATCAGGGTCATTTGACCCTGTTGATTTTGTTAGATCTCTCGGCTGCATTTGGTATCCCAGGTCCGTAGTCTGGGGGTGCTCCTGGATCCACAGCTCTTCCTGGCTGCCCAGGTGGTGGTTGTGGCGAAGGGTGCATTTTGCCAATTACATCTGGTATGTCAACTTAGGCTGTATGTCTTGGACTCGGACCTGGCCACCATCATCCATGCTTTTATTAACTCTAGATTGGACTGTAATGTGTTCTATGTGGGGCTACCCTTGGTGATGATCTGGAGACTGCAGCTAGTGCAGAATGCGGCGGCGCATCTCCTGAGGAGGACAGGCTGACACGAGCATATTACTCCAGTGCTCCGCTCTCTGCACTGGCTGGGCCCAATTCAGGGTGTTAGTTTTGACCTTTAAAGCCCTACACAGCCTGGCCCCACTTCCCAGCAGGACCGCCTCACCATCCAGATCCTGGATCGGCCTCTGTAGGTGGCTGGGGGCACCTTCCTTGAGGTCCCCCAGGTTTCCCGGGTGTCAGCCATGAGGAGGGCATTCTCGGTGGCCGGCCGCATCGTGGTTGTGGAATTCCCTCCCGTTGGAGGTCCACCTGGCCACTGACTTCCCCTCTTTCTGTAGACAGTATAAGACCTGGCTGTTCCTCCGGGCCTTTGCTGAGGGAGATGGGGTGGGAGGGTTGGGTTAGGGTGGGTTTTTTTAATGAGGGATTGAAGATGTTGGTTTTAAATTAATTTTATCTGTTTTCTTGGATGTTTTAACATGTTGTTAGCCGCCCCGAGATGCTTGTAGCAAGAGAGGGTGGCATACAAATATATTTATAAATAAATAAATAAAGTACAAGAAATCAATCTCCACCTGGAGCTCCCCTGACTGGCTAGACACGGCCATTACCCTTGCAACCTGCTGCAGGGGACCACTGTCTTCTAACTTGTGAGCCATCCCGATCTGCCTGTGGCAGGACGGGTGGGATACTAAATGCTTTTAATAAATAAATAAATAAATAAATAAATCCCATCCCAGAGCTAGCCACCACACGGGGGCAGGGAGGCAGCTGGGCTGTTGAACAGCTGTCCAGATGGGAAGCATTCTGCCTTCTCCTATGGGAAGGTGCGGTAAATGTGCTCTTCTTCCTGTAAGGTAGGAAGTGTTGGAAGAGCCAGTGCCTCCTAGTGTTCCCCTTGAGACAGCACAGCTTGGCATGGCACAACTGCAGTAGGAAAGTCAATACAATGCAATTTTAACATTATTCTGTGTGGTGCAGGGTGTAGCTAGTATTGAGCAAAGGGGCTCAGTTGAGCCTGAAGCCCTGGACCTTGGGGCGGGGACGTCCTCTGCAAGCATCTTGAGCACTGCCAGGAAATGTTCAGAGTGGGTGGAGGAGGGAACTGAGCCAACACTCTGCCCCCACCCACTCTGAAATTTTACTGATGGTGCTCAAGCTGCTTGCAAAGGGCCCCGTCAAGACGGAAGTTTTCAGAATGGGTAGAAGTGGAGTGCCGACTCTTAAAACATCCTTCCTGATGGGGTTACTGCGGCCACTCTTGGGGGTGTCACTGGGAGCCAGGGCAACAACACAATGTTGGTGGGAGGAAGCAAAGGTTGGTCACGGGCTTTGGGAGGGCCAGTCCCCACCCTCTTGCTATCGGGGGGGGGGCTCATGTTTTTTATATGAGCCTGCGCCCACCACAGCTGCCTTATGCCAGTGACTATATTCCCCAAACAGAGCTTCACAATTTGACTGCAGAAAAGAAACACCAAGGTGAGAGGGTCAGGAAAAGGGTCTGGCCGTATGTTTAAGCAGCCTAAATTGTAAATATCAGCCTACAACGTGACAAAAGCTCCCCTCTCCTTGCTTCAGTAAGTATCCCTTTTGATAAAACAGGAGCAACGAGGCTTTCCTCATTGATAAATGTTACATGAAGTCAAACTAGCATTGTAGTCAGGGAGTGGCGGAGGCCAGGGCAGATTAAGCTTCTGCTTGGTTCAATCTCGCAACGTTACCATGGAAAGCCGTACAAGTCTTGCTAAAGTGTTAAAGGACAGCACCCGAGGAGACCCCTGCCAGAGGTAGATACAAAACATCAAGTGTCTGCCCAAGATAGGGATTCATATCGCTGTCTGTGGATTTATCTCTCGTGACCATTTTTCCTTATTGTCGAGCCCTGATTTCTGGCCAGATTGCTACATTACACGATGCCATCTCATCTGTCTCTCTTCTCCCCCAGGACCCCCCCCCCCCGAGGGTGATACAATATATTCCTTCTCTTTGCTGTCCATAGGAAAGGGCCTTTGTCATATTTTAGAGGGAAAAAATGTCTCTCTGGATGAACTCCTCCAACTGGTTGGTGCTAGCTCAGCCTTTAGTGTCCATTACAGCGAATGGGAGCCATGACGGTACTCATGGTTAGTGCTGGCGCAAGAGAGTTTGAGGATCATGCTGACCATGGGCATTCTCCATCATGTCGGCTACGCAATTGTGCCTCTCGGAGAAGCAGACTGGAATGCCTTTGCAAAGAGAAATGCTTTTCTTCATAAGTTGCCTCACTGACATCAGCCGAGCTCCTTCTGGGAAGAATCGGATATAGCAAACCTCTGGGCCACTCATGGCCTGTGGTAATGGCTTATGATTTATAAAATATTGATCAGTCGAAGATCATCTGAAAATGCTGTTTCATCTGTAAAAATCAGTATCTCTATATTTGCAAAATGCAACTGCAAAACCATACCCATGTTGGCTACGTTGGGCGACAGATGAAAGTAACTAACCGAATGCACAGTTCTGCCTGAAAAACAAGGACTCGTGTAAACAGAATATTTTGATAGGGTTGGGCAATGTGTTTAATTTGTGTGTGACTAAAATGAACAGAGTCCCATTCGTTTTGGCAACTCAAGCCCCGAAAACAAGCGAATAAGCAGACGTGTTTGTTTTTCATTTGTTTTTGTTTAAAAATAAAAAATTAAAATTAAAAAACAACAACAACAACTGTGCAAAATGACCACTGTGCAAAATACATGCACAGCCCTTTTTCGAAATGGTGCCAGCAGCGTTGCCGCCATTGTGGAAAAGGACAGTTGGACTATGAACAGAAAAAATGGCCACCGCACATGAACAGAATGGCTGCCCTTTTCCAAAATGGCAGTGACAGTGGGTGAAAACAGATGTGTCGCTAACCACCCTTGGTGGTTATTTATGCATGTTGCAGGGCTGTATTGGTGCCCTATGCAGCCCTGAAACATGCATAAATGACCACCAAGGGTGGTTAGTGTCATGTCTGTTTTCACCCACTGCTGGTGCTATTTTTCAAAAAGGGCAAATGTGCACAGAATGGCCCCGTGACCATTTTCAACACATCCAGTTATTTTATTTATTTATTTTACATTTTAATTTTTTTAAAAAAACCCAACAACACAACATCTTAAATGAAAAACTCAACAAAACGAACAGGGTTTTTTGTAAAAAACAAAACAAAAACCCAAACATGGATGGGTTTTAACCCGGAAAATGAAAGAGGTAAGTGCTGTACATTTTTGAGACTTCAGTAAAATTCCTTGACCCCAGACGGCAACAAAGACATGCAAAGCAGATCAAATATCCATACACTCTCAACCCTGGTCTCAGATGGCATAAACCCACTTGGGGTCTTGACCCACAGTTTAATTTCTGCAATAGCTTCAGACTGGGTCAGACCAAGGTGGTGAGCCATCAGACATTTACTTCTGTGTAGTCTACTAATCCAAGTACCTACTCCAGAGTAAGTGGTTCGTGGATCGCAACTCATGTGTCCATCTTGCCCGTTGCCAGCAGTGACCAGCACTGGATGCTTCAGCAGGAGGAGTACAATAATAAGGAACAGATGGAAAGATCCATTTCCTCTTATTCACTCACCACTTCCAAGAGTTGCAGAATTCATCTCCTGATTACCTTGGCTAATGCCATTGGTGGATCTGCCCAGGCTCCAGGTATTTGTCTAATCCCTTTTCAAAGCCAGTTTGCTATTGAGACATTATTTTATGACAATGGGTATTTTTAAATGTGACGGTTCGGTGAGCTGCCACTCTTAAACCCACCCTGGGGTGAGCCCCTCACCCTGGGTAGGGATCTGCTGGGGAGAGGGTGGGGGACGTGCAGACTTGGGTCCGCACTGCCACACGCTTCTCAGTGCGGCCCCGCCATCTTCCTGATGGGCAGGTGCGGCGGCTGTGCTCGCCTAGAACTGCTCTGGCCATGGGCTGGGGTTAAGTGGAGCGGGCCATCGGATTTGATGGTGCACTCTACCACAGTCCAGGGACACCTACCCCAGACCATGGCGGGGCTTAACACAGGATGTGTGCTGGCTGAGACCCCAGCGCACATCCCGTGTTAGCCCTGCCACGTTCCGGGGTAACTTCTGCTCCCGCCTGTGGTGAACATCTGGCAGGGCGGGAACAGACGTGACACCCTGGTGCATGGCCACACTGGGGTAAGCGTGGCCACGGGCTGGGGTTTCACGTTTGAAAATACCCAAAGAGTTCCACAGGCTGGATGTGCATTTTATGGGAAAAAAACCCAAACACTTCCTTTGGTTTGGTTGGAGTCAAGCTGTTTCTTATTAATTTCATCAGGAGTATCCATGGGGGTCTGCACATTTGCTATTTGACTAATGCGGTTTGAGTTGTTCCTCCCAGAAACCCATACTGATTTCTTTTTTTAAAACTAGACTTGGAGGGCATGCTATGTTGAGCCCTTTTCCATGTGTTGATCAGGAGGTGTGTTGACCTAAGTATGTGCTAAAACTTTTTCTGCAGGATTTCTCCAGGACATGTGGTGTCTGTTTGCAGATTGGTCCATGTGGAGTTGCCATTAGTGGATTTTATTTTTGTTTTAAAAAAAAATCCTAATAGTGTAACTGGTTTTCCTGACTTCATTCATTCACATAATATTCTTTTGAAGAGGATAGTGGCTTGGCATAAACAGTCATCCATGCCCTCATAACCTTGAGGCTAAACTACTGCAATGTGCTCTCTGTGGGCTGCCCTTGTTGACTATTAGGAGGCTGCAGCTGGTGCAGAACGCAGCAGTCTGCCTTCTGTCATGGGTGGGTCACTGGGAGCACATTATTCTGGTGATCCAGAGGCTGAACTGGCTGCCAATAGCTTTCTGGGAACCATTCAAGGTGTTGGTTTTGACCTATAAAGCCCTTAAAAGCCTGGGCCCCAGATATCTAAAAGACCACCTCTCTGATCATGTCCCATCATGGCCTCTGAAGTTGACCGAGAATGCCCCCTTGCAGGTACCACCTACCTGTCATGTTCATGCAAAAAGGGCATGCAGAGATGTTCTTAGTGACTGCCTTGCAATTATGAACTCCCTTCCCTTGAAGATTCAGCTGAGACAGAGCCTGCTCATCTTCCAGAGGCAGTGTAAGCTTTCTTGTTTGGCCAGGTGTTTGGGATAGGGTTGAATTGGTTTTTTTTAATCTTGTTCTTGTTTATTTGGGCATTTTAATATTTGGATTTATTGTATGTACCGCTATAGATGTCTCTGAGCTGTAAGTAACCCACTCTGAGCCTTGAGGGAATGGGTGGAATAAAAATTATTATTGTTGTTGTTGTTTTTTTACCCTGCCTACATTCTGCCTTTGGCACATATAGGCAGCTTATAAACAATAAAGTCATATCAAAATATAATAAATATACAAAAATATAACAATAAGATAGTATAAAACAATAAAACCCCATTCTGGTACACAAAAATCCAAAGAAAACCTATCCACCCATACACAACAAACCCCTCCTCATCACTGAAAACCTGGCGGAAGAGCCATGCCTTCCATTGGTGCTGGAAGGTGAGAAGATTTGGGCTGAGACGGACACCCACCGGGAGTGAGTTCCACAACACAGATATGGCCGCTGAGAGCACGTGCCTGTTGGTCCCCACCAATCTATAGTGAGGAACCTCCAGGAGGGCCCCACAACTGAAGGGGCTACTCTGAGACACAGGAAGTGAGGCGGTCCCTCAGATAGGCTGGGCCCAAGCCATTTAGCGCTTTATAGGTTAAAGCCATTGCCTTGAATTGGGCTTGGAAGACAATAGGCAGCCATTGCAGAGTCCAGAGCACAGGTTGAATGTGCTCCTGGTGGCCCGTTCCTGTAAGCAGACGGGCCACAGCATTCTGCACCAGCTACAACTTCTGGACCATCACCGTGGGCAGCCCCATGGAGAGGGCATTACAGTAGTCCAGCCATGAGGTGAAAAATGAATGGATGGTATGATGGTGGCCAGATCAGAGTCCAAGACATACGGACGGAGTCATCACGCCAGATGCAGTTGGCAAAAAGCACTCCTGGCCACAGCCGACACCTGGACATCCATGCGCAGCTGTGGATCCAGGAGCATACCAAGGCTCCGAACGCAAGATGACAACTCAGGGCAGACCCCATCAATGATGGGGGAACTCCCCTCACCCAGATCACCGATCCCACCAATGAGCATCACCTCTGTCTTATCAGGATTCAGCTTCAGTCGGTTTGACCTCATCCAGTCCACCACAGCCACCAAACATCAGGAAAGCATCGAGACTGCTGGGCCTGGGTCAGATGTACAGGAGAGGTTCAGCTGAGTATCATCAGCATATCGATGACAATGACATTGACGCACATCCTCCGCCAGCAGCTGCATATACATATTGAACAAGAGCAGGGATAGAATGGAACCATGCGGGACCCCATACAGGACACCCCTGGGGGAAGAAGTGTATTCCCCCAGGACTACCCACTGAGATCGATCTGCCAGGAATGAGCGGAACCTCTGCAAAGCTCTCCCGCCCATCCCCGCAAGGTCCTGCAGGCGTGTCACCAGCACCTCATGGTTGATGGTATCAAAAGCCACTGAGAGATCAAGCAGAAACATCAGGGTCAAATGTCCCCTGCCCAATTCTACTCTCAGGTCATCAATAAAGGCCACAAGTGCATTCTCAGTGCCGTAACCTGGACAAAAGCCAGACTGCAGCTGACGGGCCACTACCCGTTCAATTAAAATATAAACAAATAAATACTAAACCTTGCATTATGAGAGCAGCATAGTCTCCATTTCAGAAAGCCAGAGTTAAGTTCTGACTAGAATTTTAATGCGAGTTGGGTCAGCATGAAATAACTGAAATCTTATTAAGTCTCCTGCAAGTCTTCATCCAGGTGTCACTTGGAAAGCTGAGAATTTCTTTCTGCAGAAAAAATGAGCAAAATCATTTCTGGTCTGACCTATAGTACCCCAATTCTGTTGCCCTCCCCAATCAAAACAAGAGAACTCCTCCATATAACTGGCTTTTGAAAGGTATAATTTTTATAGTCGCTACAAGTGGTGGGCCATAAAGACGAAACTTCATAAAAAGTATATTGCTGTCCCATAGAGATTTATGGGGAGGGGAGATTGTGAGAGGGTTTCAGGGCATGCAGTGTCATCAGTATGCTGATGACACTCAGCTCTACCTCTCCTTTTCCAGCAACCCAGGCCATGCAGTCTCCTTATTTTCCCAGTGCCTGTCAGCTGTGGGAGCTTGGATGAGGTTGAACCATCTACAATTGAATCCTGACAAGACGGAGGTGATGTTGGTGGACGAGGGCTTGGGGGGCCTGGAGGTGGTTGAATCTCCTCTTGTTGGGGGGGTTCGCCCTCCCATGGTCTCTCAAGTACGGAGTCTGGGTGTGCTCCTCGATTCGCGGCTCAGCCTGGAATCTCAGGTTGTGGCTGTGGCGGGGAGTGCGTTTCGACAGTTACATCTTGTCCAACGACTTCGGTCATATCTCTCAGACTCTGACCTCGCCACTGTCATCCATGCCTTCATCACCTCGAGGCTGGATTACTGCAACGCGCTCTACATGGGGTTGCCTGAGAAGCTGGTCTGGAGGCTGCAGCTGGTGCAGAATGCCGCGGCCCCTCTCCTTAGAGGGGCGGGTCGCAGGGAGCACATGACACCAGTGCTCCGGACTCTGCATTGGCTGCCTATAAAGTACCAGGCCAGGTTCAAGGTGCTGGTTTTAACCTTTAAAGCCCTTCACAACCTGGGTCCTGCTTATCTGCAGGACCGCCTCACTCCCCATGTGCCCGTGCGACCCTTGAGATCGTCCATGGGAGTCTTTTTGGAGGTTCCCCAGGCAAGGTGGGTGGCCACCGATGTTAGATCTTTTTTGGTGGCTACCCCTGTGCTGTAGAATTTGCTCCCAGAGGAGGCTCGTTTGGCTCCCACTCTCCTGCTGTTTCGGCATGACTGTTCCACCAGGCTTTTGGCAAGGGGTAGGGGTGGGGGGTGGGTTTCCCCACATTGTATTGTGTTTTAAATTGTTTAAATTGTTTTTTTAAAATTTTTTTTTGAATGTTGTTTGCCACCCCGGGCTGCCCTGTGGGTGGGAGGGGCAGGATATAAATTTTAAATAAATAAAAATAAATTAAAAAATAACTGTTTCACAGTGGAGCAGCAGATCCCGAGCAGATAACTGCTGTTATTATTAATTTATTATTATTATTAGCATGTTTGTAGTACCAGTTGTGTACCTGGCACTTTACAGACCACTAAGAATGACACAGTCCCTGCCTACGACTTACAATCTAATAGACATGGGGGGGGGGGGAGACAAGGAGAGGGGACATAGGGAGAGATGAGGGATTTGTACCACCATGGCTGCAAATTGGAACGATATCTACAAAAGCACTAGAAATCCTTCTCTCCAAGCCCTGGCCACCATGGGCCACTTTTGCAAAACTACTACAAGCTCCACAGACCATAAAGGGGTTGAGGGTGGTATGCAGAGGTGTGCTCAGGATCGGGAAAGAGAGAAGAGGGTCTCAGTCCTATGAATCAATCCCCTTTCCTTGAGTGTGTGCTCTTATCTCCATTCTTCCTTTTTGTGAAGAATGGGGAAGGTCTAGGGTGGGAAAGGATGTGCGCCCCGGTGGCAGCTGTCACCTGCCTGTAATATATCCCTCAGGATCTTAAATGACTTGTGGGGTATATGCCCCTAGCCTAGATCATCATAGGGAGGCAAAGTGCAATGCCCAAACCACGTAGCGGTTCACACATACAGATAGGACAAGGACACGTGACCACCTCCCACACAGGAACCAGGACCAAGGGAGTTGGGGGTGCTGAGGTTTGGGGGAGGCACAGTGCGAGATTCCCAAGGGAAGGGACAAAGGTGGATAGGACAATCACACAGGAGGGGGACCCAGGCAACCGGAGGGTGAAGTATATCCAGGGTGGTTTCAAGTACTTCCCGTGCACACGAATCACTCTACACGCTCTCTCTCTCACTCTCCTTGTTTTCACAAAATGATGAATAACCAAGGGGCCAGTCTCACAGGCATAAGGCACTGATCCCCGGCAAGCGTGGGAAGTCAGGGCACTCCTTTTATTCCCAGTGACTCTCAAAGCACGCTGATGCAGGTGCTCTGAGCGCCTGAGGGAGGTAATAAGGAGGTTGTGACCATGGTAGCCGGGAGTGAAGCGCCCGGACTGGATTGAGTGCTTACAGTTGCTCCGCTCGGCTCCGCCGCTGCTTGAGGTGCAGGTGGTGGAGTGGTTGCATCCTGGAGACCCTCCTCTCTTGCTTCCTGTGTCTCCGCTGGCCCCCCCTGCTAAGTCTGTTGGGGCTGCTGCTGTGGGTTCTGGAGGAGGATTCCCTCTAGGTGGTTTGTTCCTGCCGCTCCTGCCAGAACCTCCCCCTGGTACGGGAATGCCAACAGGCTCCCGGGCAGACCCTTCCCCAGATCCCAAGGCCCTGTCGCAAGGGCCTGACACTTTTAATGCTTGAGGGATTAGATCCACAAATCAAATCCAGCAACTGGAAACGGGTCAAATAAGAACCAGCCATGGGCCATATTTTAGCCATAGTCCACTAGTTCCCTGCCCCTCCCCACCCCACCCCATCAACCCATACATAGACCTCCTTCCCCATTTCCTCTCCCCCTTCCCATCCTCCTATTACTTCTCCCCTTTCGCCCTCATTTTTTTTAACTCTGTCTCTTTCTCTCACCACCCCTTTATTTTGGAGATTGTCCCTAGCTCAACGAGTGTGTGAAGCCAGGTGCTTACAAGCTGTGGTCCTTCTTGTGCCCCCCCCTCCGAACACTTTCCACACTGCACTGCCCCAGTTTCAGGACCCAGGATCTAGACGGAATTTGGCTAGAGGCAAGGTGTATGGATTCTTTTTAGTTTTGATCCTTCTTGTTGTTTTTTAAAGTGATTATTGTGGCTTTTTGTCAGGGACCTGTGTTGGGAATGCAGTGAATACAGATCCCTGCTTTTAGTGCAAAAATACACCTAATCAGAAAGGCCTTTTTGAAAATTAGACTGACTTTTTTCAAAGGCACAAATTAAGCCTAGACATTTGTCGTTAATAGTAAATGGGAATGAAAATCTCAAGCATTTGGAATCTTTATCACACTCTGGACTCCTGGATGATCCCTGGATTTCTGCGACCTAACACAAAAGGTGAATGACCGGAATGCAGGTCAAGGATTTTCAAACAATCTGCAGATTGTGGGTTTCTGCTTTCTAAAACAGTATGTGAATGAGTCAATGGGTGCTTCCATAAGGATGCGGGGCTGCCCACCCCCAGGCACCCCCACTCCCAGTGCCACCTGGATCCGGATCAGATGGACCCGGTGGGTTCCCTGTCCTGGTGGGATACTCTAGTCCAAAACTCTATGGTGGGGGTGGGGGCTGCGTGGCGCCCCCACCACCATAGAGTTGTGGACTAGAGTATCCGCAATGCTCTGGTTTTGCCCGGGGTGATGGCTGGCTGGAAGCAGCAGCAGTTGCCTGGAGTGGACCACTCTGCCACTGGCACTCTGGGATGTTCTGCAGTGCTGCCAGTGGGACTGTCCCGGAGCAGGCTGTGGGCCACTTGTAGATGGACAGGTCACCTGGGGGCTGAAGTGGGCTGGCACGGCCAGCACCAGGGTAGCCCATTGGTCTAAAAGCACCCAATGTCCCGTCGACTGTGTTCTGCATTAGCATAAGCATCGTTTCCAAGTCACAGGAAGTCATAATCCCCCTCTAGCTGCACTGCTGAAACCACATCTGGAGTACTTGGTCCAGCTTGGGATACCTCCTTTTAACACTGACCAACCGGAGCGAGTTCAGAGGAAGGCAACAAAGATGATAAAAGGACTGAAAACGAAGTCTTATGAGAAAAGGCTGAGGAGGCTGGGTATGTTTAATTTAGAAAAAAGAAGATTGATGGGATACATGATAGTGGTATTCAACTATCTCTAAAGGGATGTCACAAAGAAGATGCCAAGGAACTCTTCTTTGTTGCAACAAGACTAAAGGTAATGGCCTCAAATGACAAGAAGGTAGATCTCGGTTAAATATCAATAAAAACTTCCTAACTGTTAACGGTAAGAGCTCTTTGGCAATGGAACAAGTTGCCTTGGGAGGTTGTTGAACCTCCATTGCTGGAAGCTTTCAAAGAGACGCAGGACAGCCATCTGTCCGGGATGTTGCAGTAGTAGACGTCCTCCATCAGAGCAGGGGTTGGACTAGATGGTCTTTGAGATTCCTTCCAACTCTAGGATTCTGTGCTTTATCAATGAGCCTAATTTGTTTTTGCAAATGAGGGTCATGAACCTAAATCACATGGGTGGCACTGCAAAAAAAAATTTTTTTAAAAATTACCCAGCCAAAGTAAAACATGATACTGTTCCTAACAAGAAACAGAAATAACCACAAGATTGCTAGTCAACTGCACAATACTCGGCATGAGCGAACAAGGCCATCTTAACCCCCTGCCCCCCTCCCACACCTAGTGATTATCTTACTCCCTGCAGCATGAGATTTGATTGCCCTTATTTTAGTAGGCACAACTGGATATCTGCATAAAATTCTCCTTTGCCTTGAACATTCTGTCTCCTGTAGCAACAATCAATTAGAAGCCAAATGTGACTCTGCATTTTCCAGAAAGAATTATTTACAGTAGAAGAGGCTCAGAGGTAGGGGCCTGTCAGGAACCATGGGAGGTCCTAGCAGCAGCCCCTCAGGATCACGAGTGGCTGGCCCATCACCAGGCGATACCAAGATCATTACTGGTGCATCAGCAAACCTCCGTGCCCCCCAAAGGTGAAGGGAATGCAGGCTAACAACTGGGCTGGGGGCTACTGGGAACCTTACAGGGACCTCCGGGAGCAATGGGAAGAGAAGTCTCGTAAGGAGAAATAGACACTAGGGAAGGAGGGACGCAACCTGCACAGGGGTTGAAGGAGACCCACACTGAACTAGGGAGGTGCACCCACCAGGGGAACAGCCACAGGGAAAGAAGGCACATATGCCAGGATTAGAGGAGTCTCACCATGAGTTGGGGAAGCGCAACATGCCGGGGAAAAGGGCCCAGGGAGAAAAGGAGGAAGCAGCACATGCAGGGATTGAAGGAGGCAGACATGAAATAGGAGACGTGCTACATAGGGCAAGGAGGAAGAGACGGTACTGGAAGAGAAGAGAGAAACTAAAGACCCGCTGGGCTATTAAGAGAGGATAGGGCATCTATCTACAACACAGAGGAGATGGGAAACGTCATGGAAGATCAGAAGAAGGAATGCACCACAGCCAAGAAGTGCTGCTAAAGTAGGGGAAGAGGGCTGAGATTCAGGCAGTACTTAGCAATAGGGATGGGCGAACAGATCGCGGTTCGGGTTGGTCCGTTTGGTTCGGCTGCGTTCGGTTTGTCCGTTCGGTTTGTCCGTTTGGTTCGGCTGCGTTCGGTTCGTCCGTTCGGTTAGTTCTCTGGGTTCGGGTTCGGCCATTTGGTTCGGCCGTTCGGTTCGACCGTTTGGTTCGGCCGTTCAGCCTTTTGGGAAATGTTGTTATGGGTGTGTTTTTTTGTTTTTTATGTTTTTTTGGTTTTTTATTGTGTTTTATATGGTTTTCTTTTGTTTTTTATTTGATTTTTTGTTTTTTATATGGGCTTTTTTTTATTTTATTTTTTTAATCTAATATTATATCTATCTATCTACACTAAATCTAACTGCTATTAACTATTCTAAATGCTATGAACTAAATGGATTATCTAATAAGTACACAGGCCTA
>QEPC01004713.1:1199926-1210488 GCA_003113815.1 Sphenodon punctatus
CACAAACACAAGGTTTCAGTTTAAGGTTTAAGTTTCATTTCAGTACAAAACTGAAATGAAACTTAAAGCAATCTAATAATCCTACTCAACGCCTGCTGTTCAGGAACAGCGACTAGCTCAGAAGGTGTTGGGAAGGGGGGAGGCAGATAGTTTCATTTCTTGAAAGTCTCTCCACCTCTGGTGCCCGGAAGTCTGCTCCTCAGTGACTAGTACTACCCCTCCCTGTCACGTTTGACCTTACAGTGAACCATTTTTTGCCACCCGAACTCACCCGAACGCGATCCGAACTGACCGAACTGTTCGGTCATTTCACCGTTTGGATTGAGTTCAGTTCGGCTAGTTCACGTTCGGATTGAGTTCGGTTCGGTTCGGTCGTCCGAACAGGCCGTGTTCGGGCCGAACTCCGAACTTCCGAACCGCGTTCGCCCATTCCTACTTAGCAAGGCACGGCACCAGACTAGCAAACAAAGGGAAGGGAAATCTTCACCCAAGAGAGCCAAGCCAAAGGCCCTTTTCACACAGACACTCTAACACTGATAAAAATGGGTGTTACATTTTATTATGCATGCTGCAGGGCACCCATAGAGCACACCTGCAGCCCTGCAACGTGTATAAAAAATGTAAAACCCATTTTATCAGTGCTAGAGTGTCTCTGTGAAATGGACCAAAGTGATATCTGAAAAGGGAAGCAGAGAGAGGGAAAGGGAGAAAGCTAAGCCTGTAACATGGGAAGGTAACGCAGTCAGGGGTCCAAGGGAGGAGGACAAACCCCAAAGGGGAACATAACCTGAAGGAAGCTGTTGCATAGGCTCAGACCAAATGGGAGGCTCGGGCTGGTTTTCGACGAGCCTCAAGCAGTCTCATTTCTTGCAAATTTCAGAGTCCGAAAGAAAAGAAACCAGCACGGGTGGTGGTGGGGTTGGGGTTTCAGACATTTCCCATACGCTACAGGAAGTCGGGCAGCCACCAGCAACCCAGCGCTTCCTGGAGATGCTGCCTTGATTATGCCTCGATTTTATGTGAGTTTTACAAGGCACCATCTCCAAGAAGCACTAGTTTGCCGGTGGCCACTGTTTCAAATGGCAGCCGCCCGACTTCTGGTAGCGGCGCAGGAACGTCTATCCCCCCCTGCACTAGTTTCTTCCAGATTCTGAAATCCGCAAGAAATGAGACTGCTTGGGGCTTGTCTAAAATCAGCCTTGGGGTAGAGCGAGTACTCGCAGCATAACCAGGAAGGAAGGGATGCCCCACCATCACCTTGCTGTTCTCCGCAGGCTTTATGCCTGTTGGGTGTAGCTGAGAGCTGCACAGGAGGGAGAGCATAGCTAATGAAATACACGAGAGATTCCCTAGAGAAAAGGCAGGGTAAATTAGGAGGCTGGAGTGGTGACCCAATAAGAAAAGCTCTACTACAGAGCGACAGGGGGTGTAGGCCAGACCCTGACACAGAGCTCATGCATGGCATTTGTCAATTACTGGGCTTTTAAGGGTTCTATTAGAGACAAGATGCTTAGCCGAGATATCCTAGACCTGTTTGGTTCCATGTAGAATCATTGGCATAATTTCTGTTCATGGCACTGGTGACCAGAACAGGCTCTTCATGAAAGGTGCCCCTGGTTAGGGGGGAGGTCTCATCAGCAAGTGATCCTTCTTCCTCACCCCATTGGATATGTTTATCGGTTTTCTTAACTCCTATTTATCTCGTATGAAATCTTTTGATCCTTTATTGAAGAATCTTTTCCAAATTAGGGCTAATCTTAAACTAAATCAGAGTGCTTTTGCAAGAGCATCCACACGGGCGCTTTAATTAGCTAGCTGAAAAAATACGGGTTAGTTAACCTAAGACATTTTCATTTTAGATCAGGGTATAGCTACTGTGGAGTGAAGGGGCTCAATTGAGCCTGGACCCGGGAGTCAAGCAGGGTGCCCTCTACAACCAGACTGAGTACTGCTAAGAACATTTCAGAGTGGGCAGGGGAGGGAGTGGAATCGTTACTCTGCCCCCACCCACTCTGAAAATATCCTAGCGGAGTTCAGGCACTTGCAAAAAGCCCTGCCAAGACGTACTGCTGGTTCCACCATCTCAATAAAACCTCCTTCCTGGTGGGGTTGCTACCACTTCAGGGGGGGGGGCCTCACTGGGAGTCAGAGCTTCACCACAAACTGCCAGGGGAGGATGAGGCATGCCGGGAGCCTTGAGAAGTCCACCACTTACGAAGAGCCTGCCCCCTTGCCCTTAGGGGTAATAATTGAGACAGGTGTTGGGCCTGCTCCCACCTTGCTACACCGCTGTTTTAGAGTCTTTACACTGGGTTTGTTACTCCCCTTTTGATTCACACCTCTAATTCAGCGGAACTTCAGCAAGGGAGCCTTCACCCCCTTTCTTTGGGAGACTAATCAATAGTTAAGTTAGTAGACCTCAGTATTCAACTTATATTTTTACTGTGCTGAAGTTCTTCTTGTTACACCCCCTACCATCATATATATATCATTTCCATTCATATATGCATGCATGCATACATATGTTTGTACACATGTACAGACATTCTTAACTTTAATTGTGGTTGGGCCTTGTGGCAAAGTGCTGTGGAAAAATTAGGTCAGCTTTCCAGCCGTTGGGCCCAGTTCTTGCAGTGTCAATGCAAGATTAATGACTGGCTGATGAGAAGTGCAGCTGTGTCAGCAGAATTGCCAACAGTGTATTGCAGAGGTGGACCGTGTCGGGCCTGCGTTTACAAAGTGTGGTGTGTGCGAGATAGCTTTTGGATTAAGACAGTTTCATGGAGGATAGGTCTGTCAATCTGGGGAGGGAGGGGCATATTGACGCATTAATATCTATTTCCCAGACTTTCTCCTTCCCACCATAACTAAGGCGGCCGTTTTTAAGCAGGACGTGTCCTCGAAGGTCCACCGCATCCCCCATCCGCCTGAGTGCCCATCTGAAGGCAGCGTGGGTGGGCATGCACTCCTGTGATGCATGCACTGTCCACTCATGCCCCACGCATGGGGCATCAGGGGGAAAATCGAGGATGCTCTGTGCGGGGGCAGGAGCGGGCAGTGCGCAGGTAGGGGTGCAAACCCATCTGGGCCCATTTCAATCCCCACCCCCCAGGACGTATGATGGTGCTCCATGTGGCCTGCCCCTAGCCGTGCCCATTTAAAAACTGCCTATGACATTGGCCCCGATCCCATGCTCTGCAAATCCCACATGGAGCCGAGTGTGCGCAGTCACGTGGGCCCCGCGCACATCTGGATTGCTGGCACATTCTGCCACGCGCACGCGGCTCGCGCCTGGGGCTCCGCTGAGCATGGAATTGCGGCCGTTGACTGGTTCCTCTAGGAGACTGTTACTCTGTAGGTCCCACCTCCCGTAATCTGACCCTGGTGTGAGAGAGAAGTGGGGGAGGGCGGGAATGAATAGGTTTGATGAATCAAAATGACTATCTGTCATTTGTTTCACCTGTCTCACCTAAGGCTGCAAACGCTCCAAAGACAGAAAGTGGGGCATCAGGCACCTAGAGCCAAATATCACCATCAAATGTCAAACAGCATCTCACTTGGCATTTTAAGAGAAGCATCATTTTTCTGAGAGCAGAGCTGAGAGCACACAAACATTGGAAAAGGTGAAGATTTATAAGAAGAGATCTTGGGTTTTTCGTAGTATGGGACACATCTGATTAGAGAGATTGCTCCCTGGAAACCTGCTTTTGGTTGTGTGTTCTGCTCATCTCCCACTGATTTTATTTAGTTAGTTATTTATCAAACTTATTACCCTGCCCCTCCTGCCAGAGGCAGCCCGGGGTGGCTTACAAGAATAAAAACATATATAAAAGGGTTTACAAAACATTTTAAATATAAAATACAATAAATGAAATAACATAATACATAGATAAAATACATAATCAATAGCAGTTCCAGCAACACATATAAATACATTAGCCCCAGGACAGAAAAATACATCACCATATTCCCATGTCCGCCCCACTCTATACCCCCAGCCCTCTCTCTCACCAAGGTACCATTCCACCCCTCCCCAAACGTTTTGTACCCCTCCTCTCACCAGGGGTACCAAGACCCCCTCCCTAGCTATCTCCCCATAACCCCCCCCACCAGTTCCTGAGGTTACTGATTATCCATAAACACCCCCTAACAAACATCGCTGCCTCCCATCAGAACCTCCCCCACAATCCTCAGTCCTCAAGCCCCCTCCAAAGGGCCCTTCCAATGGTCATGCCCCTTTTGTCGCTCCCATTCAGAGGGGCCCCCCACAGCGCACCCCTGCAGCGTGGCCACAGTGTCTGCTGCTCTTCATCCTTATTGGTCATCACTGTCTTGAGCCATCATAGCTGCTCTGAGCCATCTGAGAAGGACAGGGTAGAAATGTGCTTAGCCTCACAGGAAGGGGGCTTCTAGCCCCTCTCTGCCTCGAACGGCCACCAAACAGCCTGCACCCTTTGGTTGGCGCCCTTTGGGCTCTGGCCTTGGAAGCCTCTGACCCTTATAGAGGGGAGGCAGGAGATGTTACCTGGGAAGGAGAACACACACCAGGTGGGCCCAATGAAGTCTTTCACACAACCACCCCAGCAAATTCACATCAGTCAGGATCTAGTCTGCACCACAACAGCAACTACTGGTTTGGGAGTTTTGGGGGGAAATGGGTAGTCTTCTGTTGGGGTATTCAACACAATGGAGCTCCAATACCAATTGGGTACTTTGGGTGCCACCATACTGGAAATACAATATAACCTCCCATATCCAAATTAGAGACTAACTAAATACAAAACTTATTATTCATGGTTAATATATGCAGCTCTGGATAGTTTGGTGGTTATCCACCTGTTAACCAATTATCATGACAGGTAGCCGACAAACGGAATAACCAGTTTACCATGATACTGTTGGCATATTACTGCATTATCACATAAGCAACTGTTACCAACACTAATCTGAAACTCGGGGGCTGGTGGGTTCTGAGGCTGGTAGGGAAGTAGGCGGAGCCAACCCTAAAATTGCACACTTATTACATGATCATGATAAATGGAATAGAACATGCACCCAAGCAACAGAATATGCACACATTGACAGACGTTTTTGGTAAACAACAACAGAACCAAGTGAGTCCAGTGTGCATCGTGGCAAAGAGGGCTTGTCCTTCTTTAGGTTGTAAGCCCACTGGGCAGGGATCTGTCTCCAATAACCTGAATGTGTTCAATGGCAGGAGTACAATAGCAGAGAAAATATCCCAACCAATTTAAAACATTTGACGTTCAACTCTCTCATTCATCAAATAGTCGCACACCAAGAGGGACAAAAGAAATTCAAGGGGGCTGTCGCAAGAAAGCACAACACTATTAGACATGTAAGGTCACGTGAAAAACAGGTATATCTGAAGTGATCATTCACCTGGCTGCATTTTTAGCATTTCCGTTTATTTTGCATTTCCAGTTCTATTTTTACGTCTGGGGCATTGGCAGCTTAAACACAAAGCAAAACACAGGCAGTAAAACACCCCAGTCCAGTGCATGCTGAGGAGGACTGAAACGCATTGCAAACCAGAGACAATAAGGCAGGCACCCCACACAATACGGTGAGAATTGAAATAAAATCAATCAATAGTGTATTCATTTTCAAATTCATTTAATTTTCTCCCAAGCCACTAAGATTAAACAAACCCAGATAATTCAAAATCATTCATTTCATTTAATATATGTAATAATAATAAATATAATCTCCCCCCCCCAATAGTTTCACTGAATAGTGAAATCAATTCATTTTCTGCCAAGCCATCTATGGGGTTTTTGCTTAATCTTAGTGGCTTCAAGGCACTAAGAAAAAAAATCCCATAGATAAAAAAGAATTCAAATAAATAAATAGCCCTTCTCTTACTTGGGTCTCAGTTCGAGCCAGCCCAGGCGGGCCTGATAACCAGCCATCCAGCTGTCCAGCTCCAACCCTTCCCTGTCTCATCCCAATTCCTTTTCCCACCCCTGTCCTCTGGCTCCCCCATCCCACTAGCTCCCAGCTCTTTGCCCCTAATCTACCCCGAGCTCCCCAATCCCTCTGTCCCTGTCGGGTGCTCCCTTAGCCCAATCTCCTAAAAACACTTGCCTTCCCCACACTCATCTCAATTCCTTCCTACCACTTGGCACTCCCCTAGTCCTAAACTAACTGCCCCTAATCCCTCCCCCCAGCACCACATCCTTCCATCCCCGCCTGGGGCTCCCCTAAACCAGTCTCTCCCATCTGATCTCCTTTACCCCCTGCCCACCCCCACTTCCATCCTTTGACTCCCCGCAACCCCAATGGCCATCCACTAGGTACATCCAATCCACTCTGGGGTCCCAATCCCTATAGCCCATATGGGGCTCCACATCTACCCCAGCCCCACTGCCCCCCATCCAGCTACCCCAATCCACCCACAGCACCTCATCCTCTTCCCTTTTCACCCCCTTTCTCTTCCCATCTCCTCCAGCCCCACTGCCTCTAACCCACCCCCAGACACGCCCCCTCCTCTCCCCTGCACTCCATCTCCCCCCAATTCACCTCAGGCACCCTTATTATCCTCTCCCCTGCACCACATCTCCCCCTGAACCCCTATCTCCCCTCCCATCTCCCCAAATCCACTGCCAGGCTCCTATCTTCCACTCCCCACCTCCCTCCCCACTGGGCCCTAATCCAAATCCCTGCCCCCTCCCCCAACCCCTCTATGCCCAGCCCGGTCTCCCCTGGCCCCTGTTTTTTCTCTCTTTATCTAATCAAGGGGAACAATTCTGAATTAACTTGCTACCACCAGCGCGTTCCCGCCTACTTGGACCCTGGGCCTGGAACCAGCAGCTGCTGAGTCCACCAGCCAGTGCCACATGCTGGCTGGGGCTGCTTGCTTTTCTTGCACGAGGTCTGGGCTGGCTCCCTCCTCCTCAGTCACAATCACGCAGGGCACAGTCACACTCCCCCCTCAGCCTCAGTGCAAAACAGCAAACCATTTTAAGCTGCTACCTGGGCGTCTGGCTCAGCCGCCCAAGCATCCTTTAATATAGCCATGCTTGCTTCCCCATAGGGAATCTTATAAGTACTTCCAGCCCCCCACTGGGCAAAAACTAATATTGGCCCCTATGATTCCTGTGGTATGGGAAGGGAAAGCAGATGCTCATTCCACAAACAGCACCATTTGTTCCTTACAGGCTTCCCTCCGGTTTCCTGCCTGTCTGTCAGCCTACCCTGAGCCAATCATCTCCATCCAGCTCCTCCCACAGCCTGTAGGCATCAGCAGCAGAGCACGCTGACCTTCCCAGTCCCTCCTTCGCTCCTCCCCCAGCTAGCCTTCTTCGACAACATGGGCACGCTGCTAGCAGTAACAGTTAAAGTGCCACTTGTGCATGCATTGATGGCAACGCATGCTCAGATTGCCAGCACAGCGCCCCTTCCCCTGACCCGAAAGTATTGGCATGCTGCTTCAAAGCAGTGGCATGGCTGGCTCCAGGTTGCAGGCTGGCCGGTCACTGATCTTTATATATATATATATACTCCCCTAGTCTCAGCAGGCATTATGCACCCCCCCCCCCAAGGCATCTGAAGGAGTGCCCCTCCTGGCCCTCAGGATTCCCCAATCCCCCTGCAGCGGTTGGGCGTGTGTGTGTGTGTGCATAATGCCTGCTGAGACTAGGTGTCAGGGGCTCCCGGGGCCGCACCGGGACCCCCAAAGCACCCCCGGACCAGCCAACCCAGCCCAGCAGCTTACCGGCCCCAAAAGCTCCATCCCCAATGACGCCCGCGGCCCGGGATGAGCCGCGTCGCGGGCATTCACCACCGGTAGAACGCCGGCAAGAAGACAGTTCCCCGACGCTCCCACAGATACTGGAAGGGAGGCCTGGGCCTGCAGCCACGCCTCCGCCAATGACCAGCTGGGCGGGGCCGGCTCCGGCCCCGCAGGGAACAGCCCCACAAGCAGCGCCGCCGTCAGGAACCCAGGTGCGGCGAAGAGCCACTCCCCCTGCAGGCAATTACGCGGTGGGGATTCCCCCGCCCCCGCAGCGCCGCTCAGAGCGGCTGCGGGAACGCACGGGGGCGGGGCTCAGGGGATAAAAGCCAGCGCCGCCTGGGAAACGGCGCTGGTGATTGTAGAAACTGGCCCCTTGCCTGAGTTCCCTGTGAACGAAAGAGTGAGCGTTTTGCGAGTGTGATCCCCTGACTGTTGCCCGAGCAAGCGTGTTCCTCCCTCCATGACCCCTGTGAAAGTCTGAGTGTCAGCAGAGTGAGTACAAGTGAGAGAGCCCTTCCTGACCCTTGTGTGGTGCCCTTGGCCTTGGTGGTGAGTGACCCGTGTCTGTCCTCCCCCTCCCCCTTCCGGGGCCCCGCACCCCCTGGGGGGGAACCCCTCACCCCCTGGTCCTTCCGTACTGTGTTGTTTGTTACTGACGAGTGTGGGGCAGCCTTGGGATCTTGGTCAGCAGCGCCTGATGATGATAAGGGCTCGTTCTCTTTAATTAGAGGTAAAGCCCACACACTATCCTGATGGGCCTTCTACCCCCGGTCGCTCCCGTGCTGACCTCGATACCCCAGGGCCGTTGTGTGTGTGCGTACGTGGACCCCGTTTCCCCTACCCCCGGTAACACTAGGGGAGTTGGGTGGAATAAAGAGGAAAGGAATCATGGGCAACATGGGAAATGGCTCACTGTGCAGTAACGTTGTAATTCGGTAAAACAGTTAACTGCCAAACAATAAATGGATACTGCTCAGTGTCTTGTCCTTGTCAGGATGGGTTGGATACTGGCGATCTGGATGGTTACCAAGTCGCAGCAGATAAATGTTTCAGCTTTAGCTCAAATCCTTCTTTATTCTAGACATGCTTTCCACTAGTTCCGCTGCAATCTAGTGCAAGTGTGGTTGCCATGTTGGCCAATGGTCCCAAATGTAAGAGATGGAGACAAAGTAGTTCAAGTGATCTCTTTTATTGGACCAAGTTCTGTTGGCAAGAATGTGCAAGCCTTCAGGCCACACAAAGTTACGCTACACTATTATTGATTATTTATGTAACACCAGCAGTGTACCTGGCACTGAACAATCAATAGTTATAGATGTGTGGGGCTTACAATCTAAGAGAGATAACGGAAAAGGAGACAAGGGAGAAATGAACATCAGGAGAGACAAGATGCATACATGAGGCTGGGAAGTTGCAGGTGTACGTGCTTCACTTAGTTACAGAGAACTAGATTTTGAGTCAGGGGGAAGAGGACACTTTTGGAAGAGGACATGCCTGACGGAGGGCCCTGTGTGGCCCGAAGGCTTGCACACTCTCGCCAACAGAAGCGAGAGTCATTTGAACTACTTTGAGTATAAACAGAAGAACGTGGAGGATTGTTCTGGGGGTGCACCCTCGCATCTGCCTGTTTGAAGCACCACCTGGGTCCATTTTAGACTGAGTCAGCGGTTTCCCTGGCCTGTGGTCCACCTGCCCATCCGCCCCCCCCCGCACCATAGAGCTGAGGGTCGATCGCCTGATGCTCTGTGCTGGCATCTGAGACTCTATGGTGTTGCCTGGGAGAACAGCTGACCGTAAGCAGAATTGTAGCGTCGGTCTGCCGGGCAGACAGACAGCAGTTCTTCAGGCTGGTGCCCCGGGTTGGCCAGTCTGCTTCACAGGCGGTACAATGAGATGTTCTGGAACGTTAAAGGCGGGGCTTCCCTGATCAGGCAGTGCCTTCTCTGCTTCGCTATCTGGTGGGGTGCTTTTAAATGGATGGGTCGACCCGGGGGTGAAGCAGGCTGGCGCGGGCAGAACTAGCGCTATGGTCCGTCTAATGTCTCCATCTACTAGTTTTACAGGAGACATAAAGCATGTCTGTTCAATACTGAACAGTTGGACACATCTTTAATCTGGACAAAAAGCATTTTCCCCAACAAATTCTGCTGTTTGCTCCTGATACCTGGAAGAGTGTCAGTGGGAAGGAATTTTAAGGCAAGATTGATTGGGAAATGGAATTTCCATCTCGTATGGAAGTTTTGACATTCTTTCCATTCCCACAATGCACTTTTTAAGCACATGAACTTTCTGGATTTCTAAATTTGACATTTCAATTTTTGATATTTTCTGGTTGTGAAAAAACGGGGGGAAATTTAAAATCTTACTGTGAACATTTTAAATTAATTTTAAAATGTAGCTTGCAAACGTTTTGTTTTTTTTACCAAGAAAAATGGGTGAAAATTTCTCAGGCAGCCTAGTTAATATAGTGCAATTTAGAAGATAAAAATACAAGCGTGTTAACACCATGTGACCAAACCCCTGTGCTAAGCACCATATGACCAGGAAAGTCTGATCACAAATATAAAGGTCATCTCCTCCATTGAAGATTCCCATTCATATACACATCAGATAAAAGAATACACTGAATGAACCAGTATTTATTTATCCAGCTGGATGGCATAGGTATTAGAGGTGGGACCCCGGGCCCATTACCGGCTACCGGATTTACCGGTTACCGGTTCTGCAAAAACCGGATTCCCGGATTAAATCCGGTATACCGGTACCGGATTTATTTCATTGAGTTCAATGGGGCGCTGTGTCC
>QEPC01004713.1:1237059-1259504 GCA_003113815.1 Sphenodon punctatus
AAGATAGGAACATAAGAAGTGCCATACTGTGTCAGACCAATGGTCTGTCAAGCCCTGCCTGCATTCTGTCTCCACAAGTGGGTGGACTGGGTGGCCAATCTCTCTCTGCAGGGGACTTCCGTTCCTAACAGGTCATAAGGCAATCCATTCCCTGTTGTTGCAGCCCCTGTGCCTTACCTTGCAGATGGCAATTCCGTCACCCTTGTCATAAAACCTCCAGACATGAGGGTGAGTAGGGTGGGGTTTTTTTAGTTCCCCCACCTATTTTTGGTCTTTAGACTGTATCTAGCCCTGTTTTAATATTTTATAATATTTATGATAATTTAAAACTGATTTTATTGTATTTTAATGCTTGGAAGCCGCCCCGAGCTGCATGGCAGGAGGGGCGGGGTAAAAATCTATAAAATAAATAATAAACAAATAAATAAAATACATCCGACCTTGTCCGCTGACTGTCTGGGGGTGGCACTGGTGACCTCCGCCTGGGTGTCCTGCGCGGTGTGGCACCAGCGCTGGCATCCAATTCCTCTCTGAAACAGAAACACATAAACAGCACCTAAGTAATATCATGCATTTATGATGATTCCTCTAGTTCTTCCTCCTTGGGGTGCTAGGGATGGCAACAGGAGATGTGACCCTGGCTGGGATGTGCAAATCCTGCCCTCCTTGGGGTGCTAAGGATGGCAATGGAGAGATCCTGGCTGGCACATGCAAATCCTGCCCTTATTTGGGGGTGCGTAGGGATGGCAACTGGAGAGTGGAGACCCTTGCTAGCCTGGCATATGTTTGGGTGGGGGTGCTGCTCATGCTCCTGCCTGAATGCTGGAAGAGCCCCCCAAACTACAGTACCCTCTCTCTCTGTGGCAGACATCTGCTGCCACCCGCTGATGCCCACTGTTTGTGCCTGACTAATGCCCACCACCCACGCACCCACCCACTCGCCAGTGAGTTCACACTAACAGATAGAGCCTTTCTTGTCCTTAAAGTAAAAAAAAAGTTTACAAACCTGTCAGCACCTCCTGTGCCCGCCGCTTGCTCCTCATCAGAGGAGCCGGGCACCACCACTGAAGGTCCAGGGGTAGCGACCTCTTCCTCCTCCTCCGAGAGCACCACGTTGGCCCCCAGCCTTGGAATTAACACAGCAGTCTTCTTCATTATTATTTTTTTTAAAAACAAGCAGCCAAACCAAAACACACAGTCACCCACCACACACCAACACTCACCAACCAGTCAAAACAACACAGCCAAACCAAACACAAACAGCCAAAACACACGAACCGAACAGCCACCCAGCCAAGCACACACTCTCTCACCACACAGCTCCGCACGCACTCGAATTTCCGGTTTCCGACGTGGTCACGGGATTTCGCGATACCTCTTTCCTAATGACCGAACTGAACCAAACACGCCTGAACTGAACACCTGAACCCAAACTCGTCGAATGACCCAAACGTGCGAACCGAACTGAGCTGAACCGAACGGCTGAACCCGAACCGCAACCTGTTCGCACATCCCTACATTTTACAGATAGAGAACTGAGGCTGGGAAAGGGTGTTAACAGACATCACACTGGCCTGGTTTGGCCCACTTTAGCCTGATTGGGCCAAAGTTATGCCTGAATATTTGTTCCAGGCCTGCCAGATGTGGGCTCAGAACAAACCCCGCCTGGGGTGATGGGTGGGCTGGAAGTGTGGGCCTGGAACAAAGCAGGCCCTCAAGTCACACGCAGCTGCGCCCCAGCTGGGTGAGAGCAGGCAAACCAAGAGGGAACGCGTGTTCCCAGCCCCAGCTCATCCCAGTGTGGGGGGTTACCATGGCAGCCAGTCATTTCTGCCTGTCATGGTGGGGGTGGGGTGGGGTGCCAGCCGCAGTATGGGAGTGGAGCTGAATGGCTGTGCAGTGCTTCCCCTTCCCGGCTGGGGAAGACTGCGGGGATGTCTTTTCCCATTGCTGGAGCTTCCCTGACTGGGGGTAGCCCTCCCCACCCCCGGGCAGGATGGCGGCAGCACCGTCATGTCTGTGAGTACCCAGAGAGTGAGGAGAGCTGGTTCCGATAATCTATTTCAATTTCATGGGACTTTTTCTTAAAGTCGGAATGGCTTAAAGAAATTTTGGTCAGAATTCCGACCAAAATAATGATAAAAAATGCTATGCCATTATGGTTGCTATCTTGTACAGCGGTGGTCATTGTGCAAAAATGGTGTCCAAAATGGCTTTGTTTCATTTGGTCCAATGGTTGGTTCTGATGGAATCAGAACTGAGTGAAAAACCCAGGTTTAACCCTGAGTGATCTGCCTAAGACCACTCAGTCAGTTTACAGTTCTGACGGATTTGAACCTTGGTCTCCCATACACAAATTCAACACACCAACCACTCGGCTACACTGACTCGCTTGAAAGGGAAGTACTCCAGTTAACCCACCTGGTACTGCAGGGGCAATTCCTGAGTCCTACGCGCTTGCTTTGTATAATCAGGTGTGAACTACTGGGTGCTGCTTCTAGTGTGTCTAACTTTGCAAGGGAAGATGGGGGACTCACAAACTAGCACAATAACAACAAGGAGAAAAAAGTACAGCCAAGCTTAACACACCAGATGTAACCATCCTCTCTCGCTGTATTTTTCTGCAGACTAGAATGCCAACAAGGTACATTGATTCCGAAGTTTTAAAGCCAGCCCGTCCTCCTGCATCTAACACAAGCTGTGGAGTGTCCCCCAGCAATTCCATCAGACCTCATTGCTTCTAGGGGAACTGGAGCATGGCTGAGATAAGCCAGGCAGCGGGCCAGTTTAGCAGTAAGACACCTGCATGGGGGAAGCAGCCCTGGTACCCAGGGGAAGTGGATCAGCTGTTGAAATGGCTCCTTCAAATCCCTCCTCAAGACCCACCTTTTCCTTGCTGCCTTTCCCAATGCCTGCTAGTCTTTCCCCTTACTCTTACTGTCTGCCCTCCTCTNTCAAATCCCTCCTCAAGACCCACCTTTTCCTTGCTGCCTTTCCCAATGCCTGCTAGTCTTTCCCCTTACTCTTACTGTCTGCCCTCCTCTGCTGACTGCTGCTACCAACCTCATTGTAACCAAGCCAAGCATATGCACCCGAGACTTCACATCCGCTTGAATGTTTGTTTGTCTTCTCCCATGTCTCTCCCACTGTCCCCTCTCCCTGTCTCCCCCCCTTTTGCCTTTTAGATTGTAAGTCACAGGCAGGAACCGCATCTAGTTCTGTGTTCTGTACAGCACCAGGTCATACGACTGGCGCTATATAAATGTCTAATAATAATAATAATAATAATAATAATAAAGATAAGGTTTTGCCCATCAACCTGCCAGGGAAATAGCCCAGGATCACACACTGTGGGTGAAAACCGATAACATGGTGACCCGAGTTGGCCTGCTATGGTCTATGTGGACCCAGGACTCACCTGCTTGTCTGTTTCACCACTGCCAGATGTTGGGCTGCATACGCCCTGGAGTGGATAGACAGCTGTCCCGGGATTCTGTTCCTCCCAGAGATCCTGGATGACCATCCTGGTCCAAGGGCCACCCACACAGGCCAAGGCATCTGTTTGTCCCACCTGTCACTACTACAGGGTGGTGGTGGTGGTGGCAGGGCTACCCACCCCTATGTTGTGTTCCCCTGCCCTACCCAAGCCCTGAAGGTGGTAGGATGGCTCTCCGGCTACCAGTGGTTGTAGGCACATCTGTTCCATACTGCCTGCTGACCTGGGGAGTGGCGGCTGCGCTTTTCCGCCCCAGGGCGGACTAGGGAGCTGTCTCGCCGGCAGTGCACCTATTCTTACCCTGTGGAGCAGCAGCCTGTGGATTAACCTCTTTTACAGGAAGAATGGCTTTTTAAAAAAAAGCTTACTTTGCTAGGCAGTCGGTAAAAACAAAGAAGAAAGCAGCTTCTCCTAGCAGTGCTCCCCTTCAGCCTAATAAAATCTACCGTGGCGCACTCCCAGGGCTGGAAAGAAGCAGTTGGGATTGCAAACCTTGTTGGTAGGATGATGTGGATGTATTTGTTGTAATTGGCATAGATTACAAGAAAAGTAAACAAACCAACAAACAAATCTCACCCGTTCAAAGGCTCCAGGCTCTCTGGCAGAGCATTAACATCGCAATCGAAAAGGAACATGGCCATCGAGAAGCAAACCCTCCCCCCTGCCCCCAATAGCCAGTTGCCTATCCCTCATAGGGTGTTTCTACACACACGCTTTTCTCACCTAAACTTAAGAGTCCACATTCTGCGAACTCCCACAAGGGGAGTTTAGATGCTCCCCCCAAGCGGAAGTCTCCCGGGTGCCATTGCAAACAGTGGCACTGGTGACACCCACCGGTGACTCCTTCCTGATATTAGAAAACTTACCAAGTAAGGGATGCCCGGCGGCATCCCTTACCGCTCTAGCGGAGCTGGCCTCGGAGGTGGTGTTGAGCTCCCCCAGGACTTTGGTTCTGGGGGACTTCAACGTCCACGCCGATGCCGGCCTTGTTGGGGCGGAGCGGGAGTTCATGGCCGCCATGGCAACTATGAACTTGTCCCAGGAGGTGATCTGCCCGACCCACGTGGGGGGACATATCCTCGACCTGATCTTCGGCTCTGGCCTTGAGGCGGGGGGTCCGGTTGTGGGGGAGGTGACAGCGGTGCCCTTGTCGTGGACGGACCATTACCTCCTTCAGGCCGGTCTTTTAGCGCGCCCCCTCCAGAAGGGGAAGGGACCAGTTAGGATGGTCCGCCCTCGGAGGCTGATGGAACCCCAGCGGTTCCAGGAGGTCCTGAGGGAGCTTACCCTGGATGTGGACGGTCACTCTGTGGATGAGCTGGTCCGGCATTGGAACATCTTGCTGGAGGAGGCCATTGACAGGGTGGCTCCGAGGCGCCTTCTGCCTCGGTCTCGTCACCGCAGGACCCCTTGGTTTACTGAGGGGCTGCGGTGTATGAAGCGTGTGGGCAGGAGGCTAGAGCGACGCTGGCGTCGGACTCGGTCTGTCTCCGATCGTCTTCTCCATAGGGCCCATTTGCGGTCCTATGTGGAGGCTGTGAGGACGGCGAGGAAGGAATTCCTCGCCGTCCTCATAGCGTCTGCGAAGTCGCGTCCAGCGGAGCTGTTTCGGGTGGTGCGGGGGCTGGTGAGTCCGGCCTCCCTCCGCCTGGATGGGGACTTGTCCCGGGCCCGCTGTGAGGAGTTTGTCATCTACTTCGCAGACAAGATCGCTCGGATTCAGGCCGATTTCGACGCTGGGTTGATAGCAGTAGGGGAAGAGCGCGGGGGGGCGGAGGGTCCGTCTGGTCCATCTTTATGGGGTGAGTTTCAGGAAGTGACGCCAGCCGATGTGGTGGATGTCCTGGGGTCTGTGAGGGCCACGTGTTGTCAACTAGATCCATGCCCGTCCTGGTTAATAAAAGCTTCCGGGGAGACGTTGGGGACGGTGCTGGCGAGGGTGGTGAATGCGTCCCTTCGGCAGGGGAGGTTGTCGCCTTGCTTAAAAGAGGCTGTGGTGCGCCCCCTGCTGAAAAAACCATCGTTGGACGTGGACGCGCTCGCCAGCTACCGACCTGTCTCTAACCTTCCCTTTTTAGGGAAGGTTATTGAGCGGGCAGTGGCGCTCCAGCTCCAGGGTCATCTAGATAATATCGGGCTCCTTGACCCTTTTCAATCTGGGTTCCGCCCCGGCTATGGCACCGAGACGGCGTTGGTGGCCTTGGTGGACGACCTCCGCCGGGAGATGGATGCGGGATGTTCGACATTTCTCATCCTGCTCGATCTCTCGGCCGCTTTTGACACCGTGGACCATGGGCTGCTGTTGAGACGACTGCGTGACCGGGGGGGTCTGGACGGGACTGTTCTTGAATGGTTCCGTTCATTCCTCTCGGGGAGGAGCCAGCGGGTGGTGTTGGGGGAGGAAACATCGAGCCCCCGCGCCTTACCGTGTGGCGTTCCGCAGGGATCGATCTTGTCTCCATTATTATTTAACATCTATATGCAGCCCTTGGGGGAGGTCGTGAGAGGGTTCGGGGTGCGATGTCACCAGTATGCTGATGATACTCAGCTGTACCTCTCGTTTTCTACTGACCCAGACCCTGCTGTCTCGGTGCTATCCCAATGTTTGGAGGCCGTGGCGGATTGGATGCGGCGGAGCAGACTGAAGCTCAACCCAGATAAGACGGAGGTGATGGTGGTGGGGAGGGCGAAGGGGGTGGTGGCCCCCCTGGTTGGGGGGGTTTGCCCCCCTGTAGCTCAGCAGGTCCGGAGTCTGGGGGTCATATTGGACGCAGACCTGCGGCTGGAGCGGCAGGTGGAGGCAGTCGCTAAGGCTGCCTTCCGCCAGCTTTATCTGGTACGTAGGCTGCGTCCGTATGTCTCTGGCCCGGACCTGGCCTCCCTCATCCATGCCTTCGTCACCTCGCGGCTCGACTACTGCAACGCGCTCTACGTGGGGCTTCCCTTGTTCTTGGCCCGGAGGCTGCAGCTGGTGCAGAATGCGGCGGCTCGTCTTCTTACGGGGACGGGTCGCCGGGAGCACATTACACCGGTGCTCCGAGCGCTGCACTGGCTGCCGATAGTGTGCCGGGCCAAGTTCAAGGTCCTAGTGATGATCTATAAAGCCCTATACGGCCTTGGCCCCTCTTACCTTAGGGACCGCCTCGCCCTTCGCGCCCCGGAACGGCTCCTGCGGTCTGCCGGGGGTGCCCTCCTGGAGGTCCCCCGTGTTAAGCGGGGGGCCACGATGGAGCGAGCATTCTCGGTGGTAGGGCCGCGGCTGTGGAACTCCCTTCCGGAGGAAGCTCGCCTGGCCCCAAGCCTTTTGACATTTCGGCGGAACTGTAAGACCTGGCTGTTTGCCCAGGCCTTCGGGAGGGAGGGGGGGTGATTTTAATCCCCCGCCCATTTATCTATTTATGATTGTTTTTCTAGCCCTGTTTTTGTTGTATTTTATATTGATTTTTAATTGAATTTTAATTGTTTTTATTATTGTTGTTAGCAGCCCCGAGCTGCATTGCAGGAGGGGGCGGGATATAAATTTGAAAAAATAAAATAAAAATAAATAAATAAGTACGCTTTTCAAAACATGCAAACGCTGCCAGCACCGCTGTTTGCAATGGCGGCCAGGCAACTTCTGGTTGGGGGAGCGTCTTAAACTCCCCATACGGGAGTTTGCAGGACCTGGATTCTTAAGTCCGGATGAAAAAAGTGTGTATCTAAAAATGCCCCCAGAGAAGACACAAAACTTCCTTAACTCCCACAATAAAGCACACTTCCTAACAGCCCCTATTTATTTATTTATTTATTTCCATCATTTATATCCCACCTCTCCTGCCTAGGCAACTCGAGGCAGCTTACAGAAATTAAAATATTTAAAAATATACATCAAATGTATAAAATACATAAAAGAAAATTTAAAAACCCATCCTCCCCACCCCCCTTCCCTAACCAACTATTTAGGAGGGATAGCTCCTCTTTGGATGCCTAATTTCATTGTCCCTCTTTCACGAGAGAGAGAGAGAGGCCGGTATTCAAGCCTGAGGCACCTCTTTCCTGGTTGCCTCCCAACAAAAGCACTTGAGAGGGCAATAGGGAGGTGATGGGATGACAAGAAACTAAGGCTGCTTTTACACGACAAAAATGGGTTCTTACAAGTGCTCGAGATAACATTGGGTGTTATAAATGCTGGAGTTTGGTAATGTGTGAACATACTATTCACTTTTTATGCAGCAAGATCGTGCAGCCTCATCAGAGTCACATCTGGTGGGTCTTACAAGACTGCGAGATCTTGCTGCATAAAAGAGAAATAGTGTGTTCACACATTACAAAAATCCAGCATTTATAATACCCGGTATTATCTCAAGCACTTATAAGAACCCATTTCTTGTCATGTGTAAAAGCGGCCTTAGTGGAATGATAAACAGAAGAGCTTTTGTCCCTCTTTATGCTCTTGGAATGTTGGGAGGTGTGTGAGGAGGTGGAGCTTATTGGGCAGGGGGTGGAGCTGGTTCCTCTTTGGCCACTGGAAATGTTGGGAGGTTTGATTATATTCCACAAACACACCTCTGCCACCCTTCTAAGCACAGGTGTAGTGACATGGCTAGGGAAGGGCAGAGCGCAGTCCGTCCCCCCTCCGATTTTTGGTGCCACCTAATGGTTGCCAAGCATCCCTGCCTCTGCCCTGGATGCGATGGGTAGATTTAAAAAAATTGTGGATATCCATCTTCTTCTTCAGTCAAGTCATTTAATTTCTGTGCTTCACTCCCCCGGTTTTTCTCCTTTATAGGCACAATCCTGAAACTGTCTGTCACTGGCATGAGCCCTTAGCACTGAAGCAAGTCCCATTGAATGAAGCGAATGGGATTTGTAATGGTGCACTGGTGCCAAATGGCTTGAGGATCACCCTGTAAGAGTTCAAACCCTTTGTGTATTTCAGGGGTGGGGAACATCCAGCCTTCAGTCCTCTTCACCGTGGCCTCTAAGTGTCCGTAAGTGCCTTGCTCCAGGTGGAGGCTACACCTCCATGGAGCACTCATGGTGTAGCCTCTCCTCATCGCTGCATGTTCTGGGTTGGGGCCCTGTTCCTACAACAGCTACACCCCCTCTTCAAGGTACCCTGTGGGAGGTGGACTCCCAGCCTGGAGAACCCCCGGCCATGCCCTCCCTCCCCTGCGGGACCCTGCAGCCCACAGAACCTTAGAACAGAGAAGATCCGGCCTGTGGGGGAAAGGTGGGTCTATATAGAATTTTATAGGTGATGGACTTTCTCTTATGACAAACTTGTACCATGCCTTTCAAGTACAAAAGGCCTTGTCCATGGCTGCAAGGCATGACTGTAATCCAAATAAAGGTTTATATTAATAATTAAACTATTTCAGTCATCCGTTTGTACTATGAACTCTGGATTTGTCATAGCAGATCAGACCGGTGACTCCTCTGTTCTGTCACCTTGCCTCTATCTGGAGCCAATGTTTGATGCTTCAGATGAATAACAAAGAAACAATAATCAAACAGTGCACCTGGCATTTGCCATATGTCAGAGATGGGTTATTCCTTCCTAGTTTCAGTGGCAATCAATTTGTGTCCTGAAGCATGAGATTTGATTGCTTGCATTGCAGCATGCATAACTACAAAGTAGACTGGCCTCGGAATTGGCCAGCTTGTTTAAAATATCACTTTCATGGGGGTTTAGCTGAGGCTGAAAAGTTGGAAAAATTCTTGTCTCCTGATTTTCTCCGGCAAATTCAAGTGAACCCCCAAATCTGCTTTAAGCTGTGGTCTAAATGTGACACTGACATAGAGCAGGGGTTGACAGTGGCGATAACCTGAGCCCCAATCAGAACAGCGGACGCCTCAGCTAAAAATATGACTGGCGTTTGTTATTGTTCTTTAGAAAAACCCAGCAGCTTTGAAGTGCGTGATGGACAAATAGGGATTCTCCCCCGATCAGATTGTCATGTTGAAATTGTAGCCAGATGGATAAGTTCAACGGTCTTGGGTCCAACAAGGGGCAACTCCCCACAGGATTAATTTCAAGCTCGCATGCAAGGACTTCATTTCAGTACTTCTTTATTATATATCTCACCGATGTACAGTTCCCAACATTCTACACATACTTGCGTACACAGTTTCTTCCTCCCTGGATGAGTTTCCTGCTCTGTTTCCAGCTGAGACCTCAGCCCAGACACCCTAGCCTTGCTTGGCCCCTGTATCCGAGGGACAGACTTCCTGGCATGAGTGCCGGTAGGGCAATTCAAAGCAAAGGGTGTGTTTGTACCCCTGGCCACACCCTTTACAAGCATTGTGACGTCATGATGCTCAGAAAAGGGACGTGGTCATCCCGGAAAGGTGTAGGGAGTCGGGACCCCCTCTGCCCAGCCCCTTTCTGATGTGACTGTGGTGACTGCCCTGGATCAATTCTGTACCAAAAGATTCAGACGCTTGGGCACGATACTTGCTTTCTGAAACACTAGCATAACAGCTTTAAAGAACTCCTGCTCTCTGAACATAACGTTCACAGGGACAAGCTGTGATTCTGATAATCCACCACGAGGTGGCAGTGCACAGGGAAACTAATTGCACAGATACTAGGGCCGAAACAAGAATCTGGCGTGTTTTTGTCAAATCGGGCAAGATCTCGTGATATCTTGCTGAGATTTTTGAGAATCTTGCAATATTCTTGAAAATCTCAAAACACGCTCTGAGCATGAGCGAAAAGGCAGCCACAGCCATTTCTGAGCATGCGCAGTCCCTGGTGGCCATTTTTGCGCCTACGCAGAGCGGTTTTTGAAGGTTCTCGAGAATTGCTTTTGTTACTAAAGAAACTAAAATGAATTGCACACCTCTAATGGATACTATAGTGGCCACACCCCTTTTCTGAGCATCATGATGTCACAATGCTTGGAAGCGGTCATGTCAGAAAGGGATGGGACAGCTTTCCCACTCCCTAGTCCCTACCTCCCCGAATGTATTTCTGCCAGGGCCATTTCTCCCCGGAGCATCTTCTGCTCCCCACCCTTCCCCTGGTATGCTAGGTAGCCCACATGGTACAGCGCGTCACTACATCAGCTACCCATGTGTCTCGAAGCCCCTTCCCTGATGGTCCTGAGCTTCAAGCTCTGCTCTTTATAGTGATGCCCCTCTCAGCTGGTAACCAATTTACCCTCCCCCCATAACATCCTGCCCAACCCCCTGGGGCTTAGACCTGGCTGGACACTGTAGCTTCAAGAAGGCTGCCCGCCCCACCACAGAGTGCTGTGACATCATAGCCCGTTGTATGGGTGCAGCCATGTTGGAAATGCAGGGGGAACGCTGTAGCCTTGCCCCTTGCACTTGCAGAGTGTTTGATTATTAATTATTATTATTATTAGCATTTATATAGTGCCAGCGATGTACCTTGCGCTTTACCAAAAACACACACACAACCCAAGCTAGACACAGTCCCTGCCTGAGAGCTTACAATCTAAAGACAGGGGGAGGGGAGACAGGGAAGGGGGAACAGAGGGAGAGACAAGTGGGGGGCAGGACTATGGGTGATAACAGATGCAATGCAGGCCAGCTATGGCCCACTCTGGCTCACCTGGCCAGAGGCTAACCCACCTGTCTCTTAGCAGGCCGCTAGATGTGGACCTGCTACAGCCCCTGACCGAGTAGGGACTGTCCAGGAACATGGGTCCAGAAGGAACTGGGCCCACAGTCCAGGCCCAAGAGTTGTCTAGGCAGGCTGTAGTGGGCCATAGTGAGCAAGCGCATGTGTTTGCACCGCCATCCTGGCCCTGGTGTGGGGGTTACCATGGTAGCTGCCATGCCTGCCCATTATTGGCAATCAAAGGCGAGGGGTGGGACACCGGCCGCAGCGCAGGGGTAGTGGTGGCAGCCAGCCTCACACCACTTCTGGCCCCCCTTCCTGGCTGGGTCAATCTGCAGGAATTTTTTTTCAGTTCCACAACTGGACCCAGATGGGGATTCCCCACTCCCTTCCTGGGACATGTGGCTGGCGCACCAGCTGCACATCTGTTAACACCCAACGTCACATGAGTTTCCGGCCCGCCAGATATGAGCCCACTGCTGCCCCGGCCTAAGTAGGCAGCAGGTCCGGATGAGGTCCCCCAGAAGATCCCAGGCCCACAGTCTAGGCCAAGGGCTGCTCAGGCGGGCCAACATGAGCAGGAGGGGGTGGGGTAGAAAAATAGCAAAATAAATAAAATAAAATAAATGTGGACCATAGCAGGCCCGGCCATCCCCCACAAGGGATTGGGGTCGCCATGGCCAGCAGCCATGGCTGCCTGTAACTGGCCATGATGGCTGCTTGTCTTGGTGAAGGAGCAGGGTGCACCAGGGGCAGGGCCGCACGTTTGTTTTCTTCCCCATCTGTGGGTGGGGTAGGGGGAAGGCTTGCTGGTTGGTGCACATCAGTTCAGTGCCCCAACGTGATCCGGCCAAGGGTTCCCCCCCCCTCCCTGGGCTGTGTAGCTGCACATCTGTCTGCGGCTATCTGTCCCTGTGTCTAGAAAAGGGACAAGGCTCTAGAGTTTCCCCTGACTATACCCTCTATGCTCCACACATTGGTGGGTAGCAGGGCTACTCAGATTGATTGAGTCCAAGCTCCAAAGAGCCCAGCTGCATCAAACCCAGGCTAAGCTTGGACCCAATGCAACCATGTTTGGATTGGCAAAAGCTCAAACAGGTCTGTGGACTTGATGGCTGTACTGGTCCATCGAGCCCAGCATCCTGTCTCAGACAGTGGCCAATCTTTCTCCTGAGAGAAGTACTCAACAGGTCACAATGGGCAATCTATCTCTGTTCTTCCAGTCCCCAACAGCAAGAGGTTACAGGTCCTCCAAACCTACTTGGCTAATAGCCATTAATTGACCTGTCCTCCAAGAGTCACTTGGAGTAGGTTGGGGCTCTTCAGCTTGAAGAAGAGATGACTGAGAGGGGATATAGTAGGTTATAAAACCATGAGTGGTGTGGATCACATAAATAGGGAGCAGTTATTTACCGTCTCTGACAGTACTAGAACAAGGGGACACTCCATGAAATTAACTCTCATTATTGATGATTTCAACATTCACGTCGACACACCTTCCACGCCGTCTATTTCCTGCTTTCTCTCCCTGACCTCCTCCTTTGATCTCCGACTCTGGACCAACTCCCCCACCCATACCGACGGCCACTCCCTCGACCTCATCTTCTCATGACATTGCTCTCTTGCTGACCTCTCCTTTGATCCCTGCCCTAATTCTGACCACTTCCTTGCCTCCTTCAGCCTCTCCCACCAACCTCCCTCCCTGCGCCCCTTCAGAAATATGCAGTCCTTTACCCCCATGGAGTTTGCCTCCTCTCTATCCCCCCTCCTCCCCTCCGTTTTCTCCTCCTCCTCCCCTGACTCTGTCCTCTCCGCTCTCAACACCTCTCTCTCCTCGACCCTTGACTCTCTTGCCCCCCTCTCTTCCCGTCCCGTCCGTCCCCGAAACCCCCACCCCTGGCTCACCCCTAACGTCCGCTACCTCCGCTCCTGCACCCGGGCTGCCGAACGCCTCTGGTGCAATTCCCGCTCCCTCCCTGACTTCCTCCACTACAAATTCTCCCTCTCCTCCCTCTCCTTGGCTATCTCCCTAGCTAGACAATGCTATTATGCCTCCAGGATCGAATCTTTCTCTCTCGAGAAACCCCCTGCCCTCCTCCGCCCTCTTCCCTTGCTGCTCAGGATCTTGCGTCATTCTTCACCTCAAAGATTGACAAGATCCGTCGGGACATTGCCTCCCACCCACCTCCTCCTCCCGTACCTCCCCCTCCCCCCTCTCTCCTCACATCCTTCCCGCCTGCCTCTCTCTCTCTAATCTCCACTCTGCTCTCTTCATCCAACCCCTCCATCTGCCCCCTTGACCCGATCCCCTCCCACCTCCTGACCTCTATTGCTCCCAATGTTGCCCCCCCCCCACTTCTACATGTCATCCAGCTCTCCCTTTCCACAGGCTTCTTCCCCTCTGCTCCCAGTTGCCGCAGAGAGTGTGTTGTGCCCGGTACTGGTACTGCCGGGGGAGCCACCTGGACCCACCTCCTGTTCCACCACAGGTACTGTGATGGCCTTTTTGGCAATGGGTGGGGTGGGGCGTTACCTGCCTGTGTGCCAACTCCTGAGCCACCCTGCCATGCCTCAGAGGAAGGGATACTTACACCACTAAGCATGGCTTGCTGGGAATAAAGGGGTGTATTCCCCCCCAACCCCCCGATGTTCCCTGTCCTAACCCATAGCCAGGCAGGGCCCCATCTGCTCCTGTCAACCTACCTGCCGCTGCCATGGGGTTCTGCATTGCTGATACGCTGCCTCTGCTCCTGGCTGCCAGGGCCTGCTCAACTGCTGCTATCCTTGCCAGGACATGTGGGTCTTCCCTCCTTGCTTCTACTGCTTCATCATTCCCATGCGACCTGCAATCGTACTGAGGTGGGGGGGGGATGCCCCCCTGCTGTATTCAAGCACTCTGGCTCTCTCCCCTGTTATCGGTCTGGTCCATGTCCCCTCCACTCTGCATGGGGGTGGGGGCGGGGCCCACCGGTGCTAGGGTTTGGGGCTCCCTCCCCTCCCCTCTCCGTCTGCGTGCCGGGGGCGCATCCTCTGCGAAGCGCACTGGAGTGACCACAGGCCTAGTTCCCCTTCGAAGTGGGGCTGTTCCCACCTCCTGGGCCCCTATGGCCACAGGCCCTCCCATGTCAATTCGTCGGCCTGGTGTAGAAAAGGCCATGCCCAAAGCCTGAACTACTGTGGCTGGGGGGGGCAACCCCGCCCCAGCCCCGCCCAATTCCCGGTCCCCCTATTGGGCCAGTCCTGGTATCCCATTCCCCCCCTCTGATCCCTGCTTCCCCTGGTGGTGGTGGGGGATCCACTGTGGCACTGGGCCCAGTGCCAAATAGCAAGGCCTCACATGCCACCAGGTGATCCAGGGTGGTCCCTGATACTGCGGTGGGGGTGTGTGTGCAGGGGCTGCTCCCCTTTTGCCCCCTTTCCTTACCTGTGGCCTTTGGCCCGGGGTTCATGGTTCCTCATTGGACCCTCGGTGACCCCCTCCTCTCCTACTGGCTGGGCCTCACTCCCAGCCTGACTTGCCTGTCCAGCCTTGGGGGCTTTGGGGGCACGCTTTCTGGTTCGCCCCATGGTGCTCTGAACCTCCTCCTAAGTGCCTCACCATCCTCACTAGGCTCACTATGGGGGCGTGAGGCTGCTGCTCTGTCCCCCCGCTCGTCCTAGACTGAGCATGGAACGCTGAACAATGCTGCTGGCCACCTCACGTGGCTCCAGCAGCCAATCAAGGCTGGATCTCTTTCGCGCGGTTGGGAGGGTTGCCCAGGCAACCGTCACCGACCGCGCCAGTGGCTCTGCTGTTTCCTATCAGGCACTGCAACTCTGCAGCGCCTGTATTCCCCTGGGAAGAACTGTATGCAGCATAGGGCACTTTTACACACACCTTAAAGTTCTGGATTTTTCTATCTTCTGGGTTTACAAGTCCACAAGTAAGTTCCTGGATGCATTCTTCACACACACACTGCCCTGAGGCAGCCTGACATAGCCGCAGCTGTAGATGTGACAGGTTGCCATGGAAACCAAGTGACCACAGCTGCCTGGAGCAAAGCAGTTTACCAGGAGAACTTTTTACACACAAAAGTTCAGGGAGAAGTTCTAAGAAGAAGTTCAAAGAGCCGGATGTTTAAGATCTGGGTGAGTGATTTAGACACACAGAAAGTTCAGGCTGGAACAGCAAACATGCAGGAGAAATGTGTGTGTAAAAACACCCCTGGTTGCGGTCCTGGGGGAAACCCCATGCTGCATTTATGGTGTGCATTTTAGAACTTGTTGCCCTCTGCATCTGTTTTGGTCATGGCTTTCTTTGTTGAACAAACTTAAATCAAGAGGTTTGCTTTTGCTTGCTGTGTGCTAGGCTGTGCTTGATGCTGCATGCTCCCCCCCTGCTCTTCCAGGCATGGAGGACATTTTGTGGGCCCAGATGTAACTGGGCATGACTGAGCTGCCTGAGGCTCTTCTGGATCTTCTTTAAAATGGCCGTAGACCTGGTCGGTGAGACCCCTTGCTATTCCCCATATTGTTTGCTTTCCTTTCTAAGTTTAGGGTGGAGGGGGAATGGATTGGTGGAAGGTTTTTTTCCTTCCTTTTTCTCTTGTATTTTTTGTTGCAATGCATTTTTAAATGGTTCCTTTGCAGTTTGGTGTGTAGGTGGGATGGGATATGGGGGTTTTTTTCTACAAGAAGGTCACATGTTCTGACTAATGTCTTCTGGGTTGTTCTACCCTCCACCCAGTCTGCTTGCCTGCCTGCAGCAGCTGGCGTTAAATTTACCCGCCTGAACTGAGAAGAACTGTGTGTAGCATGATTGGGGTCCTGGGGGAAAACCCCATGCTGCATTTTAAAACTTGTTGGGTTTTTCTGCCCTCTGACTGTGTTTTGGTCGTGGCTTTCTTTGTTGAACCAATTTAAACCAAGATGGCTTGCTTTTGCTTGATGTGTGCTAGGCTGTGCATGATGCTGCATGCTTCCCCCCTGCTTTGCGGAGCTGGGAGGATGAGAGTTTGCTACCTGAGTTCTTGGCTAGTTTGTTATGTGTGGATGCCTTTGGTTGTGTTTGGAGGAGGGTGTGTGTTTGGTTGCAGTTTAATAAACCCTTTCCTTGAGTCCAAGATCTGATTCAGTATGGCTTTATTAATTGACTGCATGTTATTATTAAGCATTTATCCAGCACCTGCAGTGTACCTGGCTGGCACTTTACAGTTGTTGTTGGGAGAGAGGTCCCTGACCCAGTGGGCTTACACTTTATGGGCATTTTCACACAAGACACTCTCCACCCCCTACCCATTATACATGTTGCAGGGGCGCAGTGTTGCCCTATAGGTGCCCTGTAACATGTATAGTGGGTGGGGGCTGGGTGGGTAGTGAGTGGAGGGTGTCTTGTGTGAAAATGCCCTAAGAAGGACAAGGATGAGGAGACCACAGGGAGAGAGAGAGAGAGACACCCATTTTTAGAGATTTTGTTTTTACAGATGGGGAACTGAAGCTGTAAATTTTCATATCCATTTTAAAATTGAGGTTGACTTGCCTCTACCTACCGTTGTCTAGGCTCCGCCCACCATTGGCTCTGCCCACCGTTGGCCTAGCCCTGTCCACTTCTGGTCCCGCCCTGTGTCCCACCAGCCTTAGAACCCCCCATCTTCCACTGCATAAATGGTAGCCACTAGTATCCATTTCAATGTTTTTTGGGTTGTGTAGGGTTTGATGGATGGGTTTGCTCATTTTTTCAAATACTTGCTTCAGCTCTAAGTATCTAAGCTGGGAGGTGCTTAAAGAGCGTTATCGCCAGAAGATAATGCTGGAAAGCTGTACAGTGGAGACTTTGGGCGATCCAGAAGCTGAGAGGATGATGGATTGGGCAAAAAAGTCAAGCAAATGAGACCTCAGTGAGTGTTGGAGCTGCAGCTGTGAGGAATGGTGCTGAGGTGAGAAGCAGCTGCGACCTCAGCAGACCTTACGACTGGAGGTCGGTGACAAGGAGCTGGGTGGCAGGAGAAACTGTGATGAAAGGGTATTAGTGTCGGGAAAGGACTTAGTTACCTGAATTACAAAATTAGTAGAGGACGGTGTGATAGATTTATAATCTGCCCTGCCCCCTGCCAAGACGGGCAGCCATGACTGGTTGCCATGGCAACCTCCCATGCTGGGCCGGGTGGGTGTGAAAATAGACACGCCCACCTAGTTTGGCCTGTCCAGGCCCACATGGGTGGATCCTGGGTCTGGACCGTGAGCCCAGTTCCTTTAGAGCCTACATTTCCAGCCCAGCTGCCTACCCCACCTGGGTCTGAACCGGGCCCACATCTGGCGAGCCCGGAACAAGTGTGCAGGTTCGGCACTGCCCCAGGCAGACCAGAGCAGGCTCAACTGGGCCAGCATCACATTTGCTAACACCCTTGGTTCCTCCTTTCTTGCCTTTAAAAAGTGCCTGAAGACTTATTTATTCTCTATGTGCTTTTAGTATTGAAAAATATAGGAAGTTAAATGGTCGGCTATATGTGGCCTTTCTAGACTTGAAGGCGGTTGATTTGATTCTGTAAACAGACAGATTTTGTGGGGTAAATTGAGTAAAACATCTTTAGACAAATGGTTACTATTTCTTCTCCAAACTATACATTCCAACTCCTCTTTGGTAGTCAGGATAGATAGCGAGGGGCATGTTACTGGTAAAATTGACACAGCCTCTGGGGTTAGGCAGGGCTGTGTTTTGGCACCGGCTCTGTTTAATCTCTTTATTAATGGCATTATACCCTTGATGGCTCAGCACAAATTCTTTCCTCCCAAGTTGGCGTCTCGTTCCCTAGGTTGTCGTCTTCATGCTGACGATCTAGTATTAATGTCTCAAGCGCGTGTAGGACTCAACAGGCAACTGAGGGCATTCTCAGCCTATTGTAAATCTAACAAATTAACTGTCAATTATGAAAAATCTAAGATAGTAATTTTCTCTAATGGCAGACTCGTAAATGGTCTATTGATGGTCAATTAATTCTTCAGGAAAAGATCTTTAAATATCTAGGTCTTCACTTCTAGGTGTCAGGGAAGTGGAATGAACAGTATCATCGGGCAGGTATGGCCTCTAAGGGAACAACAATAGCCATTCAGCAACTTTTTTGTAGAACGGGAAGAAGCGCCTTTGACTTGGCAATCAAAGTCTTTAATAGTAAAGTAAGGGCCCAGTTCCTTTATGGTGCTGAGCTTTGGGTACCCTTGTCTACATTCAATTTAAATCTAGTTCAAACTAAGTTCCTTCAAGGGCTACTTAGGGCTCCAAAGGGCACCCCAACAGCAGTTATTAGGTTAGAGGTTGGCCAGAGGAGTTGGACTATGGTAGCATGGGGTCTTGCCTTGATGTTTTGGCTTAATTTTATAAGAACCCCCGACTCTGGTCTCACTCAATATTTGCTGGAGGATTCCTTTAAGAACCATTGGTTTATTGCCATAGACGATTATCTGTCTAGGATTGGGTTTTCTCATAATTACTTCGATAATAAGGAACTGAGTGTTGCTAGGGCAGTGATCTCACAAAGATTAGGAAACCTGGAGAGGCAAAATGAGCTGGCTAAGATTAGGAATTCCCCTCATATGTCTGGTTACCTCTTGTGGGTTCCAGACTCAGGTAAAATGGCAAGTTACCTGTTGTCTTAAATCCCCTTATGTGGAAAATATCTAATTTTGTGTGCTCGATTTAATGTTCTTCCCGCTAAGGTATCTGAGGGCCGGCTCCTAGGAGTCCCCTATGTCCAGTGACTTTGTCCTTTTGACCAACAGTCAACTGAATCCACCAAACATATTCTATTCAGCTGCCATCTTTATGACTGGCTGAGAGAGAAATTTTTGAATTCTCTTCTATTTAGATTTCCGGGGCAATTGGATTCTTGTCTGTTGGGTTTAGTTTTGGCTGATACTATTCCCAAGCTAACAAGGGATGTAGCTAACTTTTTGTCTCAAGTTTTTAGTTTAAGACAAAGTTTTTTGTATTTTAAATTGCCCACGATCGACTGACTTTTGGATCATGACACATATATGACACCGCATGCCTGTATTGGGTGCTGATATCTATTTAAGAATCCCTATCTTGTAAGTTTGGAGATAGTCTAATGTATATGTAGAGTTGCTAGGATGATGATTTATGTTTTGATTTTAGCCATATGTTTGGTCATGTTTGGTTCTTTCTTATATACTTCCTCTTTTACTATGTTTTTACTTTTGTGTTTATCCTCTGCAAAGGCCTAAGGCCATGCATAATAATAAATATGATATGATACGTGCTTTTAGAGAGGATCCACTGCTGGTTGGCCTAAATGTATTCCCCCCCCACCCTCTCCTTTATCCTTTCCCTTTTAATTTTTTTTCATGAGATTTTAAATGGCTTTGAGGTTTTATTTTGTATTTTACTGCAAAGTGCTCTGAGCACCATTTTGACAAGGGTGGGAGGCGTGTTCTATCAAGAAAATTTATTTTTACCATTATTATTATTATTATTATTATACATCCACAATTGCTGAAAATGATGGAACCAAATTAGCAAAATGACTGCAAAAATATAACCAAACTGAGTTAGTAGTAGTAGTAAAATTTTATTGTTTCTAACCAATTGGTTAAATTATAAAGTACAATTAAAACACAGAACCAACATTTAAATATAAAACCCAAACAGTCACCTGAGCCCAACCTACGTTATGTCTAACAGCGGTAGATTCAACAATGTTACTGACCTCAGTCAGTTAATACAGCGAATAAACTCTCATTTAGTGGGCCTCTTTGGGTAAATTAGTACTTTAAAGGTAAATGTGGGATACAGCCACTTCCCTATCTCTTCTCCTTTTCCCTATTAATCTCCGCCAGCCATGCAAACTTTGCAATGGCCCTAATTACTTTATTGCTTAAATTGGCCAGCAAGTAAGCAATTTTCCAAGATTTATCCCAATAGCTCTTGCCCTTGAGAATTTCCACTATGTATTTATCTCTTAGTAACTTATTACAAGGGCAATCCAAAAGATAATGGCCTAAATTCTCTATCACAGTTAAAGGGCATTGACAAAGTCTCAGCTTATAAGCAGTACCCACATACCGGCCCTCAAGAACTGCAGATGGAAACGGGTGCATTCTCAGTCTGGTCATTGCCGCATGTTCTCTTGGGCACTTAATCACTGACAAATAATATTCCAACTGAAAGACAGTCTTAATTTCAGCAAAATCCAGAGCCATCCATAAGGATCTGACCTGCGCCATTTCGTTCTGTGAAAATACATCTTCTAGTCTTTGAGAGGCCAGTGACTTGGCTTTCCTTATTGCAGAGGCCTTGAGCTCATCCAAAGACAATCCATAGGCTTGTATAAGTTTTTCAGTCTTATATACCCAATAATGCTTATCCTTGAGCGATTTTTGTTCTAAGAAACACAATGATGGAAGCAAATTCACCTCTTTATGATTGAGGCGGATCACGTACCCAACAATCGCTGCATATGATCTGTGCTTAACAGGAAGCACCCCCAACTCCGCTCTAGCCATACTCGTTGGAACTGACCTAGGCAATCCAAGTACCCTTTTGCATACTCTGTTCTGGGAAAGTTCCAATCCTTGGGAAAATGAGTGGCCCCAAATCTCTGCTCCATATGACACCTGTGGGGCTAACTTCTGTTTCATGAGCTTGACCATTGGTTCCACCAGCCTGAGGTATGCCAAAATCTTAAGATACCATTAGCTACGCGAGCTGCGGTAAACTTGACCCGGTCCATGTGCCTAGTCCATAAGCCCATGTAATGAAAAACAATCCCAAGGTAGTGATATGTTTTAACTTGTTCTATAGCATGACCACCAATTTTCCATGTAGAAGGGACAAAATGATTAGCAAAAACCACCACCTTAGTCTTTGTATAATTAACTTCAAGATGGTTTTGAAGACAGTATCTATTTAAGGCATCTAATAGTCTTTGCATACCTATTTTAGACAGGGATAATAAAACCATATTGTCTGCATAAAGCAGTGAAGATACGTGTCGTTGCCCTATAGTAGGAGAATGAAAACTTGGACCTGTCAGGTGTTGCACAATGTCATTGATAAAAAAATTAAACAAAAAGGGCGCCAGAACAGATCCCTGCTTTACACCGTTGCTAGTCGGAATTTTATCTGTTAAGTACCCCTTACTACTAATTCTAACTCTCATGGTCGTATCGGCATGCAGACGTATTAAATTCAGCAATTTCCAGTCAATGGTAGAATTCTTCAGTTTGATCCACAATAGATTCCTATCTATAAGATCAAATGCCACTCTTAAATCTACAAAGACTGCATACAACCTGGAAAGTTTGATTTTCACATATTTGGTAATAAGGTGGTCCAAAACAAAACACTGGTCAACAGTGGAGCAGCCTACCCTAAACCCTGCCTGCTCCTCTGCCAATATATTATTCCTATCGGCCCACTCAGTTAATTTGTTAAGTAGTAATTTCGCATATAGTTTGGCCAGTATATTAATTAGGCTTATAGGCCTATAGTTCCCTGGTTCTGATTTATCACCCTTTTTGTAGACAGGCACAATTAAACTGGAGTTCCAACCAGGTGGTATATTTCCCACCAGGTGGTATATATGGCTTTGAGGTTTTTTTTTATTTTACTGTATTTTTCTGCAAAGTGCTCTGAGCACCATTTTGACAAGGGTGGGAGGCGTGTTCTATCAAGAAAATTTATTTTTTACCATTATTATTATTATTATTATACATCCATAATTGCTGAAAATGATGGAACCAAAATAGCAAAATGACTGCAAAAATATAACCAAACTGAGTTAATGAATGAGTGAATAAATAAATAAATAAATAAAATACACAACTGAAACAGACACCCCAGCCCCCAATAGATTTGTGAATACCCATTTCAGTCAGGAGTATTACTCAAATATTTGGAGGGCTACCCAAAATGGTGACTAATACCTGCAAATAATGTACTCCTTGTTTCAACTCTACTCCCCATTCAACCTTCTCCTGTTTCCTTCTCACTGGCTCCCTTTATTACAAATAAATAAATTCCTGTCGCCATCTCGGCTCCAGATTGGCTGCCTCTCCTGATGTTTTATGCCAGCCCCTTGCCAGGGCACACAGGGGCGGATTGGGAAATCAAAGTGGCCCGGGAAAATATAGTGTTAGTGGCCCTGTGCCGGCGGCAAAGCCGCCGGCGCGCCGGAAATGGGCTAAGGGGGCATGGCTTGGGGGCGTGGCTTGGGGTGGGCAGAGTGTACCAGATTTGGGGCCTATCGGAGCTGAGTCCCCAGACTCAGATCCTCAGCAGCCTGGCAGGGGTGAGCAGGAGGTTATGGGGGGATGGCAGGGGGGAGACTGCCACTGGTGGGGGTACTGGCCCTCATTTCAGTGCTCTGGCTCCCCAAATCACTC
>QEPC01004713.1:1272428-1286683 GCA_003113815.1 Sphenodon punctatus
TCTATTCTGTCTCCATTATTGTTTAATGTATACATGCAGCCCTTGGGGGAGGTTGTGAGAGGGTTCGGGGTGCAATGTCACCAATATGCTGATGATACTCAGTTGTACCTCTCTTTTTCAGCTGACCCAGACCCTGCCGTCTTGTTGTTATCCCAGTGTTTGGAGGCCGTGGCAGAGTGGATGTGGCAGAGCAGACTGAAGCTCAACCCCGATAAGACGGAGGTGATGGTGGTGGGGAGAGCGAGGGAGGTGTCGGCCTCCTTGGTTGGAGGGATTCGCCCTCCCATAGCTCAGCAGGTTCGGAGTCTGGGGGTGATTTTGGACGCGGACCTCTGCCTGGAGCGGCAGGAGGAGGCAGTGGTGAAAGCCGCCTTCCGCCAGTTATATCTGGTGTGGAGGCTGTGTCCATTCGTCTCCGGCCCAGACCTGGCCTCCCTCATCCATGCCTTCGTCACCTCGAGGCTGGACTACTACAATGCGCTCTACGTGGGGCTGCCCTTGTTCCTGGTTTGGAGGCTACAGCTAGTGCAGAATGCAGCGGCCCGCCTCCTGTCGGGGACGGGCCATCAGGAGCATATAACACCTGTGCTCTGGACTCTGCACTGGCTGCCGATAGCGTGCTGAGCCAGGTTCAAGGTATTGGTGTTAATACACAAGGCCCTTCACGGTCTGGGCCCCTCATACCTCAGGGACTGCCTCACCCTCCGTGCCCCAGAGCGGCTCCTTCGATCCACCGGGGGTGCCTTCTTGGAGGTCCCCCGTGTTAAGTGGGGGGCCACAATGGAGGGGGCATTCTCGGTGGCCGTGCCATGCCTCTGGAATTCCCTCCCGGAGGAAGCTCGCCTGGCCCCAAGCCTTTTGACGTTTCGGCGAATCTGTAAGACCTGGCTGTTCACCCAGGCCTTTGGGGAGGGGGGAGGGGTGGGAGAGGGGGTGTTTTATCTTCCCCCACCCTTATTTATTTTTTTATCCTAGCCTGTTTTATTGTAGTGTTTTATGGATTGTTTTATTTTATTGTTTATAAATGTATAAATTGTTTTATAACTAACTTGTTAGCCACCCCGAGCTGTTCGCAGGAGGGGCGGGATACAAATTGAATAAATAATAATAAAATATTCCGCACCAGCTGCAGTCTTCGGACCATCACCTTGGGTAACCCCACGTAGAGGGCGTTACAATATTCCAGTCTCGAGGTAGTGAAAGCATTGATGACAGTGGTCAGGTCAGAGAGCGAGACATATGGCCAAAGTCGACGCATCAGATGTAATTGGCGGAAAGCACTCCTTGCTACAGCCCCAACCTGGGCATCTAGGTGGAGCTGCGAGTCAAGAAGCACTCGCAGCTCCGAACCTGGGGAACCAGTGAGGGGCAGACCCCATCACACCCACCGCCTTCCCCACTAGCATCACCTCCGTCTTATTGGGATTCAGCCTCAGTCGACTCGCCTTCATCCAGTCTCCCACAGCCGCCAGACATCATGTAAGCACCAAGACTGTGGGGCCTGGGTCCAATGAAAAAGAAAAATATATTTGGGTGTCATCAGCATATTGATGGCACCGAACTCCAGTGATCCCATCGATCTCGCTCAACGGCTGCATATACATGTTGAACAGGAGAGGGGAAAGAACAGAACCCTCTGGGACTCCACACGAGAGCTCCTGGGGAGATGAAAAATATTCCCCATGCACGACACGCCAAGTTCATCCAGCAAGGAACTAATGGAACCATTCAAGAACAGTCCCGCCCACCCCTGCTCAGTCCCGCAAACGAGTCACCAACAGCTCATGGTCAATGGGATCAAAAGCAGCTGATAGATCTAATAGGATCAAAAGGGTCGAAGGGCCCTGATCTAGCTCCCGGCAAAGGTCGTCAACTAAGGTCACAAGCGCAGTCTCAGTGCCATAGTCCAGACAAAAGCCTGACTGTGAGGGATCTAGAAAATGGAGTTGATCCAGAAGCCTCTGAAGCCGTTCAATAACCTTCCCTAAAAAGTGACGGTTAGAGACAGGCCAATAACTGGCGAGGGAGTCAACGTCCAAAGATGGCGTTTTGAGCAGGGGCTGAACCACCACCTCCTTGAAGCAGCCCAGCATCCTGCCCTCCCGAAGGGAGACACTGACTACCCGAGCCAGCAACAGTCCCAACGTCTCCAGACAGGCCTTAACCAGCCAGGACAGGCATGGGTTTAGTTCACAAGAGGTGGATCTAACCACCTCAAGGACATCCTTCACATCAGCAAGCAAAATCTGCTGAAATTGATCCCATAAAATTGGACAAGGCGGGGCTTCCATAACCTCTGGCTCTCCCATTGTAATAAGCACAGTGTCGAAATCGTGGTGAATCCGGACAATGTTATCAGTGAAGTAATCAACAAATGTTTCACAGAAGACACTGTAAAATTATAGGTCCACGTGGAGGGAGGCCGGACCTACCAACCCCCTCACCACCCAGAAAAGCTCAGTTGGACGAGACTTGGCTGACGCAATGAGGGCAGCAAACAAATCCTTCTCTGCTGCCCGCACCGCCACGGCATACGATCTCAAACTAGCTCTATGACGCAACCGGTTGGCTTCAGTATGAGACTGTCGTCACCGTCGCTCCAACAGATGCCCTTCCTGCTTCAGCGGCCGCAGCACCTCAGTAAACCAAGGAGCCCTGCAGTGCCGATGCCCAGGGAGCAGACGCTTGGGAGCCGTCTGATCAATGACCTCAGTCAGCAAGATGTTCCAAAACTTGACGAGGCCATCGAGCATCCGGTCATCAAGATCAGAGGGTAAATTCCCCACCGAACTCCAGAGCTCCGCACACCCTTACCCAACAGTGTTTGAACTTGAATCAATTTTGTTTTGTAAACAATCTGAATTTATAAATACAAATTCTTTTAAACAAGCTTTGGTGTGCTTGTGGGACATTCCAGGTTAGATACATTAGTACAGTTTCTGTGAATAGGAGCCTCCAGGGACTCAGGGCCTTTTCACATGGGTGCCCCCTCCCCCCCCCGCACATACATGTGCAGTGGGGAGCCACCCATGCGAATGCCGCATCAGGTGTGGGGGGCATGGGTGGGCACCTGCAGTGGGTGGGGGTGCGTGCGTGCTCTTGTGCTCCACCCATCTCCACTCATCATCCACGTACAGAGCAAGGGCTCCAATGCTGGTTGCTCCATGCGTAAAGATGGGTGGAGATGAGTGTGTGCCCAGGGCCGGCCTTAGTGAAAGCGGGGCCCTGGGCGGGAAAAGAATGTGGGGGCCCCTACTAACTGAAGGCGCTGCCGGTGGTGAAGCTTCCAGAGGCCGCCAGGCCTAGGGGCGCTCCCTGGCTCAGGGGGGTGCTCCCTGCCAAGCTCGGGGTGTTACCCGGGCCTGGGCTCAGGGATGGGCAGAGGGGCACTCCCCCCATCCCCAAGCCCGAGCGGCTGTTTGGATCACCTACCCCTGATCTGCTGTTGCCGCTCTCATACCGTTCGTCGCTCCTCTTTCCGGGTCCGGGCTGCCGCCGCCAACTCCAGCCTGAGACCAGAGGTGACCTGGGCCCTGACCAGGTCGTGGAGGGGGCCAGCAGCGTGAGGGAGAGGCGTGGCCTCTGCTTCTCCCTCACTTCCGCCGGAAGCCAATTCCTGAGGGCCCCGCGCTCAGGGACGGCCTTACCGCGGGGTTAGGGCTGGAAGCTGGGCACAGGGCCCCCTCAGGAGCAGGGCCCTGGGCGGCCGCCCCTAACCACCCCGCGGTAAGGCTGGCCCTGTGTGCACCCATGGAAACAGGTGCACGCCCACCTCCACCTACCGCAGGCGCACACCCATCCCCCCACCCACAGTGGCCTATTTGAAAAGGGCCTCAGATGGCAGGATAGTCACTTCTTTATAGACTGGGACAGTTCTGGAGAGAGCTGTCAACTGTGGAGACTAAGTGGAAAAACTGAGTCATGGCCAGTCGGGGGTGGGGGTGGAGTGGAAAGACTCCCAACCCTATTACATAGTTTATCCAGACTCTTCCAGATTCTTGGTGCCTGCAAGTCAACTTTTACCTCTTTTTTTCTGCTACAGAAATGGGAAGCAATCTGAAATTCTCGGGCTCTGGGTTTAATGGTTAGGGAAGAGTCCTGGAAATTGCTATTTATTTAGCTGGATTTTTACTCCACCTTTCCCCGAAGGCTCATGGCAGCTAACATCATAAAAAAAATAATACATGCATATGAAATATCGAGATAGAACCAAAAATACCCCCAAAATACACTCCAAATCCTAACCCTGCCTGTTAAATGCCTGTCCAAGTAGATAGGTCTTACATTGCCTCCAGAAGATGCTCAGGCTAGGTCTTTAGCAGACCTTCAGGGGAAGAGTTTTCCAGAGCTGTGGAGAAGCCACTGAGAAAGTGGCAGCCTCTCTTCATGCCCGTGCTGTATGCCATGGGCATGTTGGCAGTGATGGAACTTGCAAAGGGGCACCCCCAAGCTGACCTTAGAGGTCGCATGGGGGCAGAAGGGAGGAGGCGGTCCTTTAGATATGTAGGGCCAAACCCAAGAACTTCAGAACAATGAATGACCAGACTGTACCCAGAACATCCATCCTGGGTTTGAAGTAGTGATGCAACTCAGTCTTCGAATTTATTCACAATGTACCGAGGATCACGGCACTCAGGTTGGAACCTCCACGTTCCGAGGAACAGGTCCAGTACTTGGTGCATTCGGTTCCGCTAGATCCAGTGTTTCTCTGAGCTGCTGTGGCTGTGCATTTGGCCAGGCGTCAGGCGGTCTCGGGACCTGAGTGACACACCTCGGACCTCACCTTCACTGAGTGAGCTGGGAAAACAAAACAGTGCCTTATTTGGTAGGCAGCATGGAGGAAATGGGAGGGGACAGGTGATGGGGGAACAAGCACAGGGCAAGTTCTTGATTGGCTGCCAGGGGCAAAGTAAAAGTGGGCATTTGGGCATTATTCACTCTCTTTGGGAAGTCTGGTGAACTCAGAATGGCTGTGTGCTAGACTGCTCTTCTATGTAAGTATGACTCCTCATTTTCGCACACAATTTATATTTTAAAGTGAGTACTTGGGCATTATGGTGTGTTTGTGGGGGGGCTTGTGGATCTGCCTGCTGGCAGGGCAGGGAACGTGCTCTGGGGAAGCAGTGCCACCACAGAGCTTGCATATAGGGGCATGGGAAAGGGAGTCATACTTTCTGATTATGCTGTGTTTTTGGCGTGGTTGCATCTGGTTTCTTTGTGCATCTGCCTGCTGGGAGACCCCAGGTGCTGTGCTCTGGGAGTGTGTAGCCCACCACAGAGCTTGAATAGGGACATGGCACGAGGGGGCCATACTTGCTGAATATAATATAGGGGGGGTTGGGGGAGTTGCATCTGGTTTCTTTGAGGTGCTGTGCTGTGGGAGTTTGGGGCACACCACAGAGCTTGAATGGGGAGGCATGGGGGCCATACTTGCTGGACATGGTATGGTTTTGTGTGGAGGGGGAGATTGCATCTGGGTTTTTTGTGGATCTGCCTGCTGGCAGGCACCAGGTGCTGTGCTGGGCATGTGCATAAAACTGTAAATAAAAGTGGGAGAAATAGGGTAGGAAGAAAAAAAATGTGGTGTTGAAGGAAAATCATTTTGCACTCAATCCCTGGAGGAAACAGCTTATCCATGTGGAAATTTGACTTTTAGTAATGTTGCCAAGGTCACATAAACCTGGGATTATCTCCTTCCTGAGAAGTGACAGGAGGTAAAACTGCCTGCAGGGAACATTAACCTATGGAGCCAACATGGTTTTCTACTCTCTGCTGTTTAAAACAGGAAGAAACTTTAGAAAACGGGACTAAAACAAAACCATTTGCCTCTGTTATCTACTTCCATTACTGCTTGCTACTAAACATGCACAATTTCCCCTCCCTTCGCCCTCACGTTCATGAGTGGAAACACACACAGACACAAAAACAATACCTGGAAGACTAAATGAGATAGGCCACAAAGCGGAGGCTTGAGCAGACCAATGGATCCTCTTGAAGTGAGAAGACAAATAGCTTATCTTTGGGTGTTTTTAGACAAGCAACTTCCCACCCATTACACAACCCATCGTGCATGTTGCAGGGCGGCATTGGCACCCTGTGCAACCCTGCAATATGCAGGATGGGTGGGGAATGGGTGGGGAGGCGCTGGTCTAAAAAACACCCTTTCTTTGACATGGTAATAGTATTGGCTGGACATTCACCAGCTCAGGCCCCATTAAGAAGAGGATGAGAAGTAGAGGGAATCAAACTGGGATTTCCAGTCTGAACTAACTCCCGTTCTGAAGCCATCATTCATACGGCCCATACTGGATGCAGTATTACCGCAGCTGGCAACATAAGGATGGACAAGCAAGAGGTGTGCCATTGGCAAACTGCTCCTGGGCGGCCACCTGAACCTCGTGCCAAGGGCACCTCATCTGAGAAGAGGGAGAGGGGCCTGCCGAACCCTCACAGATGTCCAAAAGAGACATCGAGAGCTATTCCCTGACCGGGAATCGAATCCTGGCCACAGTGATGAAAGCACCAAATCCTGACAACTAGACCACCAGGAAGATGTTGAGAAGCCTTCCCTGAGCCTGAAAGGTGGAGGCGAGCTGGAGGAGGCCCGGCATCAAAAGAAATCTTCTCTTCCAGAAAGGTTATGGGTCTGTAATCCTTCTCTGATGGGGAATCAAACCCAGGCCGTGACGCTGAAAGCACCAAATCCTGACCACTACACTAGCAGGGAGCTGACTCAATGCCACACGGGCTGCTTACTTCCTTTTCCTTTCCTGCCACCAAACGAAGGAAGGTGGGAGGTGACAGCAGGCCAGGCTCTTCCCTCATCGCTTCTTCTTCCCTCCAAGCCGCCTAGGCAGCAAGAGCCAGAGGAGAGTGGCACAAACAGCCCCAGGGAGGTGCTTCCAAAAACAAGGCGGCTTCCTTCTTTTCAAGAGGAATGCCAGGGCTTGTCTGGGAGTCAAACCCAGGCCCTCTCACACCAAAAAGCTAGAATTATGCCACTAGAACAACAATCCTTGTGTTAGCAGCTGACAAGCAGGCAAGAGGAAGGTAGAGTCACAAAACAGGCCTTCGGGAAATCTGGCAGCAAATTTTTTTTACTAAAGTTGCGGCCCCTTTCACCCCTCTGGCAGCAAGCATGGGATTTGAACTGCGTACCTTTGGCACCCAAAGCAGCAATCTTAGCTGTATACAACCATGGCTTGCTGAAAAGCTCTCCTGCCAAGAAAAAGATGGCCAGTGCTCAGCAGAGTTACCCTAGGATGCCCCAGAAGGGACAACTATGCTTTCTCCGAGGATTGAACTCAGGACCTTCAGATTATGAGACTGACGCGCTGCCTACTGCGCTAAGAAGGTCATGGCAAGCGTCTCTTGGGCGACCACCTGAACCTCATGCCAAGGCCACCTCATCTGAGAAGAGGGAGAGGGGCCCGCCGAACCCTCACGGATATCCAAAAGAGACATCGAGAGCCATTCCCTGACCTGGAATTGAACCCCGGCTACGGTGGTGAGAGCACCGAATCCTGACCACTAAACTACCAGGGAGATCTGAGAAGCCTTCCCGGAGCCTGAAAGGTGGAGGCGAGCTGGAGGAGGCCCGACATCAAAAGAAAACTTCCCTTCCAGAGGGGTTATGGGCCTGCAAGCCTTTCCTGACTGGTAATCGAACCCGGGCCGTGACGGTGAAAGCTCCAACTCCTGACCACTAGACTATCAGGGAAATGACTCAAAGCCAAACGGGCTGCTTACTGGCTTTTCCTTTCCTCCCACCAAACGAAGCAAGGTGGGAGGTGACAGCAGGCCGGGCTCTTCCCTCATCGCTACTTCTTCCCTCCAAGCCGCCTAGGCAGCAAGAGCCAGAGGAGAGTGGCACAAACAGCCCCAGGGAGGTGCTTCCAAAAGCAAGGCGACTTCCTTCTTTTCAAGAGGAACGCCAGGGCTTGTCGGGGAGTCGAACCCAGGACCATTCAAACCCAAAGCCAGAATAATGCCACTAGAAGAACAAGCCTTGCGTTTGCCCTTGACAAGCAGGCAAGAGGAAGGTAGAATCACAAAACAGGCCTTCAGGAAATCTGGCAGCAATTTTTATTTACTAATGGTGCAGCCCCTTTCACCCTTCAAACAGCTAGCATGGGATTTGAACCACCTACCTTTGGCCCCCCCAAGCAGCAATTTTAGCTGTGTACCACCATGGCCTGATGAAAAGTTTTCCTGCCAAAAGAGGATGGCCAGTGCCCAGCAGGGTTATCGCAAAGAGACAGCTATGCCTTCTTTGAGGATTGAACTCAGAACCTTCAGATTATGAAACTGACGCGCTGCCTACTGCGCTAAGAAGGCCATGGCAAACTGCTCCTGGGCGGCCACCTTGCGAAGCTCTGGCGGCGGCGGCGGGCGGTCCGGCGGCCTCAGCGCCGGCTGTGGCTGCCGGCGTCAGAGACGCTCTAGGCCGTTCCCCGGCAGGCCTAGAGCGTCTCTGACGCCGGCAGCCACAGCCGGCGCTGAGGCCGCCGGANAGGCACAGCTGGCACTGAGGCCGCCGGACCACCCGCTGCCGCCGCACCCGGAGCTCCGCAAGGTAAGCAAGCGCTGAACTTTAGTAGGGGTGATCCCTGGGGGGTTGGGGGGGTGTTAAACACCCCCCCCAGGGATCGGGTCATACTTACCGGCGGCTGCGGAAACGCCGCGACCGCTGGTCCTGGGGGGTGGGCTCACCTCTGAGTCTTTTTTTAAACAAAAATCGAGGCTGGGCAGGGTGGGTGGGGGGTGTCCCCCCTTCCACCCGCGCAGCCTGGACTCGGGGAGGGTTTGTTTTTTGTAACTTTTTTGGTGGGGATTTAAGTTTTTTACATTGCAGTCATTTTTAAATGGCTGCAATGTAAAAAAATCCAGACCGGATTACCAGGTCGAATCCGATAATGCCGGTACGCCCGGTACCAGCATTATCGGATACCGGATTTACCGGCTTTCCCGCCCCTACAAAACAGGCCTTCAGCAACTCTGGCAGCAAAATTTTTTTACTAAAGGTGCGGGCCCTTTCACCCCTCTGGCAGCAAGCATGGGGTTTGAACCGCCTACTTTTGGCAGCCCAAGAAGCAATCATAGCTGTGTACGACCATGGCCTGCTGAAAAACTTTCCTGCCAAGAAGAGGATGGCCAGTGCCCAGCAGGGTAACCCCAAAAGAACAGCTATGCCTTCTCTGAGGATTGAACTCAGGATCTCCAGATTATGAGACTGACGCGCTGCCTACTGCGCTAAGAAGGGCATGGCAAACTACTCCTGGGCGGCCACCTGAACCTCGTGCCAAGGGCACCTCATCTCAGAAGAGGGAGAAGGGCCTGCCGAACCCTCACGGATATCCAAAAGCAACATTGAGAGCCATTCCCTGACCAGGAATAGAACCCAGGCCACAGTGGTGAGAACACCAAATCCTGACCACTACACAACCAGGGTGATGCTGAAAAGCCTTCCTTGAGCCTGAAAGGTGGAGGCGAGCTGGAGGAGGCCCGACATCAAAAGAAACCTTCCCTTCCAGAGGGGTTATGGGCCTGCAAGCCTTTCCTGACCGGGAATCGAACCCAAGCCGTGACTGTGAAAGTTCCAAATCCTGACGACTAGACTACCAGGGAGCTGACGCAAAGCCCAACGGGCTGATTACTGGCTTTTCCTTTCCTCCCACCAAATGAAGCAAGGTGGGAGGTGACAGCAGGCCGGGGTCTTCCCTCACCGCTTCTTCTTCCCTCCAAGCCGCCTAGGCAGCAAGAGCCAGAGAGTGGCACAAACAGCCCCAGGGAGGTGCTTCCAAAAACAAGGCGGCTTTGTTCTTTTCAAGAGGAACGCCAGGGCTTGTCGAACCCAGGACCTCTCACACCCAAAGCGAGAATCATGCCACTAAAACCACAAGCCTTGCGTTGGCTTCTGACAAGCAGGCACGAGGAAGGTAGAGTCACAAAACAGGCCTTCCGGAAATGTGGCAGCAAAATTTTTTTTTTACTAATGGTGCAGCCCCTTTCACTCCTCTGGCAGCAAGCATGGGATTTGAACCACCTACTTTTGGCACCCCAAGCAGCAATCTTACCTGTGTACCACCATGGCCTGATGAAAAGATTTCCTGCCAAGAAGAGGATGGCCAGTGCCCAGCAGGGTAACCCCAAAGAAAAAGCTATGCCTTCTCTGAGGATTGAACTCAGTACCTTTAGATTATGAGACTGACGTGCTGCCTACTGCACTAAGAAGGCCATGGCAAACTGTTCCTGGGTGGCCACCTGAACCTCGTGCCAAGGGAACCTCATCTGAGAAGAGGGAGAGGGGCTGCCGAACCCTCACAGATGTCCAAAAGAGGCATCGAGAGCCATTCCCTGACCAGGAATCGAACTCTGGTCACGGTGGTGAGAGCATAGAATCCTGACCACTATACCACCAGGGAGAGGCTGAAAAGCCTCCCCTGAGCCTGAAAGGTGGAGGCGAGCTGGAGGAGGCCCGACATCAAAAGAAACCTTCCTTTCCAGAGAGATTATGGGCCTGCAAGCCTTTCCTGACCGGGAATCGAACCCAGGACGTGACGGTAAAAGCGCCGAATCCTGACCACTAGACTACCAGGGAGCTGACGCAAAGCCCAACGGGCTGATTACTGGCTTTTAGTTTCCTCCCACCAAACGAAGCAAGGTGGGAGGTGACAGCAGGCCCGACTCTTCCCTCACCGCTTCTTCTTCCCTCCAATCCGCCTAAGCAGCAAGAGCCAGAGGAGAGTGGCACAAACAGCCCCAGGGAGGTGCTTCCAAAAACAAGGCGGCTTCCTTCTTTTCAAGAGGAACACCAGGGCTTGTCTGGGAGTCGAACCCAGGCCCTCTCACACCAAAAGCTAGAATCATGCCACTAGAACAACAAGCCTTGTGTTAGCAGCTGACAAGCAGGCAAGAGGAAGGTAGAGTCACAAAACAGGCCTTCGGGAAATCTGGCAGCAAATTTTTTTTACTAAAGGTGCTGCGCCTTTCACCCCTCTGGCAGCAAGCATGGGATTTGAACTGCGTACTTTTGGCACCCCAAGCAGCAATCTTAGCTGTGTACAACCATGGCCTGCTGAAAAGCTCTCCTGCCAAGAAGAAGATGGCCAGTGCTCAGCAGGGTTACCCTAGGATGTCCCAGAAGGGACCGCTACACGTTCTTTGAGAATTGAACTCAGGACCTTCAAATTATGAGACTGACATGCTGCCTACTGCGCTAAGAAGGCCATGGCAAGCTGCTACTGGGCGGCCACCTGAACCTCGTGCCAAGGGCACCTCATCTGAGAAGAGGGGCCTGCCGAACCCTCACTGATGTTCAAACGAAACATCAAGATTCATTCCCTGACCAGGAATCGAACCCAGGCCATGGTGGTGAAAACACCAAATTCTGACCACTAGACCACCAGGGCGATACTAAGAACCCTTCCCTGACCCTGAAAGGTGAAGGTGAGCTGGAGGAGGCCCGACATCAAAAGAAACCTTCCTTTCCAGAGGAGTTATGGGCCTGCAAGCTTTCCCTAATCGGGAATCCAACCAGGCCCGTGACCGTGAAACCGCCAAATCCTGACCACTAGACTACCATGGAGCTGACTCAAAGCCAAACGGGCTGCTTACTGGCTTTTCCTTTCCTCCCACCAAACGAAGCAAGGTGGGAGGTGACAGCAGGCCAGGCTCTTCCCTCACCACTTCTTCTTCCCTCCAAGCCGCCTAGGCAGCAAGAGCCAGAGGAGAGTGGCACAAACAGTCGCAGGGTGGTGCTTCCAAAAACAAGGCGGCTTTTTTCTTTTCAAGAGGAACGCCAGGGCTTGTCTGGGAGTCGAACCAAGGACATCTCACACCCAAAGCCAGAATCATGTCACTAGAACAACAAGCCTTGTGTTTGTTTTTGACAAGCAGGGAAGAGGAAGGTAGAGTCACAAAACAGGCCTTCCGGAACTCTGGCAGCAAATTTTTTTTACTAAAGGTGTGGCCCCTTTCATCCTTCCGGAAGCAAGGAAGGGATTTGAACCTTCTACCTGTGGCACCCCAAGCAGCAATCTTAGCTGTGTACCACCGTGGCCTGCTAAAAAGATCTCCTGCCAAGAAGAGGATGGCCAGTGCCCAGCAGCATTACCCTAGGTTGCCCCAGAAAGTACAGCTATGCCTTCACTGAGGATTGAACTCAGGATCCTCAGATTATGAGACTGACGCGCTGTCTACTGCGCTAAGAAGGCCATGGCAAGCGTTTCCTGGGCGGCCACCTGAACCTCGTGCCAAGGGCACCTCATCTGAGAAGAGGCAGAGGGGCCCGCCGAACCCTCACGGATATCCAAAAGAGACATCGAGAGCTATTCCCTGACCTGGAATTGAACCCAGGGCACGGTGGTGAGAGCACCTAATCCTGACCACTAGACTACCAGAGAGATGCTGAAAAGCCTTCCCTGAGCCTGAAAGTTGGAGGCGAACTGGAGGAGGCCCGACATCAAAAGAAACCTTCCCTTCCAGAGGGGTTATGGGCCTGCAAGCCTACCCTGACCGTTAATCACACCTGGACCGTGACGGTGAAAGCGCCAAATCCTGACCACTAGACTACCAGGGAGCTCACTCAAAGTCAAACGGACTGCTTACTGGCTTTTCCTTTCCTCCCACCTAACGAAGCATGGTGGGAGGTGACAGCAGGCCGGGTTCTTCCCTCACCGCTTCTTCTTCCCTCCAAGCCGCCTAGGCAGCAAGAGCCAGAGGAGAGTGGCACAAACAGCCCCAGGGAGATGCTTCCAAAAACAAGGCGTCTTCCTTCTTTTCAAGAGGAACACCAGGGCTTGTCTGAGAGTCGAACACAGGACCTCTCACACCCAAAGCCAGAATCATGCCACTAGAACAACAAGCCTTGTGTTTGCGGTCGACAAGCAGGCAAGAGGAAGGTAGAGTCACAAAACAGGCCTTCGGGAAATCTGGTAGCAAATTTTTTTTACTAAAGGTGCGGCCCCTTTCAACCCTCTGGCAGCAAGCATGGGATTTGAACCGCCTACTTTTGGCACCCCAAGCAGCAATCTTAGCTGTGTACCACCATGGCCTGCTGAAAAACTCTCCTGCCAAGAAGAGGATGGGCAGTGCCCAGCAGGGTTACCCTAGGTTACCCCAGCTATGCCTTCTCTGAGGATTGAACGCAGGACCTTCAGATTATGAGACTGACGCGCTGCCTACTGCGCTAAGAATGCCATGGCACGCTGCTCCTGGGCGGCCACCTGAACCTCGTGCCAAGGGCACCTCATCTGATAAGAGGGAGAGGGGCCCGCGGAACCCTCACGGATATCCAAAAGAGACATCAAGAGCCATTCCCTGACCTGGAATCCAACCCAGGCCACGGCGGTGAGAACACCGAATCCTGACCACTAGACCACCAGGGCGATGCTGAGAAACCTTCCCTGAGCCTGAAAGGTGGATGTGAGCTGGAGGAGGCCCGACATCAAAAGAAACCTTCCCTTCCAGAGTGGTTATGGGTCTGCAAGCCTTCCCTGACCACGAATCAAACCAGGGCCGTGACGGTGAAAGCGCCAAATTCTGACCACTAGACTACCAGGGAGCGCCTCAAATTCAAATGGGCTATTTACTGGCTTTTCCTTTCCCCCCGCCAAACGAAGCACGGTGGGAGGTGACAGCAGGCCGTCCCCTTCCCTCCCCGCTTCTTCTTCCCTCCAAGCCGCTTAGGCAGCAAGAGCCAGAGGAGAGTGGACAGAATGAATTGAACTCAGGACCTTCAGATGATGAGACTGACGGGCTGCCTACTGCGCTAAGGAGGCCATGGCAAACTGCTCCTGGGCGGCCACTTGAACCTCGTGCCAAGGGCACCTCATCTGAGCACAGGGAGAGGGGCCTGCCGAACCCTCACGGATGTCCAAAAGAGACATCGAGAGCCATTCCCTGACCGGGAATCGAACCCAGGCCATGCCGGTGAGAATACCGAATCCTGACCACCAGGAACTATGGTTGGTCCAGTGGGGGCCCCAAATCATTCTGTGGGATGAGTATTAAGGCAAAGGACTAAACCACGGCACCCTTTACTTAAGCAATTACTAGGCAGCAATCAGAGGCCATTATCCCTGGCTACCTGGAACATATCGGGATGGAGGGGCCATAATTCAGACCCGGACTTCCTCCAGTTTTTGAGTTCGCTCGATTTAGTCCTCATACAGGAAACATGGATGATGGAATGTCCGAACCAAAGAACGTGGCAGGGTTTTGACATTTATTGGTTGGAAGCAACTCCTTCAATC
>QEPC01004714.1:10979-30091 GCA_003113815.1 Sphenodon punctatus
CCTTTGGGGTTCCATGCCACCAAACCAGGCCCGTCCAGCAGACCAGCATCAACACCACCAAAATGCCTGTTGTCCAAGCTCACACAGGCCCCTCCAGTCCACCCCCAGCCCCAGTGAGACTCCACGTGTCCCCCCCATCCCCCGTTTCTCAGTGCACCCACTCCCCCCACTTCGGGTTGCCATAGACGCAAATTCTTAGAAGGCACTTATGAGATATACAGGTTGCAGGGCTTCATTGGTTCCAATACAGTTTGCACCTATGGCAACCGTACCCCCCCATACTCCATTGCCCAGCCAGTACCCCCAGTGCACCCCAATCCACACACTCCACACACAACCGTCTCCCATGTCTACCAGTGCAACCCCTCCCCAAGGCAGCTGGCAGCACAATGATCATATTGAATCCAGCAACCTCCAGCTTACAACACACACCCCACCAACAACTAAAAATAAAACATACTATAACTCACAATTTAAAAATGAATTTTAAAAATCCTAAAAATACAAAAAATATACTAAATGGACAGAACCATATATATCATTGCATAATAATAAATCCCCTCCCCCATGTCTCACAGTGCACCCACCCTGCCCCAATTAGGGTTGCCATAGATGCAAATTTTTAGAAGGCACTTATGAAATATGCAGGTTCTGAAACCTGCATATTTCATAAGTGCCCTCTTATAATTTGCCTCTGTGGCAACCCTACACATACTCCATTGCCCAGCCAGACTCAAATCCTCCCCACTCTCAGTGCACCCCATAATTCATAAGTAAATTCATAATAAAATCACAATTAAATTCACAATTCATAATTAAAACAAATCACTATTATAACATCCCCTCCCTCCTCCCAAGACAAGTCCCTCCTCCCCCGCTCATGGTTCCCTCCCCCCAAAAGCAAAGCCCAAGCCCCAGATGGGTCCCCAACTCCCCAATGTACTTACCAGCAGCAGGACTGAGTCCACAGAGCAGGCTGAGCAACGTCTTCTTCCCCACTCAATGAGGGCAAGATGATGCTGGGCTTCAACAATGACGGACCCATTTGGCATTGCCAAGTAGGGCTGTAGCAGCATACCGCTGAGGCAGCTGTTACCGACAGAACCCCCTATTCCACGCATTGTAGCACGGTTCGGCAGAGACAGCTTTCCGACGGCTGTGGCTGCGGTTTGCCACAAATGGTGCCGCGGCATTGTGACTGGTCAACGGAAGCGGAGCTTTTGCGGATTTTAATAAGAAGCGGCACCAACTCCCCTTTCCATCGATCATGGAATCTTTGTGGTTATCTGATCATCGTATCATGTTTACACCACCCAGAATACAAGGTATCGCGAGACCCAGCAGCATGATCAACCTTTGGACCCTGTTGACGACACCCGCATGCCGAATTTCATTGGATAGGGTTTTCCCAGAGAGACATGCCCCGCCTTCACCATTAAGTATAAATAGGTGTGTTTGTAGCGTTCTTCTTCCTCTTGATCCCCAATCGCAGTGAGAGTGAGTGACTGTTGGAGTCACGTCATCAGTGTCTGTGTTTGTTAACACACTCTGATCTTCCGCACTCCGTGACAAAACACCGCATCGCGACTTGAGGAAGGAGAGTCCTATCCCTTCCTAATTCATAGCATACCATCGATTTTGGATAAGTGCAGACTACACACAACATAAAGAAGGTTTTGTGTAAGTGCTTGAACTTTTATGCTAATTCTTCTAAACTGTGCTTTATTTAAGTGCTAATTTAGTGCTAAAGCAGCTAAAGTAATTCTGCTACAGCTACACTTTACATTTTTCATTATCCATTTTTTAAAATAAATGTACACATGTTGCTTGCTGATCGCCTTTTAGTGTTACCTATATGTTTATCGTTCAGTTTGTGCTTATGTTCATTTTGTTCATGATAATGGCTGTTGGTTGGATGGATGGTGGAATCATTGGATTATTACTTGTGAAAACTGTGCTGTTGGGTTGATAACTGTGACTGTCCCGATTCTTTTGTTGTGTTTTGAACGGTGGGCAAACGGCGATTGCAGTTATTGCCTCCCCCTCCGTGCTCTCCCGTGACTGACTCCCTTAGCAGCCCTCCCCTGCCTATTTCCCCATGTGCTCCGGAGTCCCTGCTCCAGGCTCGCCAGCGGCTTTCGTGGCTTCCACAGCTACCGGCTATGGTCCCCCTCCCCCCTCCTCCTGGCCCTCTATTGAGTGACTCTCCCAGCAGTCCCCCCCAATCTATTTCCCTACGTGATCCCCCGAGTCCCTGCTCCAGGCTCGCCGGCGGCTTTTGTGGCTTCCGCAGCTACTGGTTATGACCCCTTCATCACACAGCCAGGTCTCCTGTAAAAGTATTATATCATAAGCTTCCAAAAAAGTTATGCAGTCAGGGTCCTTGAATTTGGCCTTATCACCTGCAATATTCCAGGATAAAAAAGCCAAATATAGATCCCTGCCACTGGACACAGTTCCGACCCCTCCCCTAGATGATTCAATGCTTCTCGAAACTTCCCCTAGTCATTCCCCATTACATAAATTATGGGGGTAGCATTGCTTTCCTGCTCTGTCTCAATTTCGATTGCGTCCGAGGCTCTCCCTACACATGGAGCAGCCCTATGGTTGGTTTCATTTTTATATTTAGGGGTTCTCACCAGCTGCCAGTCACGTTCAGTTGAACTGGCATTCTTGGTGTTACCTTCCATTAGCTGTATATTCGCAGAGCGGTTCAGTGGTGGTGAACCTAGCTCTTTGTTGGTCAGCATACGGGCGGCTGTCCATGTCCACCCGTCCTGCAGAGACTGGCACTTAGTACCATTGAGGGCATTTCCCCTTATCTGATAGACCCTCTCCCTCACCTGCAGTTTCCCTTGGATAACGTCCAATCTCTGTATCAAAGCATCCTGCTCTAATATGGAGAGACTTTCAAATGTGGAGACCAATAGGGATTTATGTCCCTCTTCTACACTACTCAACAGATGTTTTTTAATTAGACTTGCAGTTAAATCCTTATCCCTAGGTTTGGCGACAGCCTGGCTGCAATTACTTCCCAAGTTGTCTGGCGTAACTGACTTCTTACTAAGCATTTCCACACAAACCGGCACTGGAGAAATGGTAATCAAACTCATGTCCACTTTGTGGATTTCCACTTGGGCTTCCCTAATTTGTGGAGTTTTTTTTAATTCTCTCTCTCCTTCTTGCCCTGCTCTGTTATTGGGAACAGAGCTTTTGTTTAGCTCTGTTCCCTATAAAGTAGCATTTGGGGAGGAGACAGAGCTTCCATGCCTACAGCTATTTGCCTCTGCCTGATTCAAGTAGGAAAATGAGAAAATTATCAATAGAGACACCTCTCATCAGCAAAAAAATTCTTGACAAGAATAGTTTCCTCATCCATGTATCCATTCTGAAAAAAATCTTAAATTTAAGAAACGTAGGGGAAGAGCTTAAATATTCCACTGAACTAAATTCAGAGGATCTCACCCTTTTCCCTAGTAAATTTGACAGATTGCAAGAGATATCATTCAAGGTGCTCCAGCTCGGGAGCTGGCCATTTATATCTTTAGTGACGAATAGCCATATGGCATTCTTATCGATTTGCATTTCCCTCCCCCGTGAATAAACGGATCTACCATCAATAAATGAATGTGCCCTATGGTCCCCTGATTTTAATGGGGGGCGGCTATTATAGGTAGACCCTTGCACATACTGTGGGGCAGCCCCTTTTATTACAGTCATCTAACTTTGCCAAGATCTCCTTCAATTGGGCCTTAACCCTTAATAATGAGTTATCTATAGTAGAAATATTGTCAAATATAATGGATACTGTTTTAGACACCAGTGCTGTTTGCTCACTCAAGCAGTCATTCCATGAACATGCAGGTTCCACGAGCAGCTCCTTTGGCATGCCTTCCACATCAGGCTCCAGAGTAGCACGCTCTTCTACCTCTTTACTTGCCTGTGCAAAAGGCTTATGGAACCAGAGAGGTTCAGGAATGCTCTGGGGGATATTCCTTCTGATTTCGATGGTTGTTCACTCGATGACTTGTGACCCTTTGGAACTTGGTGTTGACAGAGGTCATAGGCCGTACGGCTCCCAGGCATCCACTTCCGAATTGCTGAAAATGCTGTGATGTATCCTGTATAAAAAGCATATATTTTTGACCATCTGTGTTTCAATGAATTGAAAATTTAGCCTTTGTATGATGAACTTCTAATGAACTGTTTCTATAATAACCTTTTACTGACCTCTTGACCATATACTGGGAGAGAGATATGATCAGTTTGTCTCTTAAGGATTACATAGCTAGGCCTGCACAAGCATTTCCTGCTGACCAGTGTCAAGGGGTGTGACCCACTAAACAAGGGCAGGAAAAGGTCTTGTTTAACTCCTATCTAAGATGATAGCCGGCTTTTTACTATGTATCAGCAGGTTGTGTACAACTTACTTTGAGAAACTTCATTATCAGTTTTCTTGACCTGATGTCATCTAAACTGACTTCTAAGCATTTTCATTCTATAAAGAGGCAGAGGAAAAACTGATTTTTCAGAAAGCTCTTCCATTCCCTGGAGTTTTCTTACCTTCATATGGCAGTATGGGACACAGGACTGGGTGAATATGAAAGTATATTCTTTTGATGCATTGAGCTAACAATAATTAAAGCATATGTTATTTATTATAGATGTTAAGATCTTTGAACTTATAATAGAACTGTTCCTTGAACAGAAATGTCTTTTTAAATCATGTATTTGTAACTAACACTGTTTCTCTTTTATACCATGTTTTTATTTGAATTTAAGTAAACTATGCTTTATATTTATAACATTCTTTGTCTCATGGCCTCATTTATAAATAATATTGTCTTTACAATACTTTGCTGAGCTAGTTGGCTTTTAGCACAGTGTAAACTAAGTTTCCACATATTGGAAAAGAGTCGCCCATTATCCAGACCAGATTATGTCAGGCCTGGACCACTAAGTGCATTTTCCCTTTGAGGAAACTGAGACACAATGCAACAATGCAGGTCCCTGTGGTATACGGAGGAGCTGCGGTGGATGAAGCGGGAAGTATGGCAGTTAGACAGTGGCGCCATTCTCATACTGAAGTTGACCATTTGCGACATATAATTTGGTTATGTACCTATGCCGTGGCAGTGTGGGCAGCAAAGAAGACTTTCTTTGCTGTCCTCATTGCGTCCACTAAGTCCTGTCTGGCTGAGCTTTTCCGGGTGGTGAAGGGGTTGGCCAGTCCAGCTTCCCTCCGCCTGGATCCGGAGCCATCTAATGCTCGCTGTGACTTATTTGTGGACTTTTTTTGTAGATAAAATTGCTCAAATCCACCATGGTTTCAACACTATACTTTTAAAAGTGGGTGAGCCAGAGGCAGTTGAAGCCCCATCTTGTCCTGTTTTATGCGATAAATTTCAATATGTGGCACCCTCTGATGTGGGGGATAGTCTTGGGACTGTTCGAGCCACTTATTGTGAATTAGATCCACCCCTATCCTGGCTGGTTAAAGCCAGCAGGGAGACATTAGGGCCGTTGCTGTCTAGGATAATCAATACCTACCTTAGGGAGGGTGGGGTGCCGGACTTCCTCAAGGAGGCGGTGGTGGTGCGGCCCCTGCTCAAAAAACCAAATTGGCCATGTATATCCTGGCCAGTTACCATCCGGTCTCTAACCTCCCCTTTCTAGGGAAGGTTATTGAATGGGTGGTGGCTCTTCCACTTCAGGAGCATCTGGACTGAATCAGTTTCCTGGAACCCTCGCAGTCTGGATTTCGTCCAGGCTATGGCATTGAGACTGTGCTTGTGGCCTTGGTTAATGACGTCTCCCAAGAATTGGACTAGGGTCATTCAACCCTGTTGATCCCACTAGATCTCTCAGCTGCATTTGATACAGTTGATCATGAGTTGCTGGTGACTTGGTTGCAGAACCAGGCCAGAGTGGGCAGGACTGTTGTTGAATGGTGCCACTCTTTTTTGGCCAGGAGAACTCAGCGTGTGGTACCGGGTGATCGTTTATCTTCTCCCCCAGGCCTCATGTGTGGAGTCTCACAAGGTTCCATCTTATCTCCTCTCCTGCTCAATGTGTATATGCAGCCTTTGGGGGAGGTCATCAGAGGGTTTGGTGTAAGGTGTCATCAGTATGCTGATGGCACCCAACTATATCTCTCTTTTTCATCAGACCCAGGCCTGGCAGTCTCGGTGCTTACCCGATGTTTGACAGCGGTGGAGGACTGGATGAGGGTGAGCCTCTTGAAGTTGAATCCCGACAAGGTGGAGGTGATGGTTGTGGGGAAAGCTGGGGGAGCAATGGCCCCCATCATTGATGGGGTCCATCCTCCCCTGGTATCTTAGGTCTGTAGTCTAGGGGTGCTCCTAGATTCGCAGCTCCACCTGGATGCCCAGGTGAAGGCTGTGGCGAAGGGCACATTTTGCCAATTACACCTGGCATGATGGCTTCTGCCATATGTCTCAGACTTGAACCTTGCCATGATCATCCATGCTTTTATTACCTCAGGACTGGACTACTGTAATACACTCTACATGGGGCTACCCTTGGTGATGGTCCAGAGACTGCAGCTGGTGCAGAATCTGGTGGCCTGTCTCTTTAGGGGGACGAGTCATGACGAGCACATTACTCTGGTGCTCCGTTCTCTGCACTGGCTGTTGATATTATTCCAAGCCCAATTCAAGGTGTTGGTTTTGCCCTTTAAAGCCCTAAATGGCCTGGATCCCACTTATCTGCAGGACTGCCTCATACTCCAGATTTTGGATTGGCCTCTGCGGTTGGTGGTACCCTCCTTGGGTTTCACTGGGTTTCCCAGGTGTCAACCACAAGGAGGGTGTTCTCAGTGGCTGATCCATGGCTGTGAAACTCCCTCCCATTGGAGGTCCACCTGGCCGTAGACCTCCCTTCTTTCCATAGACAGTGTAAGATCTGGCTGTTCTGCTGGGCCTTCGCCGAGGGAGACGGGATGGGTGGGTTGGGTTAGGATGGATTTTTATTGGTTTTATTGTTGGGTTATTTTAAATGTTAAATTTTATAATATTATTTGTTTTAAAATGTTATTAGTCCCCCTGAGATCCTGTGCATGAGGGGGCGGCATAAAAACACATAAATAAATAAATAAATAAATAAATAATTGTATATGTAAAACTCTCTGGAAATCATCCACAAGTCCCATCTGTTGGGCATAGTCAGGTTCCTTTTAAACATTGACCTTTGCTATGATGCCTTTTAAGAAACATGTTAGCTTTGGTGGTTGGTGAGTTTAGAGATGAGTGGTGTCTGGAATGCAACAGAAGGAGTATTTGGAACAAAGATCTCCATGGCCCACATGTTGCAAACTGGCTCAGGCTCCATTCTGGACTGTTGCTTCAAGTTCCTGGCTACACCTCAGGTACTGTGCTGGCACAGCCTAGCTCAACTATGGCACCTTGGGAGCAGCATACTGCTGCCATGTGTTGTAGCTGGTGACAATGATACAGTGACACAGCGACCATGGGTTCTTCTGTGAAGTATACCCTGTAGGGGTGGGACATCAGGGAAATTACTGGCTACTGGATTTACTGGTTACCGGATTTAAAAAAACCGGATTGCCGGATTTGTACTGGTTTATGACACCCCCCCACCCCAGGGATCAGATCAACCTCCCTCCCTCCCCAACCAAGGATCGCCTACCTTGTGCTCCGGGCGGCGGTGGTCCAACTCCGGCGGCTTCAGCGCTACTAGGCCTTCCGGGAAAACCCGGAAGTTCACTGGAAGGCCTAGTAGCACTGAAACTGGCATCCACAGCCAGCGCTGAAGCCACCGGAGTTGGACCGCCACCGCCCGGAGTGCAAGGTAGGCGATCCCTGGTTGGGGAGGTAGGGTGATCCCTGGGGTGGGGTGTGTGTTAAACCACCCCCCAGTCCAGGGATCATCCTAGTACAACCGTACCTACCTGCTGGTGTGAGCTCTGGGTCGCCGGTGGCGGCCCGGAGCCCGCACTAGCAGGGACTTTGGGGGAAAAAATTTTTTTTAAAGCCAGGTTGGGCAGGGGGTGTGTGTGTGTGTGTCCCCTTCCACCCGCGCAACCTGGACTTGGGAGGGAAAGTGGGGGGGTTGTGTTTTTTTTTACATTGCGGCCATTCATTTGAATGGCCGCAATGTATCCGGTACAGGGAATCTGGTAAACGGGCCGGATTACCGGGTTTAATCCGATACTGCCGGTACACCAAATACCAGCAGTATCGGATACCAGAAGATCCGGAATTCCCACCCCTAATACCCTGGTGAGATGCTCACATCATGAGTCCAGATGCATTTCACGATAGATGGATTTATTGACAACTACTTCACCCAGGTTTGGGTTCAGCAGAAGCAATGACCAAAGTTACACAAAGGGTTTATTGCATATACGCAGCTTAATATGTATTCAGCAGTTGCCATGGTTTCCAGTCATGATGACATTTCATTTTGCCTCCTTATCAGTTGGCCCCTCTTAGGAATGTTATCCTATGTTTTCCCCTGGTACAGAACAGTACTTGAAGTTCAGCCCACGTTTATCTCCCTGGTACAGTGCTGAGGCTGCATTCCTTTCCCAGTTCTGGCTTCAGTTGCCAAATAACTTCATCATGAACATAACATATGTAACTCATGTTAACCACTTCAGCGGGCTTATATGCTTGTGTTATAAGTAGTGCTACCATACCTCCCCTTTAAAAGGGGACACATGAAAAAATACATGTTGCAAGACTATATTGGTTCCAGTACAGCCCTACAACATGTATTTTTCATAAGCGTCCCCCTTTCAAGGGGAGGTATGGTAGCCCTAGCTATAAGCCACTATATACCATACAAATATGCTTGTGCCATATGCTATCCCAGACTATAAGCCATCAATCCCCAACACCATGGTCCTCCCTTTCTGCTGGTCTCAGGGAGCAACCCAGCAGTAGTAGGCAGACTAGGTAAGGTTAAAAAAAAATAAAAAATGGTATTTTCATATTTATGAATATCCTTCCCATTTTCAGATAGCCCACCATATAGCCAAATAGGTATTTGCCACAGAAGCAACATTTGCATATCATTTATTTGTGTATTGGATTGGTTGTTCTTGTCTGTAACAGGGTGACTCCTGTGAGCCTATTGGAGCCCTGTTCCAGAGCTGCCAGCAGCTATACTGATAGGCTTATCAGCTGGTTGGAGCATGCCCAGTGGAGACTAAGAACTCTGCTGGAGTCTTGGGGCATGCCCAGTTGGGCTCAGGGAGATTTGCTGAGCTCTAAGCACTGTGACATGCTCAGTAGGTGCTGGTCAGACTGAGCATATTCATGGAGTATAAGGGACCTGAGCTCAGTCTGAGTAGGGAGAGTAGGAGTAGGAGCTGTTGCTGTGGGCTCCCTGCTCCAGGGAAGAATCCCTGTCTGAAGGGCCTGCTCCAAGCAGGTGGGACTTGCCCAGGTTGCGTCTAAGGTGGAGAACTGAGAGCGCTTTTGACAGAAGCCCAGGCTTTGGTATAAGCCTAAGGAATTTTGCACTATATGGAGGCATAGGCTTTGGCTATAAGGGGAAGTTGGAGACCAAGGGTAGGGACCCTACTAGGGAATCCCTACAAAGTGCACCCCCCAGTCCTGGGGGATAGAGCCCAAGTGAGGGCTGGAAGGGCCGCATGGCAGCAGGATTCTTAATTCCCACAAAGTGACACCCCAGCACCCCCCTTGTTGCTCTGTGACCTCCGCTGCTACTACATTGTCACTTCAGTATTCCAATTACATAATCTCTGCACTATTAGCATGTAGTGAAAGATTGCGGAAGACCTATGTACACCGGCAGAGCCAGTTAGTGAACACTTATAGTTTTATTCCGCCTGCGTATGCTTTAGAATCCATCTTGTCTAACATGTGTACCACAGGGAGATACTGGACTATAGGTCTAACAAATATGTAAAGATAAAGGTTAAACATGTATGTAATGTAAAAGTTGAGAACTGGAAACTCACTTCATGCTATGGATGTGTCTTATGTATGCCTCTTTGGCAACTTTTCTGTATCCCATGGTAACTGTTGTGCAGAATGTCAAGGCCGGCTAGAGCAGTTAGATGTTATGGGAAGTCCTTATCAGCAGTGAGCTTGATAGTGAACCAAGGTTCCTTTATTGATCTGAGAATGACTCAGGCTAAGGAAACATACAGCTGCACTAGCTAGAATTGGTCACACATGTGCAGGATTTGTAGAAGTGAGTGTGTAACATCAGAATACTATAAGACACAGTAGTCGGGGTTCCATCTTGGAACTTCATTGCTGGCTACTTTGAAGATGTGCCGAGGGGCGCAGCAGAACCTGGGGCCCACTTGGGGATCATCTTGCAGCCATTGCAGGAGTTCCCCGGCGTGCATAAAGGGATGTGTGAGAAGTCTCTTTTACTTTCTGTGTTCAGTGGGGTTATTGTTTTTTATCTTTATGCTTTATTTTTATTATATTAATAAAATAGCTTTTTGGCACCCATTGGTCTGAATCATCACTGTACTGATCCAAAAGAATCTTCAATTTCAAGACATAGCACTATCTGGTTCCCACTTTGTTTCTAGAAACAAATAACATTTTGGTTATTTCCATTCAATTACTTCTGCCTCTTGGAAAATAGTAGGAATGAGACTATTGGTATCAGATTAATCCGATAATGATGATAATTGTAGATATCGGATTAATCCAATAATACTGATAATGTTGGTATCGGTATATCGTTTTTGAACATTGCCGATTTTTCAGATCTTTAAGATTGCGGCCAAAAATGGCTGCAATGTTAAAGATCTGAAAAAATTGCCAATGTTAAAAAACCAATATACCGATACCAATAAATATGATATCGGATTAATCCGATACCGATAAAACCGGTAACCGATCATTCGCCTGGAGTCTCACTCCTAGCAAATAGTGCAGAAATGTTGTAATCTAAGTACAGAAGTGAGTGAAATAAATGAAATACTGAAGTGACCAAAATAATCAAACCTCAAACCCAGAAGTTAGGGGTGGGAATATCGGTTCTCCCGAGATCCGATATTGCCGGTATTTGGATGTATCAGCTTAATCTGATAAATCTGATATTTACATTGGCCGCGGTACCGGATTTTTTACATTGCATCCACTGAAGTCAATAGCCGCAATGTAAAAAATCCGGTACCGCGGCCAATGTTAAAAATCCGGTATGCCGATACTGGCATATCTGGTACCTGGGAGATCCGATACCAGTACATCCGGTACCCAGTATTCTCCCAGGTGTCCCACCCCTACCAGAAATGGATATTCATGACTACAAAAAAATTGGGAACCAAACAGTTGTTTGTATCTGCTTTGTCAGATCCAATTTTGAAGCAGGTGAAATTGTTGAATATGATATTAATAGCTGATATTTCTTTCAGCTCTAAGGCCAGGCTCAGGCAGACCCACCCAGAAAGTCAGGGGGACTGCTGGAGAGGTATCCATAGATACTATACAGCTGGCCTGTAAGGTTCCCAGATAATAACCACAGCCTGTGGTTTGGGCAGTGAATGTAGCACCCAAAACTCCTTCTTAAATTGCTGTTACTTTATTTCATGGAAATTGACTGAAAATGGGCCACAGGGAAGGTGGAGGAGAATGTACCTGTGGCACATGTACACTTTGTTACCAAAGTCTAACAGGAGGGCGTGGGGGACTGCCTACTTTAGTGGCAACTGGGGCACTGGATTCACTGGCAAAACCCTATGTTTCAGTCATGATTAATAAACTACACATACAGATACAACAAAGGTTTGCATGCTTGTGTATGCAAGTGTCCCAATATCCCCTATATGTAACCCACCCCCCCTTTACACAAATTGTATATAATGTTCCTCTTGTAGTCCTTCTTTGCCCCAACCTTTGTCCTGTACCTGTAAACTCCTTGGGGCAGATACTGTCTGAAAGTGTTTTGGTCAAATACTCAACACATTCTTGTAAATAAACAATGTATTTGTGCAAGTAGTTACAGTAGTTCAATTAGTTGTATAGGTCAATGCGTTGGTGAAAGAGAAGAGAAGAAAAGGAAAAGACACCTGGCATCTACTTATAGGGTCATGTAGGTCAGGTGGAACAGAGAATCTGTTTTAATCTTTCTTGCTGCTCCTTTTATTGCATCCACAGACATAATTTATTTAGCAATAAAATTCTCTTCTGACCTTTTCTAATCAAGTTGGGAGTCTTTATACTGGAAAAAAATGTGATTGAGATATCCTATAACCACCCATTTTATTTGTACCTGACCTGGGGGAACTACTGTATCTTTACCGGGTTGTCAGTAGAAACTATATCCCCAGAATTGCACACAAACCATTATAAATGCTTCTACCTCAAGCTCTCCTGACATTTTGGCCCAGTGATAAATGTTGTAGCAAAATAAGGCTATTTCCTTCAGAAAGGTCAATGCCCAGAGAACCGATTAGCATGGCAGCTGCTTATGGAGGCATGTTAGTGTGATGGAATAAAGAATTTGCTTCATTTTTCTTTGGTGCTTCCATGCAGTAAAACAAGCAGCAGGAAGAAGGAGAAGGCTACTGCTCTGATCCAGCTTGAACACGCCCCTCGGAAGCTGTTGAAATATTGGAGAAATAATGGCCCAAATTTTCCCAATTCTCTTTATTCTGCAGGTAGGAGTTCTGAACCACATGAAGTCAAGCAACTGAAAAAGCCATTCCCAGTTTTGCAGTTAAAATTGAATCAATATGCCCTATGCAAATATCTATCTTCAGTAAAAGATAGCCTCTCGTTCCCCAACTGTATCAACTATGGTGGCGAAGTCATGGTGAATGTGAGCAATTTTGTCCACGAAAAGTCAATAAACCTATCACAGCGGACCTGGGACACCTCCACTTCCAGGTGGAGGGAGGCTGGAATGACCAACCCCTTCACCACCCAGAAGAGCTCTGCCGGGCCAGATTTTGTGGATGCTATGATGGCAGCAAAGAACTTCTTCTTTGCCATCTGCACAGCCACCGCACAGGTTTTCAGACTGACTCTATGCTGCAATCTGTCGTCTTCAGTATGAGTACGACACCACCGTTGCTCTAACTGCCTCCCCTCATGTTTTAACTGCCTCAGGTCCCCATGGTTCATGGGGACCTGTGGCTCTGAGGTTTTGAAAGCGGACGTCTGGGAGCTACCCAGTCAATGGCCTCAGATAGCCAGGTGTTCCAAAACCTAACGAGGTCATCAAGTGGGCGGGCATTGAGATCAGAGAGTATTTTCCCCAGAGCATTCTGGAACTGCTCTGGTTCCATAAGTCCCTGAGGGCGAACCAATTTAACCGGTTCCACACCTTTCTGGGGGCAGATGTGTGCCAGGAGCTGGGTCCAAAGGAGATAATGATCTGACCATGACAAGGGCACTTTTAGCGCATCCCCCACTAACAGACCCCCCGCCTCTAGGCCGGTGCAGAAAACCAAATCTAGAGTGTGACTGCCAGCAGGTGTCAGGCCATCTATCAATTGAGATACGCCCATGGTTGCCATGGTGGCCATGAACTCATGCTCTGCTCCAATGAGACCGGTGTCAGTGTGGATGTTGACGTTCCCCAGAACCAAAGTTCTTGGGGACCTCAAGGCCACCTCTGCCACCAGTTCAGCTAGGATTGCAGGGAAGCAGCTGGAAAGGTAGGTGCATGGTATACCAGCAGCCTTCCCAAACTACCTCCAGCCAAATCAAACACCAGATGGACTTACTCCCACAAGTCATGCAAACAACACGTCATGAACAACTGTATCAAAGGCTGCTGAAAGGTCTAACAAGATTAACAGGGCACAATTCCCATTGTCAATTTCCAGGCATAGATCATCGACCAAGGCCACAAGTGCAGTCTCTGTGTTATACTCTGGACTAAGCTTGACTGAAATGGGTCCAGGAATCTGATAGCATTGAGATGAGCCTCAAGCTGTTGGGAAGCCACCTGTTCAATAACCTTCCCTAAACAGGGAAGCTTAGAGACAGGGCAATAGCTGACAGGAGAGCCAGCTTACAAAGATGGTTTCTTGGGCAGGGGTCAGACAACTACAGTGTTAAGGTATCCAACAACCTACTCCCCCAAAGGGAGGTGCTGACAACCTTAGCCAACAATAGCCCCAACCCAACATCTCCCGGCTGGCTTTCACCAGCCAGATGACTAGTTCACAGTGGAGATAGACTAGATTAACCATTCAGCACCCAAAACAGCTCTGTAGGACAAAGCTTTGCAGACAGTAGGCATTTTTACACACACGTTAAAGTTCCAGATTTTTCAATCTTCTGGGTTTACAAGTCCACAAGTAAGTTCTGGATGCATTTTTCACACACACGCTGCCCTGAGGCAGTTCCTGGATGCATTCTTCATGCAAACACTGCCCTGAGGCAGCCTAAAGTAGTCGTAGCTGTAGATGTGACAGGCTTATTTAATTTTATTTATTTCATTAAATTTATTAGCTGCCCCCTCATGCCTACGGCATCTCGAGGCAGCTTACAACATCATAAAACACAATAATAGTAAAATCAACAATAAAAACAACCCACGACAATTTATAAAACATCACTAAAACCAACCCGCCCCCCCACCTCACCCTCTCACCCTCCCCTCCGAAGGCCTGGGCGAACAGCCAAGTCTTACAAACACGACGGAAGGCCAACAGGCCTGGGGCCAGGTGAGTCTCCTCCGGGAGGGAATTCCATAAACGCGGCCCAGCCACCGAGAACTCCCTCTCCATTGTGGCCCCCCGTTTTACATGGGGGACCTCCAAAAAGGTGCCCCCGGTGGACTGGAGGGATTGCTCTGAGGCACGGAGGGTGAGGCAGTCCCCGAGATATGAGGGGCCCAGACCATGCAGGACTTTATAGACCAACACTAACACCTTGAATCGGGCTCGGTACACTATAGGCAGCCAGTGCAGAGCATGGAGCACCAATGTTATGTGCTCACACCACCCCGTCCCCATAAGGAGACGGGCCACTGTATTCTGCACTAGCTGCAGCCTCTGAACCAGAAACAAGGGATGCCCCACGTAGAGTGCGTTGCAGTAGTGTAGCCTTGAGGTGATGAAGGCATGGATGAGAGTGGCCAGATCGGGCCCGGAGATGTATGGTTGAAGCCTCCATACCAGATACAGCTGGCAAAAGGTGGCTTTAGCCACTGCCTCACCTGCCGATCCAGACGAAGGCCTGAATCCAAAACCACCCCCAGACTCTGAACTTGAAGAGCAACTGGTGGGCGAACCCCACCTATCAGAGGGTCCAGCACCTCCCACGCCCTTCCCACCACCATCACCTCCATCTTATCGGGATTGAGCTTCAGTCTGCTCTGCCGCATCCAATCCGCCACGGCCTCCAAACATTGGGAAAGTAACGAGACAGCAGGACCTGGGTCAGATGAAAATGAGAGGTACAGCTGAGTATCATCAGCATACTGGTGACATCACACCCCGAACCCTCTCATGATCTCCCCCAGGGGCTGCATGTACACATTCAATAATAGTGGAGACAGAATAGAACCCTGCGGAACGCCGCAGGTCAAGGCCTGGGGACTAGATGTCTCAGCCCCCAGCACCACCCGCTGGCTTCTACCAGAGAGGAATGAGCGGAACCATCCAAAGACCGTCCTGCCCAGAGCCCCCAGGTCTTGCAGTCATCGCAACAGCAACCCATAGTCCACGGTATCAAAAGAGGCCAAGAGATCTAGCAGGATCAAAAAGGTCGAATGTTCTGCATCCATCTTCTGGCAGAGATCATCCATGGCTGCCATGGAAACCAAGCGACCACAGTTGCCTGAAGCAAAGCAGTTTACCAGCAGAACCTTTTACACACAAAAGTTCTGTGAGAAGTTCTATGCAGAAGTTCAAAGATCTGGGCATTTAAGATCTGGGTGAGTGATTTAGACACACAGAAAGTTCAGGATTCAACAGCAAACATCCAGGAGAAATGTGTGTGTAAAAACACCCATTATGACAGCAGAGAAGAAAGATTTCTTTGCCAACACAGCCACAACATAGTTTTTCAAAAATTATCAATGTTGCAATTGGTCGGCTTCAGTGTGAGTCAAGTGCCAATTACACTCTACCTACCTTCCTGCTTCAACTGCCTCAGGTCCCCCGTATACCAGAGGGAGGGACCTATACTGTCACAGAGGTGGGAGCAGATGCCGCCTGGATGAAACAGTATGAAGAGTTGTGGTCAAGATGTCATTCCACAAGGTAACCAGGTCATCAACAGAGTAGCTGTTAAAGTCAGTGAGTAAATCCCCCAGAGAGTTCTGGAAACAAATTGGATCCATTATTCTCTAGGGGTAGACCAACCTAAATGGTCCACCACCCCGACAGGGGGTAGAGATTTGGGCTTTTAGAAGATAATGGTTCAATTTAGGCTTGAAATGAGCAATCACAGTGAATGCTGTTTCCACTGGAAACAGGTAATTCACCTTCATTCATGTGATGAGGAATCTTACCAGCTTTTTGCAATTTTTGGCTACTTACGGCACCTTGAGACACTTGCCTGTGAACCTCACTTTGCCTTGCTAGATGCCTTAAGTTATGTCAATTGTGCTGCAATTGTTGCTTGCTTTAAATTGTAACAATTTATGGCACTTATAAGAGCTGCAAAATGACTGAAAGAGCTGGAAATTGATGAAAAATAATGAAAAATGATGATAATACAAGAAACTGACAAAAATGATGGAAATGTCAGAAAACTGCAGGTGCTGATCTTGCAATAGTGGAAGTGCAGTATCAATTAATAATGAGGAAATATTGACGAGCAATCACAAGCACTCACAAAAGGTAGGTATTTCCCGATAACGTGGGAACACTTCCTCTCACCTCAGCTCTAGTCTGACTACAACACGGTGTTGTAACAACACCCCCAATAGTCAGAGCCCTTTTCCAGGCTGGTGAAAAACATCTAGTTCAATGGGGCTGATCCCATGGACCGCAGATCCTGTGTGTGCACATGCACACAGTTTCCACGCGGCACAATGTGTCGGCAATGGAGGTCTGTGCAGTTTCTGTGCAGCTGCAAATGTGCGCAACTGCTTGCAGGATCCACGGGGCATGGGATCGGCCCTAATATGTATCCCACCTCATGTGTTGGGCCAGTTATTATTTGGGATAGACCCATGGTTGTCATGGAGACCATAAAGTCCTGCTCTGGTCCCAAAAGGTTAGTCTCAGTGTGTATGTTGAAGTTACTCAACACTGTAAGTCTGAGACTGAGACCAACTCAGTCAGCTTGGTCAGGGAGTCTGCTGAAATGATAAAGAAAGATCAGAAGAATATCATTCAAGTGTATTAGCCATAACGATACAATAACATTCTCTGGCATTAAATGTTTTTTTAAAAACACATGATTGCTAGCAGACTACACCTTTATGACCCCATAGGACGACTAATTTTGCTGCCGAGGATTATTTAAGAAAAGAGATTAGAATTCCAGTTCTCTGAATGCTGCCATATTTAGCAGTTGATCCATTCCCTTAATGTTTATTTCAACAAAAGTTATGAATAGCAAAATTAAATTGGCTCACGGATAACATATTGAAAAATGATTAAACTTTAATGATGGTCCCTGTATGGCAGTAAGACAGTTGTATGCTTCACTTGTCTTTCAATGCACACTCCTAATTTCTTGATGTATGTACCTTGCAAAACATTAAAAGAAGCCATGTGGAAAGTGAAATTCATATTCAATCTGAATATGCACAAGTGTGTGAAATTTCTAAAATACTTATGCTTTCTTTGAGTTGCACAGAATCTACTCAGGTGGGAATCCTTCATGATTCTGCTTCATGGCTGTGCTTTTTGTGTCCATTTTCTCACAAGCCAATACCACCTGGAGATTTCATTTTTTTTTTCTCCTGTCAATTTTTAAAAAGAAAAACACAAATGAAACGAAGTAAACAAAAACTGATAGTGGGAGATCAGTACTTTCCACAGCAGCTAATTGACTCTGTTATATGGTGCTGTCTCTTTCAAAAGCTGAGACATGGTAACTACTAAAGGTGAAAGAGTAGTCACAAAGGTAACCATCATGAAACATCTAAAAAAAAAAGAGAGCGCCTACTGGTCTCACTGGTTGTAAAACATCTCTCCTCTTTTCAATATTTTCAACGCCTTCTCCTTCAGTTGAGGTCCCAAGAATTCTATAAAGAAACTTCACAAATATTACAGCAAAGGACAGACCTCACACCAAAAGAGTTTAAATCTGCATAAGCAAAACAGAAAGAGGATGAGAGGAAGGACATATTCTTATTGCTTCATTTGGCTTGAGTTCAGAATCAGGACACTTTTACAAGGTTCTTTTCATTTGGGTGAGAAAGCAGGGAACACTCTGGAATGTCTTCAGTGCAATCTTGCTTTATTTGAACAAATTGTGTGTATAAGATTATATGCACAGCCCTGCTTGTGTGACCTGCAGGAGAAGGCAAACAACAGCTGCCAGGTTTCTGTCCCTGCAGAAACTGCTCTTAGCTACAGCTGTGTCCCAAAGTAACTCTTCCCTTCCAAGGTTACACACAGGCGTGCTTCTGCTCAAGCACAATTCTTTCCAAATTGTCTCTGGTGTCTAACAGGCTCCCCTTGCCTCCCCTCCCCACACTTCTTGAGAATTACTACAGCCCATTTTTGTCCAATGGGAAAGTCCTAAATCTTCTATGTTGATTTTGGCTAAGCAAAAATTATGCAACAAAAATGATCCAGGGTATGGAACAGTACCCGTATGAGGAAAGACTTGATAGGTTGGGGCTCTTCAGCTTGGAAAAGAGACGACTGGGAGGAGATATGATAGAGGTCTATAAAATCATGAGTGGTGTGAAACTTGTAAACAGGGAAAGGTTATTTGCCCTCTCAACTAGTACTAAAACTAGGGGACACGCCATGAAACTCACAGGTGGCAGAGTGAAAACAGACAAAAGAAAGTATTTTTTCACTCAGCGTACAATAAGGTTGTGGAATTTACTGCCAGGTGAGGTGGTCAAGGCCAGCAGTATAGCTGAGTTTAAAAGAGGTTTGGACAAGTTTCTGGAAGATAGTTCCATTAGCAGCTATTAGCCAGATAGGATTGGGGAACAAAACCCTTTACTGTCGGGAGCCTGGGGATGACCCACAGGGAATGGATAGC
>QEPC01004714.1:46396-59651 GCA_003113815.1 Sphenodon punctatus
GGGATCCCCCCGGCACGTCTGTTGTGCCGTTACGGGGTGACCCCGGCGGGGAACGAAGCCGGTGGTTCTGGTACAGGGCCAAAGGGCCCCGTATCATCTGAAATCACCCCCAGTGGTGAGACCCAGAAGCTGGAGCAGTCCCCCTGGACTTGGAGAGGCAGTCAAGTGAGTAACCTCCCCCCCCTTTTCTGCAAGTGCAGGGAGAGGGCTGTTCTCAAGATTCTCACCTTTTCTCAGTGAGAATCCAATCAATTCTCAGCTTGTTCTCATTTGCAAGAATGAGCTGAGAACCTTGATTCTCACTGAGAAAAGCGAGAATGCAAGAATAGAGTTTCAGCCCTAATCCGTAAGTAATATCATATCAATGGAGCACAATGAAACTCTACCATGTCACTTACCCAAATGCTCCTTACACTAAGGATAAAGAGAGTACGGCTGATACAGGACAGAGACAGTTCCACCATCCTTGGTGATTTCAGACATTACGAGATCACGCTCAACCACAGTGAAACATGGTCAATTCCGCGGTGGGGCCAAAGCGCCCTGCATGTCTGTTCGGAGGTTGCCAGATGTTCACCACAGTCAATACCCACATGGGGTCAAAATCAACCACGCTTCCAGAGCTCCTAGCAGAACAATCTCCGAAAGCATGGTCAAAGAGATTCCCAACGGGAAACAACAAAGGGTGTTTTCAGACGTGACTGGGCGGCTTCACCCCATCATGGAAACAACCCTGAGATTCCCCGCCGGGATCACGCCGGCACGGCCAACAGATGTGCCGGCTGATCCCGGCAGGGAATCAGGGAGGGGGCGGGGCTGCGTGGTGTAACGTGTGGATGCACGGCCCCACCCCCCTATGTTCCCCTGCCGCCCACCTGCTGGGGAGATGGATGGGTGCTGTGGCCAATGCGGCCGCGGCACCTGCCCAATTTAACCACGGCCCGGGATCCCGCCGGGGATTCCGGGCCATGGTCACCGGCCAGACGTGACTTTTTGTTGGTTCCCACCAGAGATTTCTTTGATCATGCTTTCGGGGATTGTCCAGCGTGGAACCCCGGAAGCGTGGTTGAAATTGATCCCATGTGGGAATTGACCGTGGCGAACATCTGGCGGCCACCTAACAGATGTTCAGGGCGCTTTGACCCCATGTGGGTATTGACGGGGGTTCACTTTGATCTTGTAACGTCTGAAAATACCCAAAAAGTAATGTCTGAATGGCAACCACCATCCGGAACCAAAGAAAATGATTCCCAGCCGGGGACAAAGCATGCAGCATCGCTGCCAGGCAACCAGCAATAACACAGACTGGGGAGGGAGATTTAAAAGGCACATGACAGTAGTCGGGATGCACCGCCCTGGTGCCTTCCGGGTGCTTTGACCACGGCCTGGGCCGGGATCGGCGTAATGTCTGTTGCGCTGCCCCGGGCTGTGGTCCGGTGGTCTGATTCCCTGCCGTGGTCCCGGTCCCGTCATGTCTGTTCGGGGCTTTCCTTGACCACGGGGGGTGGTTGATCTGTTCATCCCTGCTGGGAATCCACTGTGGTGAATCGGGACCGCGTAATGTCTGAAATCATCCTTAGTCTCCAGAGAATTCTAATCTGTCAGTGGAATCTTACATTTGTCATTCGCAGCTAGAATCCTGAGTAGACCTGAAGTATATATGACTTTTCATATTCACAAAGATAATTAATTCACACATTTGTTCTCATGAATGAATATCTGAATTTGTCTTCACCACCATTGCAAAATACTCAACTTTGCTTATTGGGTTTCTTAGTGTTTGTTTACTCAGCTACTTTGCTTATTCGGTATTTCAGTATTTGGGACTTCCAAGTTCTTATTAACTGAAAGTGCTGCAAAGTAGACTTCAGATCAATGAACACAAAGGCCACAATTTGCAAACCATATAATCTGGAATATCCCCTTTGAAACCCTAATCCGTGTAAGTGGTTTGTGTCCAAAGTAACCAAATAAGTGAGCATGAAGTAACCAAAGCAAAACAAATGTATATATTCGTAAATGAAATGGGAAGCAAATACTGCTTCGTATTTGCTTTGTTTGAACTGTTACAAATACAAAACATTTGTCGAATTTGGTATTCACACCAAATATTCATTTCAGCCCGAATCTTGTCCTGTGCTTTGCGTGGCTCAAAGGTACACAAGGGAAATTCTGTGTCATGAATGTATGCATTTCTGTTTTTAAAAAATGAAGCCAGGCATCCATATCTGGATTCTTGTACTCGCCTGAAAAGTGAAGTAGCAAGTCCAAATTGAAAGGGAGTGTCTTTGCCCCTTTGATGCTCTCAAAGCCCTACCCACAAAATCCTGCTCTCATTTAACAAAAACCCCCACAGTTTTAAAAAGATTAAAAAATAATAATAAACTAAACTATACACACAGAACACCCCCCCCCCCCATAAACCAGACTTGAACCTAAACCTTCAGAATCCTTTTTCCTAGTTCTGCCATCAGAGCTGCAGATGCAACAGATAGCGATTTAAAAAACAAAAACATTAAGTCACTGGAGAAGGATTTTGCATATTGTCCAGTAAGTTAAATAGCTCTTTGTTAGGACATTGCAGCAGCACTGGCATTGTAGTTGAGTGTCTAAGCTTTGAGGCAGCTATGCTAAGAGGCTTGGATTCGGTTGTGTGCCCTTTTGTCACCTCTCTACTAGCTTATTTACAAAATGAAATAGCAGCTTCTATTTCCTTGGGGAAACAGAATGATGTACAGGAAATATAATCAGAACAAGTAAGATTCAAATCCACAACCTTCTGTGCCCTGGCTTGGAGAAAGTTTTCAAAGGTGACAGCAGATCCATGAGACTCTCTATCCAGGAACAGTGCCGAATATGGGGAGGAAGAGGCATCCTCCACATTCTCTATTCCTATGTTTTTACACCCATTTGCCTGAATAAGTAAAATTAAAGTCAATAGACAAAGAAACTCTGCATGTGTTGAAATCAGTGGGATTACTCATATAACTAAGAACTTAGTCTCAAGATATCAGGATATGAGAAGGAGATCAAGTTTTCCATTCTGGAAAATGAAAGTAAGCTGCATGAAAGCTATCATCAAAATATCATCTAGTGTGTGGATCAAAGCCACATTGATTAGGAAGACACATTTCACCTGCTGTAATCAAAGATTTGATTTGGGGCTTGCTTTTCCGCTACTAAAAATGTTATTTCATTCTTACACACAGTGTTAGCATGTGTGACGAAAGAAGTGGAGTGGATCCAAGGAACTCTGAAGGTAAGGTGTCACCCTGATTCCACTGAAGTCAATGGGAGATTAGAGCTGCTTTAACGGAGTCAGGATTGAATCCTTACTGTTTACCTTCTCTGTTATTATGGTTTGCAAACTTTCAGTAGCATATACCTTGCTTAAATCACTTCTTCAAATGGCTTAACTCAGATTCTATGTGTGTCTCCACCAGTGGTGTGGCAAGGCTAGGGCTCACATCCCAAATATGGGCCCCCATAAGGGCAAGGGGGGTGGGGTCTTGCTAAGCAGCACCCCTCCCTAGAAAGCTAGCCAGCCTGGCCCTCCGCAAAGGTTCTGGTGCCTCCCTGGCTTCCACTGAGGTCTCCCAGAATGGGAAAACTCCACCCGGGAAGGTCATTTTCAGAGTTGGAAGGGGCGAGCACTCCATCTCTGCCCACTGAAAATGGCCTTCATGGTGAGTGAGGCCCGTTGCAAAGCTGCCTGAGCATCTTAAATTTTCAGAGTAGGTGAGGGCAGAGCGTTGGCCTCACTCCTTCCCCTGTCCACTCTGAAAACATCTTTGTGGGGCTCAGTCTGCTTGCAGCACCCCCCTACCCTGGAGTCCAGGGCCTGGGCTCAACTGAGCCCCCCTCACTCTATGGTAGCTAGCTACGCCCCTGGTCTCCACAAATTGCTCAAATGCATCTCTTGGAAGGGGGTATCTTACTAAGGAAAGATGAACTAGTATAAATCCTCCCACCTTGCCTACCAATTGGGAAGCCCAAGAGGAAATCCAAAAGCATAGCATCTTGACCTGCCATCTTCTCTACTTTTCTGCATGGGAGAGTTTACTTTTCTCCCATGCATGGCAGAAGAATATTCCCTTTGCCCACATATGCCATTATAACTACTCTAGAACGTCTGACCTTACTAGTTAGATGATTAGCAGATAATTAATTTTAATTCATTGCTAATGAAAAAAAAATAGAAATGGCAGTTTGTGTTGAAAGCTTTAATCATTTCAACCAGGATTTTGGTAAAACTCACCTTTTACAAACCTATAGCCTATCAGGGCTGCATTATATCCCTGCTTATGGGGGCATAAATCTTTCACAGGTAGTGCAGTCCATTTCTAATGAAAGCCTTAGACATTAGAATAAGGACTCAATTGAAGTGCTTTAGAAACAGTATCTCATTCAAAAACTGCTTAGGAGGCTGGTTAAGTACCTCGCTGTCCAAATGACTTAGGGAAATTAATGGTCCAAATTAAAGTAAAAGCCTCTTATATTCCTGCCTTGTAACAAAACCAGCACAACCAAAATGTAAAAAATTGCCAGGGAGATGATATAAGCAATCAGCTGTTAACAACACTTTCCTAAGCGAGCCAATAGATCAGCATTATTCAGAATTCCAAGGGTTCATTGGGAAGAGCAATTATATCAGTCAATGAGGAAGACTTTTCAGACTTTAAGAACTTTCCTTCTGTTCTTCACGATGGATTCTTTCATTGAGAGCCCACACTGTAACAGTGATTTATTTATTTAATTAAGATACTGATGAGAGCTGTGCCCAGGAAGCAAAAAAAAGTCCTTCATCCATATTACTGCAGATTTCTAGGGTGCTCAGATTAGGGGGTGGAGGGCAGGTTAAAGCCATTATTAAAAATAGGGACTATTTATGTAATGTGATGATTGGTTCAGTTTTGAAACCAAATCCAGTCACTTTGGAAATACAGTATTTTAATTTGATAAAGTGATTTAGGTCAAATGTAAACCCATATTTTCTCTCTGATATACTAGTAGTAACAAAGTCATACTAGTGGTAACAGTGTCATATCAAGGGTCATAAAATTTCACTGATCAGTGGATCATTTTCCTGTGGAGATTGTTAAGTGTGCTGTTCCTAAGGCCAATCATTTAGATGGATTATTACCATTACTCTCTTGTATTTAATATACAATTTCTTCTATGCAGGAGATGGATCTCACTTGAGAGCAAGGACAAGAATGTTCAGAACATCTAAGGGAATAAAGCTTGTATTCATCAACACCTTGTTGCAAAAAGCCAGAGGGGAGGGTGCCAGAAACTAGAGTAATGATTGGCATTCCTGCTGTCCAATAGGCACCATTAAGACATCATGGAGCCCTTGATGCAGACAGAGAACCCCTACCATAGGGCTTTGTTCCGTGGTGCCGCAACTTGGCAGTACCCAGTCAGGGGTGCTGGAGAGAGGGTACTGTGAAAACTATTAGCTCAGGGGGCTGTCTGAAGCTGTCTGCTATTTGATCGAATTTGCAGAGTGCTTGGCAGGCACACATATTTCCTCCTTCATGATTCCTTCATACAGTTACCTATCCATTCCATAGCCCTCTCATTTTTTCCAGGTGGAGTGTGTGTGTCGCACATCCTACGTTTGTGAAGCCAAACTGCTGCATGGCCATCATAAAGTTTCCCTATTGTCCATCACAAAAAAGGCCCTTGTGACAGGTGCCCAACTTATCCAACCTTCCAGCATTGCAACCACTGCCTGAAGAATGTTCCTGGAGTGGCAGCTCAGGTACATTTACTGGGCATGCAGCAATGCCCACCTGTGCCCTGCCCCCACACATCTGCCCCCTAGTCCTGCCTCCTGCAGCTGCCACCAGTGAGTGGTGAGGGACACATATGCATGCTGTGCATTAATTCTGCTCCAGACATCGCATGTAAAGTGCACAGTGAACCCCTCTGCCCCTGCCAGCTGCTCGAGTAGCTGTTCCTCGCTCCCCGGTACAGGAATGGCACTACCTGCTGGCTAAAGGTGGTGTGGTTGGGCATTGCAAACCAGGGAACAACCAGCTCCATCAGGCAATGGAAGCCTATGCTGTCTATGACGGAGAAGGGCAGGTCTTCCAGGGCAAGCATCTCCCGCACACACCTGGTGAGCAATTCTCCAATTGCTCAGATTGCCATTTGCTCCAATTGTCACTGCCAAAATGCAGCTTTACAGGTACCATGTAACTTTTTTCACAGAAGATGGGAGGGACATTTGAACAGCACTTGCACATATGCTAAGGAGTCCTTGTGATCGCGGAAGATTGCTGGAACATGTGAATTTCATGCATGTCTAAAAACACCCTCAGAGAGGCAAAGTAAAACCATTAATTAAGTGAATGTAAGATCTGCAAAGTAATTCTCATTGAAAACAATGGGGAACGAATTTTGTAACTAAAACAAATTTAGTTTTAAACAGAAAATGAATGCAGATCTTTAAAAAAGCTAAAATGTTAAAACGAAAACAAAGTTGTTTCCTGCTGTGCACCCCGAAGTGGCATGTTGCCAAGTCCATGGAGAGTGTTGCTGGTCCTGCCCACATACCCTCTCTCTCGGCTTGCAACATCTCCTGCCTAAATGCACTCTCTCTCTCTCTCTCTCTCTCTCTCTCTCTCTCCTGGGGCACTCTCTGTAACAAAGGGGTGTTGTTGCTTTCCATCTGCCCAGTGCCTGCCTGTCATTATATCTACCATACATGTTACCTGGCCACCCTGAGCACTCTCTGCAAGTTGAAGTCCTGTGATAGCTGGAGTTTTGACAAGCTAAATGAGGGAGACACTGGCCACTGTGCCCCCCCCTCTTGCTGCTGCTGCTGCCTGCCTGAAGGAGAGAGAATCAGACGTGTGCCCTCATGCTGTCCACCAGAATGAGACAGAGAGACACATGCTGATTCTGCCCACCAGAAGGAGAGAGGTGCCCTTGGAACCCCTAACCAGACAGGTTTCTTTCTTACTCTCCTCTCCTGCCTCACCTCTCTGCAGGCGAGGCAAGCAGGCACCAGTGTTGTCCACCAATGCTTTTTAGGACATGACTATCCTCTAACTCCTGCTAGCTGCCAGGCACTAACAGTGACTCTATGCCCTCCAGCCACCTCTGTAATGGATGGGAACACCTCACCTAAGAGTTAACAGCAACAGTTTAGGGATGAGAAAAAAATCACTAGGGATGGGCGAACAGAACGCTGTTCGGATGTTCGGACGTTTGGTTCGAAACCCGAGTTTGGGTTCGGCTGTTGGGTTTGGCTGTTCGGTTCGGAGGAGTTTGGTTTGACCCAACTCGGCCAAACATTAAAAAAAGTGCTATAGGTACTGAAACCGCAATTTTTTTGGTATCGGTCGGTATTTTGGGCCCTGAAACCACCCCTGGTGCCAGGAATTCTGCTCCTCAGCTGCCTCTCCCTTCCAGTCATGTTTTTCCTGCCCAAAGTCACGTTTTCCCCGCCCCCTAACTTATCTGAACTCACCCGAACTTTTCCAAACTGTTCGGAAGTTTGAGTGTTCGGTTTGGAAGTTCAGTTCAGTTGTCTGAACAGGCCGAGTTCGGGCCAAACTCCGAACTTCCGAACCACGTTCGCCCATCCCTAAGAATCACATAGCCAACTTAAAACTGCTATTAAGCAAAGGCAAGTCATGCAAGTGAATGCCCATTAACTTGAATGGAATGTCTATTGGAATGAAGGGGAAATGAAATTTTAACAAAAACAAAATAATAAAAAAAACCCATAACTATTTTTTCTCCCCAGAGAAACTAAACTAAAACAAAAATGAAGCTCTGTCCTCCTGCACATCCCTAAGATGAAACAGGAATCCAGGAGGACAGCACACATCCAGCAGTCAACAACCAGGTGAAACAGGAAGATGAAATAGATGATCTACCCAGTTTCCTATGACTGCAGGCCTGCCTTTTATATGGCAGGCAGTCATCCAAGAAGGTGGGGGTGAGGAGCAAGGCTGAGGAGGGGTGTGGCCTGACCAGCACTGACAGATACAGTGACCTGGCGGCACTGAAGCAACAACCACCATGCTCATGGCCAAAGTAATGCTGCTTCAAGCCTTGGTCCTTATACCTCTGCTGTACCTGTGCAATCCATATGAAGCAAGAGGAAGTTCATTTAATGGTGATGATGCTCAAAAACTCAGCTTGGCTTTTGTATCCCAGATTGAATTTACAAACTGGAATGCTAGAGAAAAGATTCTGTATTATAAATTGCAAATAAATCAATGAATTTCACATGGAAGTTATTGAGACACAATAAACATAACACTAAAGAGCCAAAATTAGGTCTTCATTTTATGACGACTTTAATTGCCCCCTAATTTCTTCTTATGGTACTTGTTCCTCATCCTGTAAATATTTATGTAGACCCTCCAAAACTTAGCCACCCACAATTCCTTTTCATTTCAGTGGGATAACGAATGAGTAAGGGTTTCAGCTCACAAATAAGTACTTTGTGGGATTAGGTTTTAGGGCCCTAATCCTGCAAAGAGTAGCTGTAGGTAGTCCCCAGGCATTACTGAGAGTCAGAAGCATACCTTTCCCCAGTGGTACAGCTCTGCCTCATTCCTGCATCATAGACATAGAATTGGAAAGCCCCTTTTCATCAGTGCTTTATAGTGGGGCTAGCTGGAGCATCCACTCCCCAGGCACAAGAATAGAGGACAGCAGCAATGGAGACACTTTCAGGTTCACTGCCAGCCCCTCCACTTCCCAAGCAGTGGAGAACTTGAGAGAGGAACCCCCCCACCCCCCCGGCTTCCCCCATATGAAGCTATTCTTGTGCAAAAAATTGGCAAGGCTGGGATTGGCGGGGTGGGGGGGTGGGAGGAGGTGAGAATGGCTAGGACCCTGCCCAGCCACCAAGGTAGCTACATGGGTCCTAGGGTTGCCACCTCTCACAGTTTGACCTGAGATTCCCATAGGCCAAAATGGGAGTCTCAGGGTCAAATGACAAGAAGTGGTAACCTTAGTGGGCCTGATCCCCCTGTGCTGTTTTCACTGCACCCTTCTCGTTGAATAGGGTCCTCAGTTAGTACAGTCTCAGAATGAGGCAAGGCAGCCACTAAGGTCCCCCTCTTGGTGCCACAATCTCACTATTAAGGCGAACTAGTTCAGTCCTTGGGTGAGAAGAACACTTCTAGTTGGCTCCACCCTCAGCACTGAGGACAGCTCTCAGCACACATCTGCTCTGCCAGAGATTCCATCTCCTCTAGCAGCCTGCAGCAGCCCGCGAGGGTTTCCAGGGCAATTACTCTAATAGCCCCAGAAGGAGGCGGGGATTAGAGTGACAAGCAGGTTAATCTTAAAAGGGCCACAGCCTGCTCCATCACACACCCATAACTTCTTTCTTAGCAAAACAGTTAAAGACAAGAAGCTCATGTTTTCAAAGTCCCCTTCGCTGCAGATGTCTTCCTACATGCTACAACAGCCAGGATCAAGGCCTAGCTGGAATTTGAAAGGGAAGCTAGTTGAATTTTAAAATAAATAAATAAATAAATAAAAAAATATTATTATTATTTTACAGAATAGTCTAAATTTGGACAAAACATGTGGTTAAAATGTCAAGAAGCTCTGAATAAAATTACTATTCCCAGCTGTCATAGCAACCATTTTCCAGACAAGATCAGCCTCAGCTTTCCAACCTTTGAGACTTGTTGATATCATGCTTTAGAGGTGCTAAGCATTCTTATTCATCTCAAATTTATAATTTAAACATCTTGCACAGAGATGGGAAGCAAATATTATACCTGCACAGGAAGCATTTTTATCAAGGTGCCTAGCCTTTAATGTAGACATTAATATGTCCTCCCTGTAAAAGACAGAACCTTTGCAATGATATTAAATGTCTTAAAAATTACTGCTTTCATTCAGTTGCGATTAGACTGGCTTTTAGAAGCAATAAAATAACCGGCCACAATTGCATTTTATTGATTTACATTTTTAATTACACTTTGCACAACAGAAAATTAATCTGCAGATTATTATCCAGTTAGTAAATATTTAAGCTAATTAGAAGGTTGAGAAGCCTCTGGGGTGATGGAGGAAAGAAAGTGGTGGTAAAAGGATTGAGGGTACCATTAAAATGAAGTGTTATGATCAGTGTGCACTTGTTATTGCAGTTTTGGGTTGACTCTCCATGCACACAGAGTTCAGAGCCTTTTTGCATTTCCACTCTAAAGATTGTTTCCATGGGACTGTTTATAACTTGAGGCTGAAAATGTGATCAGTGCCAAAACTTCAAAACAGCAGGATCCTATGCGACCCAGGAATACACCCATGAGAATGGGATTTTTTTTTCTGTTTGTTGGCTGAGCCTGGGTGGGCACAAGTTTACTCCCTGTAACAATTTGTGGGAGCAGATTTGCTCAAAGGTTACAATGTTAGCCTCAACCTTTTCCTTTCTATATCTAGGGTTTGCACTGCTGGTAGAAGAGGGATTTCCTGTTACCTGCTGGACAGCAGGAACAGGAGTTTCTTCCCCTCCAGCACCACAAACCCAGAGCTGGTTGGAAAGAGCATGAGACTGGGGCTTGTACTCAGGTTCCAAACAATCCTAAACTTAAATACCAGGTGAAACTGATTATGGGATTAAGTGGGATGGAAGATTATGGGAATGGGATAATTTTTTTTAAAAAAAATGCAGAAACAGGAGGGGCAGTTGTGGGACTGGCTTTTCAGCTCCGCAAAGGATTCTAGACTGTGGGAGTCCTAGTCATGAGACTGAAGGTTAATACAAGAGTGGGATGCCAGTCTGCTTCTGTCATTTTCACCATTTCATAGATTCATATGATGTGTGTAAGGTACTTCGAGGGTCATCTAGTACAACTCCTTGCTTGGATGTATGACTACAGCTACAACATCCCTGACCAATGGCTGTCCATTTCTTTTTGAAAACCTCCATTGATGGAGAGCCTATAACCTCCCTAAATATCTTGTCCCATTGCTGAACAACTCTTACTGTTAGATTTTGATTCAATATCAGGAAAAAATTCTAATCTTCCTGTAATTTGAACCCATTATTTCTAGTTCATTACTTAGGCTGGCCAAGCCTAATTCTAGTGCAGCATTTACAGTCAGCGTGCCGAGGGTGAAGGAAGGAACATGCCCAGACAACCCATTCATTTGAGACCATGATGTGAACTCTGGGATTAAAGAGCCAAGTCTGAAATACTTATTTCAGATGCGTCGAAGCCACCTCATGCTCAATCTGGGGAAGACTGAGGTGATGTTGGTGGGAAGGGGCAACCGATATGAGCATACCCTTGCCTCCCTTGGACCCCTGAATGTGGATGGGGTCCAGGCGGAGACAGTAGGCCAGGTAAAGAATTTGGGTGTCATTTTTGACCACACTCTGTCCATGAAAAGTCAAGTGTTGGACATGGTTCAGAAATGCTTTTTTCAATCACACAATTTGCATAAGTTGCACCCTTACTTATTTCAGACTGACCTTGCCACAGTCACCCATACCCATGTGACTGCAAGGCTTGATTTTTGTAATTCACTCTTCTACAGGCTACCGGCAGTTCTTATCTTTCGCTTGCAGCTTGTTCAGAACATGGCAGTGCAGCTGCTTACTGGTTTGGGCAGCTGTGATCATATTATGCCAGCCCTGTGTTCTCTGCATTGGCTGCCTGTGCAGTGACAGATTGAGTTTAAGATTATGCTGCTGGTTATTAGGGGCCTGAACAGTTTAGGCCCTGGCTATATTTGAGACCTACTTCTGGAGTCTCACACCGATGGGTATCTGCGCTCAGTATAGTGGTGGCTGGTGGGTTCTAAGGCTGGTGGAGTGGAGGGTGGGGTCAGAAGAGGGTGGAGACAACACAATGGTAGGCAGGGCCAACACAATGGTAGGCGGAGCCAAGACAAATTTTAAAATTAATATGAAATTATACAGCCTCAGTTCTCCATCTGTAAAAGAAAAATCTGTAAAACATGGGAATGTGTGAGTGTGTGTCTGTCTGGGGCAAATGGCAGTTCCAGAATTAGAATTTCACATATGATAAATGGAATAGAACATACACACAAGGATAGGGGACAACTCCAGGATTTATGCAAAAAGAGATTAGACAGGCTACTAAAGTCAGCAACATAATAATAATGGGTGACTTCAATTACCCTTATATTGATTGGGGGAATGTTTCCTTGGGGCGAGACGTGGAGGTCAATTTTCTGGATGCCCTAAATGACTGCTTCATAGAACAGCTGGTTCTGGAACCAATGAGTGGAGGAGCTATTCTAGATCTAGTCCTGAGTGGCACACAGGACCTGGTGCAAGGAGTAACTGTGGCGGAGCCACTAGGCAATAACGATCATAATAGGATCACATTTGACATAATTTCTGTAGGGAGAAAGATAAACAAAAGTACAGCAGTAGCATTTCACTTTAAAAAGGAAAACTATGACAAAATGAGGAAACTAGTTAAAAAGATTAAATGCATCATGCAAGTTAAAAAAGGAAGCAGGAAGACCAGACGTCTTCCAGTGTGGTTAAATGGGGAGGTGAAGGAGGCTATCAGAGCCAAAAAGGGATCCTTTAAGAAATGAAAGACTAGTCCCAATGAAAATAATACGAAAAAGCATAAACACTGGCAACGTAAATGTAAAGTGTCAATAAGGCAGGCCAAGAGAGATTTTGAAGGGAGGCTTGCTAAAGAGGCAAAAACAAGCAACAAGAACTTTTTCAAATACATCAGAAGCAAGAAGCCTGCTAAGGAGTCAGTTGGGCCATTCGATAACAAGGGAGTAAAAGGGGCACTCACGGAGGATAAGAACATTGCAGAGAAGCTGAATGAGTTCTTTGCGTTGGTCTTCACTGCGGAGAATTTTGGAGAGGAACCCACACCGGATCCTTGCTTTGTGAGCGAGGAATTGGAAGAGCTGTTACGAATTAATGTGTGTCACGGTGGGGGGTTACGGAGGGGAAAAACCCACACACCCTGTACACACACACTGCTCTGTATGTCACGTAAGGCCCCCAGTTGCCCGTCAGGATAGAATGTGGGCCGCTCAGTATGCTTTCGCACCAAGAGCATAGGCCCCTATCATCATAGGGCTCAGAGCATCTAATACGGAGGGGATCCACCCAGACACACTTCCACGCCACGGGGGTGGGGGAAGGGGGAGATAGCAGTGGGGGAAGGAGTGACGGGAGCCAGGGAGGGGGCCCCGGTAGGGCTGACAATGGGAATCAAGGGCTTTCACACTGTGGTTCGGGGGAGGGTACCCCAGGAGGGGG
>QEPC01004714.1:63254-80773 GCA_003113815.1 Sphenodon punctatus
CAGCTATTAGCCAGACAGGATCAGGGAACATGATGGGAGCTGGGGGAAAACAACAGGGAATGGATCCCCCATTGTGACCTGTTGGGTGCTTCTCCCAAGCCACCGTGATTGGCCACTGTCGGAGACAGGATGCTGGGCTTGATTGGAACCATTGGTCTGATCCAGTATGGCATTTCTTATGTTCTTATGTTCTTAGCCAGAGACCCCCCTTTATTTGCCAGAAAAGCAGCAAAGAGAACAGAACCCCCCCATCTCAAGTCCCTCTCACGTGGGGGCCAGGCTAGGGGCACATGGACAAAGCTACCAAATTTTCTTTTTTAAAAATAAAACCATTATAGCCAGAAAAGCAGCAAAGCAAAGTTATCAGAACCCTACTCCCTCTATTCAATGTCACTCCCCCCTCCCCCCCCCCACTACTCACCTCAGCACAGCAAAGCACAGTGCAACAGCAGGAGCAGGCATGGTGGCAACTGGCAAAGGCAAATTCCAGCCCAGAGCTGAGCAGTCTGTGTCTCACAAGCCAGTGGCTATACAAGCCAGGGCAGGCACGGCAAAGAAAGGTCACAGCAGCAGCAGCAACAGCAAATAAAATAAAATAAAATGGGCCAGCAGCAGCAACTCTAAAAGCATGCACTTTAACCAGCTCTGAGAAGCCTGCACGCACAGCTGCTCAACTAACCTGGAGCCTGCCTGCTGAGCCTCAGCTCCACCTTCCCTCCCCAGCTCACCTCATAACGAGTAATGTGGAGACTGGAGAGACAGAGTGGAAACCAGTGAGTGGCTGGAACAGACACCATCTCCCCACCCCCTTTCACGAGCTGAGCTGCCTCTGGCCTGGGTGTCTATTTCAGCTGTCCAGGCATGCTTTAAAACAGCAGTGTTTCTTTCCCCGTAGGGGCTCTGTCACAGTGCCACCCAACTGGTATAAAGGCAGAAGTATGTGGCCCCAAACCTGCAGTATGGATGGCACAAGCTGCCGCCCATACCACAGAAGGAAGAAATTGTCCCTCAAAGGCATCCATATAAGGCCAGTCATGTGTGCTGTGTGATGCAGTGATCTGTCAATCAGTCACTGTGAGTCATCATCATGGCACACTCACATGAGTGTCTTGGCCCGCCCAGCTCCACCTCGCCTCTGGCTCCTTCTCCCGAGTCCCAGGGCTCCTCCCAGATCCACCCATAGCAGTGATACTTGGGGCAGTGGCCACCCTCCAGCCACAAACGTACACATGCACAGAATAGCATGGGGATCATGCATGCACAGTTGGCAAGAGTGTTTCCCTCACACCCAGAAGTGCGGTGTGCAATTCAAGCCATTGCGGCTGCCAGGCCCTGCAGGAGCAGCACTAAAGCATCCATGGGTGAAGCTCATGCATGAGTCTTAGGAAAGCAAGCTTCTGGGTTATGGACTGGGAGGGGCAATGCCCCAGATACCGTGGGGGGGGGGCACACCATGCCTGGCTCAGGAACCACCCACTGTTTGGGGGTTCACCATTGTGCATTAAGTCAGCAAGTGATCAGGCTTTTGCTGTGGCGGACCCCTCGGTGTGGAACTCGCTTCTTCCAGATGTTTGTCTCAGTTCCTCCCTCCTTACCTTTAAAAAGCACCTGAAACATATTTATTTTCTAGGTGTTTTTAGGATCCGCTGCTCGTTCCCTTAATTGTACTCTGTTCTCCCTTTTTCTTCCCCTATTTTAAATTATTTTATTACTGTTTTAAATTGTCTTGAATTGTTTTAAATTGTTTTATACTTTTTATATTGTTTTATATTATGTAAAGTCTTATGAGTGCCATGTAAGGCAGGGGGGCGCTATATAAATACAATTAATAATAATAATTATTCACTAGATCCTCGGCCCCCAAGTAATGGGCTATTTAGGCCATTTCAGTGCAAGCATCTTGACTTTTCCCCAAAAGAAGAAGACCCATCCCCTCAATATAGCTGAAGAAAACTAGAAAACTGTTGGAGATCATGAACTTTTATTGACAGAAGAAGGTACAAGATGGGGCATGTTCGTATTTATCTGTTTATTATTTATGATAGTGCCTACACACCAATGTGTGGAATGGAGCAAACACCTTCCTTTTATCTCCTTTGCTTTCTCCTCCTCCTTTCTGGGTGCACCGAAACAGAAATCTGGGACAGGCAACCAAACTGCCTCCTGATTCTCCCCCAGTTCTCTGAATCAGGTGCCTGTCTTGACTGGGGACAGGGAAGCTTGACCAATGGGGAGACAGAAGTCAGGTTGGGAGCTCACATGCTCTCTCTCTCTTTCTGGGCAGAAAAAGGAGGAAAGAGAGTTGTAGGCCAGAGAGAGGGACAGAGATGCCGCACACTTCTGTTTCCAAGATCTGGCACCACCAGTGAGAGACATTGGCCTAAATTCCTTCAACGTCCAGCTGTGGGACAGAGAAGACAGTCGGAAGCACTAGACTTCTCCACTCTGAGACTGAAGGCAGCTATGGATGGACGTTCTGCAGCAGCAATGATGATCAGGTTGGGACCATCCAGTGAGCTCACTTCAATGCTGTGCTTCTGGGACTCTTGAGACTAGAAATGAAACGGGGACTTAATTTAGTACTACCTGCATTTTCAAGTACCACATTGAGTATTCAACAGGTTACTCATGGTATCAATTAGGTATCTAGATACCTGAAAAATCAATAACTTCAGTAATTACTGGTTGGTATACTGTGATGGAAGTTTGTATGAAGACAAAAAAACGGCCTGGAAGTCTATTTTCTGGGTTTGGAAGTTGATTTTCCAGGATGGAAAATCAAAAAATAGGTGTTGGAAGTAAAAAAACAAACCAAAAAACAAACCAAAACCAAAACAGAACATAAGTAAAAAGAAAAATGGTTCCCAGAAGTTGAGTTCCAAGACATCGGTTACCTGAATTGGGTCGCAATCAGGTACTAATTGGTACTTGATGTTGTTGGGTTGATTCGGGTACCAGAAATTCATTGGGTATACCTGTTTTTGTGGGAACTTGTTTCAGCTCCAGGTGAGATCCATGCTGGAGAGGGGGACAGTACAGCAATGAGACCGGCCTCTGTATAAGCAGGCTTTGCAGAGAGACAAGATACTGTAAATCTGTAAATCTCTGCGTGTCTTGGTTAATTTTGTTAACAAGTGCAGTGTGAACAGGATTATTCTGGGAACAGGGTACATGGGGCTGCAGAGTTAGGGCAGTCAAGGTCCCCCAGGAACAAAAGAGGGAAACCCCCCATGTGACAAAGGACCTCCCCAGAGCTTGGTTGTGCTTGGTATTTTGTACAAACACAAAACAAAAAGACAGTTCCTACCCTATAGACTTTCTAGTTGGACAGAGTTACAATTTTATAGTAACACAGTCTGGACAATTGCAGTACTTTTTGGTAGGGAGGATAATCTCCATCCACTTCCATAAAGGATGGTATGGGGGGACAGTGGTTAATACTTCCCACAACTTTCAGATTGTGCATATGGCCATAGACCAATCCCACCAACATTTGAGATTAGCGTGTACGGGGATGGAGCTCTACCCAGACAGACAGCAGAAACAGCAGAGTTGCTGCTCTTCTTCTTTGGCCTCCATTTTGAGAGTGGTAGGGATGGGCGAACAGATGGTGGTTTGGGTTCAGTCGTTCGGTTTGGTCTGGTTCGGTTCACCTGTTCAATTTGGCCGTTTGGTTCGGTCGCCAAATTCGGGTCTGGTTGTTTGGTTCAGTCGTGTTTGGTTTGGTTTGGTTTGGGCATTCGGAAAAAGTATCGTGAGAGCCCGTGATCGTGCTGGAAACTGGAAATTCAAATGCGTGCGGAGCTTGTGTGTGTGAGAGTGTGTGTGCTGTGGCTGGCTGGGTGTTCAGTTTTGATTTATATGTTTTGGCTGTGTGGAGTGTGTTGGTTTTGGTTTAGCTTGTTGGTGAGTGTTGGTGGGTGTGTTGACTGTGTCTGTTTAAAAAAAAAAAATGGAGAAGAAGGTTCCCAGTACCACCACCCCACGCGTTTGGGGTCAGACTGACCCCACCGAGCACCAAAACACTAAAATATGGTTAACTAGTAGCTCTTCAAGTTTGAGGTTTTAGGACATTGTCACCGGCACCTCTGGACATAACATACTAAAATTTCAGCCTGATACATGTTACCGTTTGTCTCCTATAACCAAAAAAATGTCATTTTGCAAACAGACCCCAGGTTTCCATAGAGTTTTTCTATTGGGGTCGAATGGACCCCAGCCAATGCATTTCAAGAGGAGTCAAATGGACCCCACCTTAAAATAAACCAAATAATCAGTTTTCAAGGACCATTCAGATAGCATGGGGGCATGGAACTCAAGGCCACTTCAGACTGGCAGCAGCAATGAAAATTAACCCCTTCACTGCAATTATCTTGTGTCTTTGCATCATGGTTTTCCTATAGGGGTCCAATGGACCCCAAGACCTGGCGAGTGCAATTTTTTAAGCCGGATGGTATTCAGTGTTTTCTTTCTTTTTAGGTTTAGATTAGTTACTAATTAAATGTTTAGTGTTTGTTCAATCAATATTCTGTATTTTAAATAATATTTACAGTTTTTACAAAGGACAAAGACGTTTTGGGGTCATTGGTTATGTTTGGGTGAAAACAATCCCCATAAAATACTCTCTCATGTGTTTCTCTGTGTGTGTGTGTGCTTCCAGGGCTTAGTTTCAAGGTTTTTGACATTTTGGGACACAGACTATATTTTGGGGTTAAAATATACCCCACCAACAATGGGTTTTCCCATAGGGGGTCCATATGTACCCCAAGATCTGGTGAGTGCAATTTTTTTAAAGTACAAGGGTAAGGGTTAAACGCCGGGCTGGGGGAAGGCAAAAGTGGCAGAGCCGGTGGTGGAGGAAGAGGTTCCTCCTGCAGCTGCTGCTGGACCTTCGGTGGTGGAGGAGGAACCAGAGCTGGTGGGCACAGGAGGTGTTGCTGCCACTGCTGCCAGGTTTGTAAACTTTTTTTTTTACTTTGAGGACAAGAAACTTAAGGCTCTATCTGTTAGAGCGAGCTCACTGGCATGGGGGTGGGTGCGTGGGCATCACTCAGGCACAAACAGTGGGCATCAGCGGGTAGCAGCCGATGTCTGCCACAGAGAGAGAGGGTACTGTAGTGTGGGGGGCTCTTCCACCAGTCAGGCACGGGCACGAGAAGCACCTCCAACCAAACATGTGCCTGCCAGCCATCCCTAGCAAGGGTCTCCACTCTCCAGTTGCCATCCCTACCTAGCATCCCCAAATAAGGGCAGGATTTGCACATGCCAGCCAGGGTCTTTCCAGCTGCCATCCCTAGCGCCCCAGGGAAAGCAGGATTTGCACATGCCAGCCAGGGTCTTTCCAGCTGCCATCCCTAGTGCCCCAGGGAGGGCAGGATTTGCACGTGCCAGCCAGGGTCTCTCCATTGCCATCCCTCCCTAGCAGCACCCCAAGGAGGGCAGGATTTGCACGTGCCAGCCAGGGTCATCATCTCCCGTTGCCATCCCCAGCACCTCAAGGAGGGAGGACTAGAGGCATCATCATAAATGCATGCTATTACTTAGGTGTTGTTTACGTGTTCCTGTTTCAGAGAGGAATTGGATGCCAGCCCCAGCACTGGTGCCACACCACGCAGGACAACGAGGCAGAGGTCGGACTTGTCAGTGCCACCCCAAGACAGTCAGCGGACAAGGTCTAATGTCTGGAAGTGGTTTGAGAAGCACGAAAAATAGCCATCTGCAAGGTAAGGCACAGGGGCTGGAACAACAGGAAATGGATTGCCCAATGCCCTATGACCTGTTAGGAACGGAAGTCCCCTTCAGAGAGAGATTGGCCACCCACCCACTTGTGGAGGAGACAGAATTCAGGCAGGGCTTGACACCAGACCATTGGTCTGATGCAGTATGGCACTTCTTATGTTCCTATCTTTTTATGTTCTTTAGATCTGCTTCAAAAGATTAAGGAAGCAGAGAGAGGGGACCAAATAGGGGCTAATCACCCATATTGAAAAGCTCCATGGCCTGACGGTGAAGTGACAAGAGGACTCTGGTGTGGCTGTGGAGCCTGAGCAACAGCACCAGAAGAAGGGGGGGGAAGGCAACCCAGAAGCGCCGGCATATAAGCCCTTCCCCCTCCTCCAGCCCCAATGTGGAGTCCCCTGTGCCCCGGGAGTCTGCTGAGGACAAGGCCTTTTGGGTGGAGGTGGAGAGGCCCACCAGGGACTTTGTGGCTTCCCTAAAGGTGCAAGCAGCCACCATGGAGAACCAACTGGTGGAACGGTTCCAGACGGTCAAGGTGCGGGAACAGAAGGTGGAGGCATACACGCAGTACATCTCAAAATACGTGTCCACCGAGATAGCGACCTGGAACTCTTCCGCCAGTCGGTCTCCAACTGGCAGGTGGTCGTGGCAGAGGCCGTCGACTATGCCATCAAGCACGGCTATGAAATGCCGGCGGGTGTGATGCCCCCTGCCCCTACCTCCCGTGCACCCCTTCTGCCTTTCCCCCAACTTCCAGGGGGCAGGCCCAAAGACTGAGTAAATAGATAGATAAGTTTCCTTACTAGTTTAAAATGTTTGTTTTTTGTTTTATAATGTTGTTGTTGTTGTTTTGTTAATAAAAGTTATATTTGTTGTTATTGTTATGAGCTTTGTTTGAATTTTCCAATCTTTTATCCCTCTGTGCGGAAGTCCAGGCTGTCAGGTGGCAGAATCTCATACAGCTTGTTGATCCCTACCAGCAGCACCTGGCACCACATGTAGTGTAGTTAAGGTATTAACCCGAAGATGTGCCAGCAGCAGGGTCTCAACTTGCAGACAGCCCCCCAGGAGGCACAGGGCTTGTGTCTGTGTGGGTGTGCCAGAGAGAAAGAGAGATAGGCTCCTTGGCAGCGGGCAGCAGACAGCGGGAGCTGGTGGTTGGAGGGGCTTTTATTTCCAGCAGCTTCAGCGGGCATCCNCTCCTTGTCAGCAGGTAGTGGATGCTGGTGGTTAGATAGTGGATTGCTGGTTGCCAGGATACAGAACCTTTTGCACAGACAGTATTTTTATGGGTCTGGTGGGTTAGATAGTGGATTGCAGGTTGCCAGGGTACAGAACCCTTTGCACACACAGCATATAGGCCTGAGGGGTGGGGGCCTTTCGCAGCAGCAAACATGGATTTCTGTGGCATGACCGGCATTCAGGCAGGATTTGAGCTTGGCAATAGGGATGGGCGAACAGAATGCGGTTCGGATGTTCGGATGTTTGGTCGTTTGGTTTGAAACCCGAGTTCGGGTTCGATGGTTTGGTTCAGCCAAGTTTGGGTTGGCCGAACTTGGCCAAACAGTCAAAAATAGCACCATAGAAGCCAAAACCGAAACTTAGCCGAAACTGAAACCAAAATTGAAACTTAGCCGAAACCGAAACTTAAATTCCCCCCCCTAAAAAGATGTTTTTCCTGCCCCCGAATTCATCCAAACTCATCCGAACACAACCAAACTGTTTGGTCATTTGAGAGTTCGGTTTGGACGTTTGGTTCGGACGTCCGAACAGACTGAGTTCGATCCAAACTCTGAACATCTGAACCGCGTTCGCCCATTCCTACTTGGCAACCTGGGTGGGCAGGCAGTCATGGCAGCTAGGCATGGGAGGCAGGCAGGCAGGTGGGCTGAGGCAAGCTTTGAACTGGCAATGGCAACCTGGGCAGGCAGGCAGGCAGCGTGGCATGAGTGGCAATCAGGCAGGTTTTGAGGTTGGCAGCATGGGTGGGCAGACAGACTACATAGCATGATTGGGAGCTGCAGCAGCCATTGAGTTTCCTGGGTACAGACCCCTTGGCTGGCACAGACAACATATCGACCTGGGGTCCATTGGCACTAGCAGCAGCAGACAGTGGGTTGCCAGGGTACAGAACCCATGGCACAGACAGCATATAGGCCTGGGGGCCATTGGCACTAGCAGCAGCAGACATTGGTTGCCAGGGCAGGCAGGCAGGCGGCGTGGCATGAGCAGCAGTCAGGCTAGTCAAGTTTATTTACAGCCAAAGGCCATTACAATACATTAAAACTAAAAACATGAACCAGCAAGGATTCATGTAAACAGTAAAATAATTCAAATCATTTACTGATGGCATAGATAAGTAAATAGTAAGTGGAGAATAAGCAAATTGTCATACAATATAGAATAATCATCCAATGTTAATACCATCCCTGGCCAGAAGAAAGACTGCCCCCTCCTACTTTACAACCCAGAATCCTGGAACAAGAGTCAAATCATTACAAGGCGTGCCAGTCCATCCCTTTTTCAGATTAAAGCCGAAGCCTATACCTGGGATAAAGAATCATCTGGAGGACCTCTGAATTCTAGAAAATTCCCCCTACATTGTGATGCACAAAGTAGGAAGGATGCAACACTCCTGATGCTCTGAGGATCTTGACCATACAAAGGTTATCCAGGCACCTAGATTTTGCCCTTCCTGGTAACCTTCCCAACAGCTCCTTCAAGTGCCTTTCCCTGGGAACATCGTACAAATGGCAATGTAACATAGAATGAGCCACTGTTTCAACATCAATGTTATCAAAAGGGCATAGTCTCTCTATAAAAGGGACTCCCTGGAAGCGACCCTCCAGAACCCATGAGGGCAGGGCATTAACCCGGGCATGAAAAAATAGATGTTTTGCTTTAGTTGATATTGGAGTGGTGACGTATCCCGCCATATGCCCGGGGTTGAGTACCCAGTCTGTATATGCCCTAAGATGAGGTGAATCATTCAGCTTTCCGATTTCCAGCTGCCGCACGATATCAGAGGGTCTGGTTAGCACCTCCTTCCTTACAGCCCCAGGGAGTTTATGAGAAAGATAATCTCTAGATAATCCCATCTCCCTAAGTAGGGCTTCTATTTTGGAGGTCCATGGACTGCAAAAGGGGTCCCTGCCCACCTCTGCCAATAAACCTGGAGAGTGATTAGAAAAGATGTTGCACCAAAGCTTTAGGGCATGCTCTAGGGCAGCCTGGGACCAGCTTTTTTGGCCAAGTTCAAATCTTGCCACAACACAAGGGGTACCCTTCGGATTACCCAGGAGTCCCATAAGAAACCTGCTCTGGATTAGGTTTATATTTTGCGAGGAAAAGGGAGCCCAGAACTCTGCCCCATACAGTAATTGAGCTCTTACTTTGCTGTTATGAGCCTGAATAGCTGACCCTATTGTGCTTCTTCCATGTCGGGTGAAGAAGGCATATATGGAACTGGAGGATCACTTTGCAATTACAGCCACTCCTGAGATATGCTCCTTCCATGTGCCACTCTTGTGGAATAATATCCCTAGATACCGAAAGGATGCAACCTGCTGGATGGCATGGCCTTGAATGGTCCACTGATGGAATTTCTTTTGACTGGTAAAAACCATAACCTTGGACTTACTGTAGTTAAGAGTCAATTTGTTGTCCTTACAAAAAACCACAAAAGCATCCAATTGCCTAATCAGACCCATATGCGTTTGAGACATTAATGCTATGTTGTCGGCGTAGCAGAGGCATCCAATTGCCCTAGAGGCCAATCTCGGGGGACAGTATTTTGGCTCAGCCATGGTCGTGATTATTCCATTGATATAGAGATTTAAAAGGGCAGGAGCCAATACACAGCCCTGTCTAACGCCGAGTGTAGTTTTACTGGAGGAGTAACATGGCCCTGGGGATCCACCCTAACCACCAGTGAGGAGTCATCATAAAGCGCTTGGATAGAGGGCAACGAGGGCGCATGGGAGAAAGCAAGGGGTTAGGAATTGGGGTCATTGGGGTCACGTGGCCATTCTGAGGCAGCAAGTCGCGGTTTGCTGAGCTCCTGGCGGGCCTAATGCATCAACGCGAACTACACACAAAAAAAACTCCCAAAAAAGCTTCCAGAGACCTGGCGCAGCTAGCGAGGTATGTGAGTGGAGAAAGAAAAAAGACTTAGAGCCCAACATTGAGCGATTTTGCACCCCACGCCGCAGCTCAAGAAAGGCAGACGTGGGGGAGAATAAAATGGTGGGCGCGACAGGGAAAGACCCACCTGAGGACCCGGAGGCACAAATGCAAGTAATGGACCTTTTTAAGTCCATAAAAAAAGACCGCACAGTAAATAAAGCAGGAATTAGCAAAACAAATTCCATGCTAGAAGATTTAAAAGGGCAGGTGGAGGGGATAAGCAGGAGGATGGATGCAATGGAGCAGAGAATAAGCAATCAGGAGGACTGGGAGAATAATGCTGAGCAAAAAATAAAGAGTAGAGGTGGCACTGCAGGACTTAAAGAGCAAAGTAGAAGACCTAGAAAATCGGTCTAGAAGAAGTAATTTGCGGATAATGGGCATTCCAGAAGGAAGAGGAAAAAATGGCACGAGAGATTTACTGCATGAGATCCTTAAGAACATTTCCCCAGAGAAACCCATGCTGCACTCAGAGGAACTGAAAAGAGCCCACCGCTCGCTAAGGCCAAAGCCCAAAGATCAGTTCCCCCCAAGGGCAGTTATTGTAAAATGATTAAGGTACACAGATAAAGAAGACATCCTGGGAGAGGCAAGAAACTCTAGAGAACTGCTGTTTGAGGGGACAAAGATCTCCATCTATCCTGACTTGACAATGGAGATAGTACAGAGGAGAAAGGCATGGAGGAACCAAATTGAATCTCTCAGCAAAGCTGGCATCAAGGCTCAGGTATATTACCCAGCAAAACTGACTTTCAGCTACGAGGGTAAAAGATATTTTTTCCTTAAGGAAGCAGAGCTGGAGGAATTCAAAACTCGAAACCTGAGAGACAAGGCATCGGGATGAAAGGAGGCAAACAGGTACACAAATAAAAAAAATAAAAAAACACAAAACAACAAACAACAACAACAACAAAAAAAGGGAGATACACAAGTTTGGGAGGGAAAATACAGGGAATCATATGTTGTAATGAAAGTTAAATAAGGTTTTATTACATGATGGCACACATATGTTTAAGCTGTTTGCGTGTTGGTGCAGAGGGCAAGCGGGGGGCACAGGGCTACTAGACACGACGCTCCACAAGGAGGTCCCCAAAGGGACAGGAACTAGTTTGGGGGAGGGGGTGGGGGAGGAAGGGAAAGGGATGGAAATGGGGGGGGTAGAGGAAAGGTTAGTAGAGTAAGGCAGAGAGGTAGGAATAGGTTGGAAACTAAACAAGAGCAAAGAAGAGAGGTTTACAAAAATAAAAGGAGCACATGGGAATGGAGCATGGGACAAAGGAATAGAAGGATAACGGGTGGCAAAGAACTAAGGCAAAAAGACAACAAATGGCACACTTGAGAGTAATCACAGTTAATGTATGCGGGTTGAATAACCTGCAAAAAAGGAAGCGGGTGTGGCAATTCTTAAACATGCAGCACCCAGATATATTCGCTATCCAAGAAACCCACTTAATTTGGAAGGACAATGCCAAGTTCACAAATAAAGAATACAAAACACACAGTGCGAATGGGGAAAAAAAGAGAGCCGGCGTAATAATAGGGATAAAGAAATCCCTGAAAATGCAAGTAACAGAGATGGACAAAGATAAACAGGGAAGAATGATGTTTATAAAGGGCAAAATAGGGCAGGATACCTACTCTATAGGTACAATATATGCCCCTAATACTAATACCAAAGCATTCTTTACAGAGACTATCCCCAAATTACGAGAAAAGATTGAGGGTAAGGCAATTCTGATGGGTGACTTCAACACCCCCCTATCAGAATTAGATTTATTCACAAAAAAGAAACTATCAAAACAACAAGACAAGATAGTGCAGGTGATTAAAGAACACCATTGGGTGGATATATGGAGAGCCCTGCACCCATCAACTCAAGAGTTTACATTTTATTCAAACCCACACAAGATATCAACTAAGATCGATCACATCCTGGTAAATCAGGACATGATGCAGCAATGTGAGGAATCTTATATATTAATTACTCCCTTCTCCGACCACAATGCAGTAGTGTTGGAAACTACTGGACAGCACACAAAAAATACAAGGGGACAACAAAACTGGCGGTTAAAACAATTTTATTTACAAAATGAGTGGGTCACAGAACAGATTGGAGAAAGAATGACAGAAAATGTACAACTAAATGACAGGCCTGACACCCCGGCAGTCACAGTATGGGAGGCAGCAAAGGTGGTCTTGAGAGGCCATTTCATATCACTAGGGGCACATTTTAAAAAAGAGAAGAAAGCACAAATTAGTGAGAAATATTTATTAATTAAACAACTTTCAAAGAACCCATTAGCTAATGCAACCAAAATAGCCACGATCAAAAGCCAGATTAATTTATTAGAAAGTGAAATATTGGTTAGGAAAATCCGATATACAAAAGCATTTTATTTTGATAAGGCGAATAAGGCTGAAAAAGCACTGGCATGGCTAACAAAAAAAAGAGACAGAAAGGGAATATGCCCTATATTAGAAACACACCGGACGCACCCTTGCTAAAAGAGAAGGACATGGAGGACTGCTTTGTCCAGTTTTATCAAAAAATATATGAAACAGGCAATCCAACACAGGACAACATTAACAATTTCCTGGATGACTTAAATTTTAAGAAAATCACTAGGGAAGAAACCCAGTTTTTAAATAGTGAAATCAATCTAGAGGAAGTAAAAAATACAATAAAAGAGTTACCAAACAATAAAGCGGCAGGCCCTGACGGGTACCCAGCGGAATTCTACAAAAAATTTAAAGAACAAATAGCACCACTTTTAGTAAAAGTATATAACTCTGACTTAAGACAAGGAAAAATGCCCGACACCTTTTACGAAGCAGTAATTACATTGTGCCCAAAACCGGGTAAAAATTTGGAAGTATGCAGTGGTTCTCGGCCTATGTCACTTATAAACACGGATGCAAAATTATTTACCAAAATTCTAGCTAATAGATTGATGATGATTATCCCAAATATAATTAAAACAGATCAAACTGGGTTTATCCTGGGAAGACTCGGGATAGACAATATTAAAAAAGTCATTAACATTATAAACCATGTAAAGGCCAAACAGATTCCTGCCACAATTGTGGCACTTGATGCGGAGAAAGTCTTTGATATGGTGGAATATAAATACTTGTTTGAGACAATGAAACGAATGGGAATCACGGGCCCCTTTTTGCAGTGGGTAAAAATGATATATAAGGCTCCAAGAGCTAGAATAATGTTAGACGGTAACCACACAGCAGATATAAAAATAACCAGGGGAACTAGGCAGGGCTGCCCATTATCCCCTTTATTATTTAACATAGCTACTGAGCCCTTGGTGATGGCCATACGGGCTGACCAACAAATTAAAGGGATTAAAGTGTTAGATAAAGAATTTAAGCTCTCTATATGCAGACGACATGACGGTGAGCCTCTCTGACCTGCCCCAGTCAGTGCCAAGACTGATGAAGTGAACGCGGGTAAATCGGAGATGCTGCTATTTAACGAAGTAAAGCTCTCTCACACTGAAAAAGAAGTGTCAACACCCTTTTCAGTTCAGGCTGATAGCACAAAATACCTAGGGGTGCAGATTACCAAAAAATGGAGGGACTTGTTTAAAAGAAATTTCCTCCCATTGTTAGAGAATATAAAATGTAAAGAGGAAGATTGGAAAAAATTACAGGTATCTTGGTTAGGCAGGACAAACCTGATAAAAATGCTGGTACTTCCTAAATTGTTATATACCTCCTTTGCCTTATGGATCCAATTACCAAAAGACTACTTTCTGGCAGTAAATAAAACCATATCAAGGATCCTATGGCAAAGAAAAAAACCTAGAATAAGAAAAACAATACTGTATACAAGCAAAGATAATGGGGACCAGCACCTGCCTGACATGAAGCTTTATCATTGGGCTGCAACTCTCATAGGGATAAAAATCTGGTTATAGGGAAAGTCCAATCCAGACTGGATCACACTGGAAAAAGAAGCGTGTCAACAAGTAGATAGATTCGTTAGCATCCTCACAGATGGGCAGAGAGTGAACAAAAACACAGTTATGACACATCCCTTTGCAGGCATGGTGTTGCAAGTTTGGGAGACTATAAGTAACAAGCTAGAAATCTCTAGGGAAAACTCCCCATACACTCCAATTTTTGGAGAATGGAGCAAGAGGGCAGACGTAGCTCGTAAGGTGGTGGAGAAGTGGGAAAGCAAAGGACTAAAGTGGGCAGCCCAGATTTTCGAAGGAGACACTATAATGAATCTAGAAGCAGTTAAAGAAAAACTGGAGGGGACCTCTGATTTCTGGGTATATGCAAAAATAGTGAGCAGGTTTAGCCACAAAGCGGTAAAGTCACAAGTAATTAGGAAAGTCACTGACTTCGAGAGGGTGTTATATGGGGATCAGGGAAGGAGACATGATATTTCAAAAATATATAGAGTGCTGCAATCGATAATACACTTACCTGATGCTGGGTATTTTGAGGCAAGAGAGAATGACCTGCAAATGGAAATTGATAAAAAAGAAATGAATACGGTATGGCTAAACATGCGAAAATTGTCACGCTCTCTATCAGTATTGGAGCCACAGGTTAAAGTGATATACAGGATGTACCTCACATCCTACAGACTAAATAAAATGAACAATGACTACCCTCCAGAGTGCTGTCAGGGGTGCGGCAGGGAAGGGAAATAGCTCCACTGCTGGTGAGAGCGCCCACATGTACAGGACTTTCGGACAAAGTATGGCGCCAAATGAACAATGTGGCACAATGCGAAATCACGAACAACCGGAAACCGCACTGTTGGGCATCTTCCCGGATTTACAGATAATTCAAGAAAGGATATTAGCTTGCCAACAATTAAGGCTGGCAGCCATACACACAATAGTGTGTAACTGGAAATCAAGGAAAAAGCCTTCCTACAAAAAGTGGATACAGAGAATCTGGCATACCATCACCATGGTATGCCATGGTATCCATCACCATGGAGCATACCATCACCATGGAGCATACCATCTGGCATACCATCACCAAGCCAAGTACGTGCACTTGAGAACTCGCATCTTCGTGAATGTTAGACCCCTTGTCTCTCCCTCTGTTCCCCTTCCTAAGTCTCTCCCCCAGCTCCTGTCTCTCAGATTGTAAGCCCTAGGGGCAGGGACCCTGTCTATTTTATTACTTTGTAAAGTGCCAGGTACACTGCTGGCGCTATATAAATGTTTGTTAATAATAATAATAATAATAATAATAATAATAATGGAGCGAGTACAAGCAGAAATCCGTCAGGAACTAGAAAGCTTCTATGCTGTATGGACTAATGTATGGAACCTCTCGCAGCAAGAAATCAACATGGACCAACCTAAAATGTCAATCTGTCTAACCGAGATTTAAAAATTGTTAAATGTTTAGTGTTAAATGGGTAATAGATGAGGAGTGGCACAGTGTATTATTTCGAGGTCGGGACCATTGCTGTAACCTAGGTCCCAAACCAGAATGTGATTATGGTGTGTCGGTGTGTTAAAGTTTGGAAAAACATAATAAAAATATTACTACAAATATTTTTTTTTAAATAAAGCGCTTGGATGAGACCAAGCAATCTACCGTTGATAGAGGATCCCCGGAGTTTCTCCCAGAGAATCCCTCTATCAATGCAATTGAATGCGGCTTTGAGATCTAAGAACGCCACATAGAATTTACCATTCTGAGTTCAATACTTGCTGGCAAGGTGAGATAATACAGAACACTGCTCAATGGTCGATAGGCCTTTCTGAAAGCCGGCCTGTTCAAAGGCTATAACTTCCTCCTGCAACATCCAGTCTGTAAGCCTTACCAGTAGGAGCTTTGCATAGATTTTCTCTATCACACATAGCAGACTGATGGGTCTATAATTAGCTGGGTCGCTTCTAACCCCTTTTTTGTATATTGGGACGACCACAGCTTTTCCCCACTGGGCTGGAATCATAACTGTATTATTAATTGCCGTGAACAGCGCAGCCAAAAGTGGGATCCACCATACTTTGTGGGTTTTAATAAATTCTATGTGGATAAGGTCAGGGCCCGGAGTTTTACGATTTTGAAAGGACTCGACCAGAGCACCTACCTCAGCACACGTGACTAATGGCCAGGGCTGGGTAGCTGACAGATCAAAATTGGGAGCCTGCAGGCCCTCCTTACAGTCTGCGGCAAATAGCTCATGAAAATGGCTGACCCACGCATGAGGGTCAACCAAGGGAGCTGCGAAACACAGCTCCCTTGTGTTTACACCATTCACAAGCTGCCAAAATCTTCTGGTCTATGGCCTGTAGCAAATTTGCTTAAGAAGCATTGATTCCCCAGAACAGAAGAAAGGGGAGTAACAAGTGGTGAGCAAGGCTAGGTCCTTCCATGTTTGGGGCTCCATCAAAGGCTACAAATTCCTGATGTGGCACTTCTAATATCTCCGGGCTATCGGGGACCCAGGTCTTTCAATGGTTGCATCCGCAGGTGTGGTTTTTTTGGACGGGGGAATCTCGCCTGAGGGCTTTTAAGAAAGTCCTCTAGTCTAAGTTGTTTAACAGCGGATCGCGTTTTCACACCCTCCCTCTGACATTTGCTTCTTTTGGTCATTGGTAGGGTTCCCCGGCCCGAACTAACAATAGTTCAAGAAGAACCTTTTCCTTACCAGAACAGACCAGTCCGCTAGCCACCCCTATAATACTATCAACTCAATCAGATAAATGTAAACAGACTGAGTGATATACAGCCAGACAGTACCCAAATCAATAAGTGTTCCTAAATCACACCAACCCCTAGGGGCTTCCCCCCTCCCCCCTTCACGTCCCGAAGGTCCCCAAAGGGCCATGCCCTTTGGCCGAGACCCTTTGGCTCGCGGTCGCCACCAGCGCATTCCTTTTAAGGGCGACTGGGCTACTTCTGGGTGGGGGGGAAGGACAAAAATCAATATCCAAGTTCAAGTCTCTCCCTTCGCCCCTTCACTCACTGTTCTCTCTCCCTCTGAAGATGTCCTGTCAGGAGAGCTGGAGTGACAGCGAAGCCCAGGACCTGCTCAGCTGTTGCCGCCAGAGATGGTAAACGGGGCTCTGGCAGACAGGCAGACTGAGGCAAGGGTTGAGCTTTGCAACCTGGGCGGGCAGGCAGGCAGGCAGACAGTGTGACATGAGAGGCAGTAGGGCAGGCGGGCTTGGGCAGGCTTTGAGCTAGGCAACCTGGGTGGGCAGACAGGCACCTTGGCATGGGAGGCAGGAAGGCAGACTGAGGCATATGTTGAGCTTGGTGGCAAGCTGGGCGGGCAGACAGGCAGCGTGGCATGAAAGGCAGTAGGGCAGGCAGGCTGGGATATTGGGGACTCAGGGGACTCAGATAGGCTAGCAAAGACTGTGCAGCGCAAGAGAGCACGAGCCAGTCAGTGTCACATAGGTGGGCCGAGATCATGTAGCCATAGGCTGGCTGGCAGGCTTACAGTTTGTTTCCCAATGCCACCCTGCATCATGAGGTCAGTCAGATAAGGTGGTCGAGGTCATCTAGTATGTGAGAGAGAGAGAGAGAGAGAGAGAGAGATAGATAGATGGGGGGGAGAGAGAGAGAGAGAGAGAGGCAGGGTGGGTGCCAGG